>JACGWO010000011.1:1048709-1085875 GCA_034509735.1 Sesamum alatum | reverse complement strand
CCAGTCAATATAAAAGAATATATAATTAGAGCCCTTTCTCTCACTCAATAGATCTATCTGGTCTGATACGGTACAGTACAATACGAGATGATGGAATGTAATGGGATAGATGGTAGAGGGCTGCCTACGCCCAAAAGCGATGATTCACTTGCCCCCTTGTCCGTAAGGACCTCGTGGCATACAACCGAAACGACTCTCGCTAGATAGCCGCTCCTTTCTCTCTTTTTACAGCCTCGTGGACGGACGAAAGAAGGGAAGTTACAAAACGGGGCAGTGAAGGCTAGCGAAGTAGACAACAAGCAGCAAGCAAGAGCTTCTCAGCCCCCTAACCTTATAAAAGCTCTAGTGCTTGACTAATAGAATATATATAATAGAAAGTAAAGGGACTCTATTATCGAATCTAAAGATCTACAAATGGAAGAACGAGCTCTTTTGCTTGTCCCTATCTCTAAAGGGGCGTAAGCACTTCGCTCACTAGGGGATGGGATTCATTCACTTGCATTCTTGCTAGCACTACAAAAAGCTCCGGTCTTAAAGCCCCTACTACTGCTGTGCAGCCTTTCCACGAGTTCGTAGAGTCGGGTTTCCCGTTTACTCACAACGGAGGAGCCGCCCCAACCAGGCAGGCGGCCACGGGTCATAACGCACTCTTCGCACAACAAATCCACTTTGAAGTTGAGTAATTTGCTCGACTAATCGTCGGAATGTGTACGGATACCATAAGGGCCCAATATATCAATAGAACCTTTGTCTTAAGCTTCGAATGAGACTTCATATCTGAAACGCAGGAACGATCTGACTAGAAAGTCATTCAAAACTTGATCGAAAAAACCAGCGTTTATTGAAGAAGCTATAGAGTCGATTTCAAAAAGTACTAGTTTGAAAGTTTCGTTGGAATTGATCTTCTACGGAATTTACATTATACGCAACAGAAGCACCTGAAGTACCAAACGGAATAGGTATTAGTTTGGTAATGGTTGGAGCAGCAAACTCGGATTCGGCAAGAATCTCATTTTTTGGTAGTACGAAGGGGGAATTGGCCCAAAAATTAGATGGGGGTCAAGACGCTATCGTTTCTCCGGTAGCTGACTCAAGTGCCCCCCGAACCGCACGAAATGGTCGCCTATTACACGGCTTACTAACTTTGCCTGGGGTGGGGGTACCTATTATTCATTGGCGGTCCGACCCCACTATACAGAGCTGCCCCCCCAACTCACTTAAAGGATGCTGCAACATTTCGAAGGAATTTTTTCTTAATCTAGAGAGTTCCTTTCCATTAAGCGCATCGAGCCAGAAGTGGACATTATCATCATCTGCAGACAAATCCAGATTCTCTTTCATCATTAGCTAAAGTGGAATAGTATGACTGGATTTCCAAAAAATCAGACGAAGATTTATTGATAAGATAAACATGCGCTCAAAAAGACCTCCTAAGCCCCCACTGCCAAGTGATCGGAGTTTAGCCTGAATTTGCTGTAGAAGTTTCTCCCACTCCAGACTTACTTCAAAGAAAGATAGGATTGGGCAATTCCGTCGGTTCTTAAGCAAGCCCTATTCTTATTAATTATTATTATATGAAGGGGAAAGGGCTTTTTTATAGATGTTGAGGTGAGTAAGTGGGGGGGGGGACGGAGCTTGAGGCTTCTCAGCTGCAGAAAGAGGGAACGAATCCTCAAAAAAGAAATGGAATGAGTTCGCAATTACTACCACAAGAAAGCCGACACTCTCGCCCTTTAAAGATAGGGCGCAACAAAAAAAAGTATTCAAAAAAGGCACCGGAGGCCGCAAACTCATCCGGAGTTGGAGAATGAAATAAAAAAAAAAAAACTTTCTCATGAGGTATGCATCAAGAAAACTTGCCCTTTCATAGAGATCGTCGTGGCATGAACTTTGTCAATAGATTCCTAGCTTCCTATTGATCTTGAGTAGTTCCAGCTTCGTTCTTCGTTTTTTTTTTGTTGAGAGTTATCTTTCTGGACCGGACCCATTTTCGTCTCCTGAACTACCTGCTTATCCTGCATGTGCTTTCGGGGGCCCCACTCATTCAATTACTTGCTTATGATTGCAGCCATTCCCCGAAAAGGGAGAGGCGAGGAATCGTCCGTTCCCATTCAGTTCATGTGACGAACCGAACATTGTTAGGTCCCGAATTCTGCGAACTATCGGATCTACATCAAGAGCTCCATTACGTCGTACGATATATCGATCCGAAGAACTTACTTTCAGTTGTAAGTCATCCATTCTGCTTCTATCTAAAGTGATGCTAGGCTCGATGTGAATTGAGGTGCGCTTCAGTCGGCCACATGATGAACATGTTTAAGCTAACTACATGTCGAGGGCTTAAGCGGAGCTTGTGGTCACTCGTTCCTCGCTTGTTCCAATTCCAAAGAGCTTCAGATCTGATTCTACACTACATACGATATTCCATTCCTGCCCTCATTAGCTCTTTGCTTGCTTGGATAAAGAGCATGCCCGAGGTCTTACAGAGCCACGAACTTGAATCATCACATGGCTGCTAAAGCAAGTTAAGTTTCACACGGCCCTGAGGAAGCCAAAGGACCCTCTCCTCTCACGGCCAAAGGCTCCGAAACACATTGGAGAGCTTTTGGATCCCGCCCTAAAACGACCATTCCCCTAGAGTTCCGAAGTGATCCTCATTCTCACTGCAGCTTTCTTAAGCCGAAAGAAAGCCGGGCAAGAATCTCATTTTTTGGTAGTACGAAGGGGGAGCAGAATCGTATCCGGCAGTGGTTCTTTAGATCGATCACAGATTTCGGCCCCGTCCTTTGGCTTACACTCCAGTTGACCTCTCTTCTTTCCATCCCCCCATGAGAAGGTAGAGAGCAAAACCAACCAAGTAAACCACTATTACTATGCCCCTATTAGTAAAGCATGTACTTCTTGCAAGGCTTGCTGAGTTTCTTTATGTGACAGACATTGCAAAAGTAGTCCGTTGAACGATCGCCGATCGAGGGCTTAAAGTATACTATTTTTAACCCTGATGGGTTTCACAGTCGACCATTTGAGAGCCCTGTCCTGAATATACAAAATAGGGCTTTGATGAGCCCTAGATGTAAAGGGTTCTTGAACCCTTCTAAGCAATTAGAAGAGCGCGGAATTGGACCTCCCTCAAATAGATGAATCTGGGATTGATTGTGGAACCGAGCATATAGAACCCGGGGCGGGCAGTAAGATACGCTAGGCGGAGTAGTCGCTCTGAAGCAGGTTTTCTTCGACTGGATCAATTTTATGTATGAACCCCAAGAAAATCCCGAAGGTCTAGGTCTAGATTTTCTTGGGTTAGCTTTTTGGTAGGAAAGGTGGTCACAGGAAGAAATGCCCTACCAATGAATAGATTAGTCTACTAATGTCAACAATCTCTTTCTTCATATACGATACCATCCGCTTTTATATCCGAAAGTATAAATATAAAGAAAAAGGAAAGATAGATATTTGCATGGTAAGAATAGGACAGTTGCACTAAGGAAGAGAGCTAGGGATTCGACAAAGGTGATAGGACAGGGTTCCAAACCTGCCTTAGTCTCAAATAGGGCGCAAGCTAGGGACATTACTATATGAATGAGACTTCTTCCTTATTACAAGCGATACCTCAAATTCCTAAAATGCTCCTCTAGTCCCGAGCTTGTTAAATAAGGCCGTGGGAAATGGAATTCTTCCGGCCTTGTTGTGATAGGGAGGAGTTACTCTTGCGTTCTCTCTTGGGTAGGTCAGTCTCGCTCTCTCTTGTCGGTAAGTATATCTGTTGTGATATTGTTGTCGTGCCGTTCCAGTAGTCTTTGTGAATTAGTAGTTTTGAGGGGGGGAATGCAAAAAGGTAAATAAAAACCGTAGCCAAAAGTAAGGGATTCTTGGGGCCCGAACGAGAGCAGAGGCAGCAAGGCAGCTATTCTCATAAAAGAAAGAAAGGAAAACAGTCAGGGAGGTAAGAGCGAGTAAGACTAGGTTATAGCAAGACAACAGAGGTTAGATAGCTCTTACCGGAGGAAGAGGTTTCAGGTCACCCGTTCCCTTGACCCAGCCACGAACTAATCCTTCTCTCTCTCGAATGTATGCCCCGGTTTTCATCGAATCTTTTTGATCACCTTCGAAAACAAACCGTAATCCCGTGCTTGACCAACGCAGTCAATGGATTCCACCATGAGCCGGGAGCGGTCAAAGACATGCAACTTCCATTTTTGGGTACATAGTCACGTGCTGAGCAAAGATTATTATATATATCACCCATTCACACGCGCAAGGTGTGGCATCCGCCTGAACGCGGAGAGGATTTCCCTGAAAGAAAGATAGGCATGTCAGGAAACAATATGAAGTCACCCCTATTTCGCTGTCCAGGGTGCTGTTGACTAATGACCTAAAAAATGCGTAACGTTTGGGAAGCATGGGCAACCCTTCGCGCACGAAATAGCAATGACAGGAGATTAACCGGTCGGGGTCGAGTGATCAACACCTCAGGGGTTTAGGGTTCCAAACCTACTATGACTACCTCTCTTCTATTTTAAATAAAAAGTAAAGGCCCACCAGAGAGAGGCAAGTGCTTTCATGAATGAATGCGATAAACCAATTAATTTTTTCGTTACATATCGGGACAGGGAACCAACCCAGCTAACTCGATTTCCCGAAGAAAAGAGAGGGCCCTCTTCCTTCGCTCCCCTCCTTCTCAGTCGAGTGGCTTCCGCTCCTAGCTCTCCCTCTCTATTTTCAAAAGTATATAGAAATGGTAGGCACTGGGAGGAGTGAACTACCGGGGAGAAAGGGGCAACCTCTCTATGGAAGGAAAGGAAAGGTTTATCCGCTCATAATAATTGTAGAGTCTTTCCGGATTGGAGGTCTAATAGTAGTCACATCAAGTCCTCCCCCTCTTACTAAGGATAGCTAGCGAGAGAATACTAATGATTCATGGGGACCTCAAAAAAAAAATAGGGGATAGAGAGCGCGGAACGGGCTTTCCAAGCATAAAAACAATCCCTACTTATACATTCGATGACAACAGACAGAAGGCAGTTTTGTCGTTGTTCTTAACCCCAGGCCCATTTCCATTCCCAATAATCTCCATGAAAAGACTACCATGATTTCCGAACGAACCGGGTAGAGGTCAAGGCATGAAAAAACTTTTCTATGATCCAGTTATTTCCAAGTACGTATCATCCGCTGCATTATCTGAAGGACAAGCGGATCCGCTCGGGAGCGCGAGCGGAAGCGAGAAAGCGCGGAAATAGCGTAAATTAAATCAAATCTAATTTAAAATACGAATCCCAAGGGGTGTACCCTTGGGTGCTCAACCGGGCGTTCGATGTAGGATGTGTAAATATTAGAAACATATATTTAAACACATAGGGCATAGATGTGTATTAAATCAATCAAAGCGTAATAAACCATTACCTTTGATTATTTAGCGTATGCTCCCGGCTACTTGCGTTGTTCCTTCTCCGGAATGCTCATGAAATCCAAACGTATGGATTCTCCAAAGGTGATCCACACCACACCGAAAGAAACACATGTTCTTCTTGCTAGAAAAGAACGGGTTTAAGAAGGAATCGATTTAAGAGAAGAACACTATGAATTAGTGCTCTCTTAAACTTACTTTGTTCTTCTTCTTGATTCAAAATCAAGTGAAGAACACAAGTGTAAGAGAGGGAGAGAGGCCGAGAGTTTGAGAGAGAGGAGAGGATTTTGTTCTTCTCTTTTTCCTAGAAAAGATGAATAATGAATCACTTATGCTTGATGTTGTATATTCTAATATATATACATAATTAATGTGATTATTGGAATGTGTCTAGGTTCATCCAAGGATGTCTAGATTCATTCCAATCAATTACCATCAATTCTTCAATCAAGCCTAGCAAAATTTATGGTATGATCAAATCATACCAAAAGGGAAGAGCTTGATTGGAGTGGATTTGTCTCTTTCCAAAAGAGATAAGTCAACATACCACCTAGCATGAAACATGGCTGATTTTGCTTCCTCCAAGGGAGCATGTCGGCCATGTTTAATTAAGGGAAGAAGTCCAACTTCTTCCTATTCCAAAATAGGAATTATTTCTCCTCTCGGGTATAATTTAATGGACCGAGTTTTATCGTAATCCAATTACGACGAATCCAACATTAAATCCAATTTAATGTCCATTTAAATTATTCCTGTTGATCTTTTAATCCAATTAAAAGATTCAACGTCTCAACGTCTCAACTTTCCATATTTAATCAAAAATCCAATTTACCGATTAAACGAAAGCCCGATACAATATCGGCCCATCCATCCAATGGACTTTCCCTTAAGTAATCCAATTACTTATTTTATCCTTCGAGATTGACTCCAAGTCAATCTCTCAACCTCCTCGGTGATTTGTGTGTGACCCTTTAGGTTCACCCTCAGCTAGACTTGGGCCCGTGTCCCACAAGGGCCCGTTACCATGGGTGGCCGTCTAGCAACGGTCCATGGCACTAGAGACTAGGTGAATTGGCGTGAACATTTAGGCGCCAATTCCGTACGGGTACGATCCTCCCGTCTACCGTCTCCCGGCCTTAGTCTAGGGTATGGAATTGGGCGTCGGTTCCCATCCTTGACTAGGCATCTATGCTTAATATACTCGAGACCATGTATGCTTCATTGCGTCGACACAGGAAACCATTCCCTGTTCGACCAACCACTGTGGCCACAGCTTCAAACAGCATGAACGTGTCTCCGAGTGCATAGAAGATACCTCTGTCACATACTGACAGGGGACGGATCCTCTTCTTGGAATCCACCGTCCTCGCTACACATTCTGACTGCACTGGACAAGGCTTATAATGATCATCTTACAGAATGATTACCTCTCGCCAGATCCAAGATACAGCCGTCATGTGCACGCGACTGCCATGATCCCTCAAGTCTGAGGATTACTCCCGTACTATCGGAACCGGGGAAAACGAATCATACCGACCAAGCCTCCAAGGCTTCCATATGATGATCCCCCCGAGTCAGTCCAGTCAGCTTGACCCCAGTCGACCAACCCATCAAGATCGTGTAGGCATCCCACGCCTGTCGCCGATGAAACACGGCACTCATCCAATGAACACGATTCTTGACGCAAGTCTCAATAGGACTCTCGATGCCCTGTCTCGAGGTCCTCGACTTGGAACGTTTCAGACCCAACTCTTAATCAGTTGGTTTCATGACCACCATCCATTGCGTGGCCCAACTGCACGAGTTGTTAACCATGGTCTGTGGGCTTTGTTGCGATATAAGTTAAATACCATACTAACAAATGTAAGATGAGCGCAACAAAGAAGGTACCATTGATGACGAACACTCATCTTATTCATCACATAATAATATTACATTTACATCAAGTTGTCGAATAGGTTACAAATTGCCAAACCTATTGGCTTTCTGGTCACCTATTCCAACAATCTCCTACTTGACCTAAAGCCAATCACCCATTGACCTCAAACCTCTTATTCAGATGGTGAGTGTGGGCAACTTGCGATATGGGCTTAGCAAGTGGATCTGCTATGTTTTCTGTGGAGCTGACTCGGTCCAACCGAACGTCACTCCTGCTATCCATCTCTCTAAGTAGATGGTAGCGTCTAAGAATATGCTTGGATCGTGATGAGATCTCGGTTACTTTGCTAGCGCTATCACCCCGTTTGTTATCATAAAAGATAATTACAGGCTTAGCAATGCTAGGTACTACATCCAACCCTTGGATGTATCTCATCATCTAAACCGCCTCCTTAGCAGCTTCCAAAGCTGCTATGTATTCAGACTCTGTGGTGGAGTCCGCCGTGGTAGCCTGCTTGGAACTCTTCCAAGCGACCACGCCACCATTAAGTCTGAACACATAACCAGACTGAGACTTGGCATCATTGTCATCCGACTGGAAGCTAGCGTCGCTATAGCCTTCCAGTATCAACTCTCCACCGCCATAGATCAAGAACATGTCCTTAGTCCTTTTCAGGTACTTTAGGATAGTCTTGACTGCACTCCAGTGTGCCTCCCCAGCACACGACTGATATCGGCTAGTTACGCTCAAAGCGAAAGCCACATCAGGTCTAGTGCACTGAACAACATACTGTATGCTGCCTACGGCTGAAACATAGAGGATGTCCAACATCCTTTTAAGCTCCTCATCGGTCTTAGGAGACTGCTTCTTGGATAACTTAATTCCATGCCTCATAGGAAGGAATCCTCGTTTTGAGTTCTCCATCTTGAATCTTTCAAGACATTCTCAATGTACGAGGACTGGGCCATTCCTAACATCCTTTAGATCTATCCTTGTAGATCTTGATGCCAAGGATGTAGGATGCCTCGCCCATATCCTTCATGGAGAATTGCGTTGACAACCAAGCTTTAGTGGTACCCCGGGTCGTTGAGTGTAACCTTTTGCCACAAGCCTGGCTTTGAAGGTTGTTAACCTCCCCATCAGCTCCAAGCTTACGTTTGTAGACCCATTTATACCCTACGGGTTTAACCCCTTTGGGTGGATCAACTAGGGTCCAAACCTTGTTTGTACCCATCGAGTCCATCTCGGATTTCATGGCCTCAAGCCACTTGTTCGAATCGATGTCCGACATCGCTTCTCCCTACGTCTTCGGATCATTATCCAACTGACCGGTCAGGCCCAGAAATATCATTATCAGGTGCATGGGATACTCTGGCCGACCTACGGAGGACTAGAACAATATCAGTGGGAACTTCTGGCTCAGATGTCACTGCCGCCTCTTGGGGTGCCTCACTTGATTCCTCAAGGAGCACCTCATCGCGTCGACTATCCGATGGAAAACCTTTTTCCAAGAACACTGCGTTTCGCGAGACAAAAACCTTTTGCTCGGAGGGATCATAGAAATAATACCTGCAGTTTCTTTTGGATAGCCGATGAACCTGGATAAACTAGACCTCGAGTCCAGTTTATCTCCCACTAATCTCTTGACATATGCGGGGCAACCCCACACTTTCAAGTATTTGTAGGAGGCAGGCTTGCCATGCCATATCTCATATGGCGTCTGGGATACCTTTTTAGATGGCGCCAAGTTCAAAACTTTGGCCGCCGTCTCAAGAGCGTATCCCCAGAAGGAAAGGGGGAGTTCGGTAAAACTCATCATGGATCGGACCATGTCCAACAAGGTCCGATTCCTCCTTTCAGACACACCATTAAGCTGCGGTGTTCCAGGAGGGGTCCACTGAGAGAGAATCCCATTCTCTTTAGATAATCAGTAAACTCACCACTCAAATACTCTCCACCTAGGTCCGACCGAAGGGCTTTGATCTTTCGACCGGTTTGGTTCTCTACTTCAAGTCTGTATTTCTTAAACCTTCCAAAGGCTTCAAACTTGTACCTCATTAGGTAAACATAACCATACCGTGAGTGATCATCGGTAAAGGTTATGAAGTATGAGTACCCACCTCTAGCCTGAGTATTTAGTGGACCACAGACATCTGTATGGATCAAATCCAACAAACCACTGGCTAGCGTACTTTGTCCAACAAAGGGTTTCTTGGTCATCTTTCCCTTTAGACAGGATTCGGAGGTCGGTAGGTTGTCCAAATCGTCTATTTTCTAGACTCTTTGAGTCCACCAACCTTCTTATCCTATCTTTAGAGATATGACCTAACCTCGCATGCCATATCTGTGCATTATTATGATCATCACGTTCTCGTTTGTGTTCTGCAGTCATAATCCAATTAGACTGTTGAAGTATGTACAGACCGTTGACCAATGTACCAAGCAAATGAGAAAATACCATCTTTGATAATGAAAAAAACCATTTTTATTGATCATAAATTCATATCCCTCCTTATCAAGGTCCGGGATGGAAACAATGTTTTTTAATCATGCTAGGTACATAGAAACAGTCGTTCAATACAATCCTAACATGACTAATAATGGCTAACTCTGGTGATCCTACGGCCTCCGCAGCAACGGCTTTTGCCATCGCCCTAGCCTAAGGATCATCTCATCCTTGGTTAGCCTTCTGCTTCTTTGCAGTGCCTGCAAATCATTGCAGATGTGAGCACCACACCTGGTATCCAATACCCATGAAGCAGAATTAGTAATCATATTAACTTCAACCACAAACGCACCTGGGTTGGAGAGGAGTTGTGGGCACTCCCTCTTCCAATGCCCTTTCCCTTGGCAGTGCATGCAGACATCATTTGCCTTAGACCTCTCGACCGCTGAGAACCACGGGCCTTCCCTTTCCCTTTGCTCGGTCCAACCGGAGCAACAGGGACGCCCGGAGCGCGAGCAGGGGCCGCAACCGTTCTTCCTTTGCCCTTCTTCCTCTTCCAACGTCTGGCCCTCTTGCCATTCTCCTTGGAGGTCGAAGCCTCTACTACCAATACCGTCGGCGCCGACTTGTGGGTCGTTACCTCGTATTGGACCAGCATGTTGATCAACTCATGAATAGACTTCTCAAGTCCGTTCATGTTGTAGTTTACCACAAACGGGTCATAGGATGGAGGAAGCGACTGGAGGATCACGTCAATGTACATGTCATTGTTAAACCCAGCTTTAAGGTCCTCGAGTTTCTCCACTAAGGAGAGCATCTTGACCCCATGACTCTGTACAGACGCTCCTTCAGTGAGCTTGGTGCCAAAGAATGCTTTTGTGGCGGCATATATCTAATATGCCTATCCGGAACCGCATAAAACCTCGTTCATGTGGAGCATTATGGCGGAGACGTTGTCCAGCCTCTCATACTGCTTCTGGATGTTGTTAGACATCGAAGCCAGTATGATACTGCGTACTTTCCGGTTTGTCCTCATGCCATTTCTCGAACGTCAAACGTTCTTCATGAAAGAAATCCGGTGGATCGTCCCGGGAATTGCGCGAATGCGGAAGCGCGGTAAAAATAAATTTACAAAATAAAAGGCATGCTTTTTAATTTAAAGAACACGCTCAAGGGGTGTGCCCTTGAGGTTCCCGGGCGTTCGGTGTATCTCATGATCATAAAACAATTAAAGAAATCATGGAGGCCATAGAGTTAAAAAATAAAGAGGGACGAAAATCTTAAACGAGACCTACCCGTTGTCGTTTTCGTCTTCAACTGCTACTCGCGTTGTTCCCCGTTTTGCACCAAGACCTCGTTCTTGAGATCCTCCAAATCGTGACACGCGATCCACCCACGTATTCTTGCACGTCGTGCTAGCAACGAACAAGTATTATATTGGAGAGGATAGATCAACCACGCGTTATGAATTAACGGGATTGATCTTCCTTTGTTCAATTGTTCCAAGAACAAAAGAACAAGAAAATAATATTTTCTTGGTGAGATAGAGAGAGAGGGCGGACGAGAGAGGGGAGGAGAGAGTGTGTGTTTTTGTGTGTGTTTTTCAAGAATCATCAATCTCACAAATGTTGGAAGCTAGAGGTTTATATAGAGGAAGAGTTTAATCCTCTTTAAACTCAAACTCTAAGTAACCTAATTTGACTAGGATTTTGACCTAGTCAAAGTCCTAGTCAAACGAATCCTAGCCTTCCATCTCCCCTTTCCATCTCGACCGTTGATTTTTAATTTAATGAAATATTTAAATCCTATTAAATATTCCAAAAGGCTAAAAGAATAAATATAATGTAATAAATAAATAATATAATTTATTCTAAGCCCACTAAATCAACCCTTTTAATAAATCCTATTTATTAATTTAATTCCCTTTATCAAATAGAAGAATTAATTTCTCCAAGAAAATATAGGACCCGATTAAATCTAATTTAATCATTCCTTTACTCCAATATTTAATTCTAAATTAAATACTAAGTGTGTGTGTGGATAGTGTGTGACTCTTTAGGTTCACCATTCAGCTAGACTTGGTCGGATTCCTAGAATCCGTCCGTTACCATGGGTGGCCATCTAGCAACGGTCCATGGCACTAGAGACTAGGTGAAATATTCGGGGATGAACATTTAGGCTCTAACAGTACACTTGTCCTTCTGTCTTCGGTCTCATCACTTAGGGTCTAGGGCACGAAAAATGCAGGTACCCATCTTGGACCTAAGTGTCGGTCTGTCCTCACCAAACGCCGCAAGGGAAACCTTTTTCCCTTCTGTTCAGTCACTGTGGCCACAGATTTCAGGGACAAGACACAGAGCATATATGAGACTCAACTGTCAACACCTTTTGACAGGAGACAGATCCTTTCTTGGAAACTACTGTCACTTTGTGTACCCGAGCTGCACTAGACATGGCTTATGACTACTCAAGAGTATTTTGGCAATCTCTCACCATATCTAAGATACAGACCTGATGCACAGGTAAACTCAGCAGTTCCCCAAGTCAAAGGACTTGGCCCGTACCGTTGGAACCGGGAATACTCGTCATACCTTGCTGACCATACTCAAGGCCCTCCGTAAGACGGTTCCCACGAGTCACCTCAGTCAGCTGCTTCCTAGCACGCTGACCCACTAACACTGCTTAGACGACCTTCCTCACCCGTCGATGAAATACGACAGCAGATGCTTAGTGCAAGTCTCAAAAGGGAATCCCGGTACCCATTTTCGGGATTCCTTGACTTGGAGATTTCCGGACTGATTCGGTAAGACTGATTTCATGGACCTACCTCCAAGCGTAGTCCCAGTCCCCGAAATCGTATCTCAGTCCGTGGGCTTTGTTTGCGTAGTGAACAGAAATGTAAATGCAGATAAGTGAACGTAAACAAAGTATTGCCATATGAATTTTCACTTCTTTATTCATAAATATTTTATTCAAATACCAAAGAATTGTCTAGACATAGGTTACATATTCCTGTCAAAATTGGCTTACATGGTCACCTATTCTAACAATCTCCCACTTGACCTTTAAAGCCAATTGCCCATATGCTTAATCCCCATCTTCTCAAGATGTTGCGTATGAGCGCTCTGCGACATAGGCTTTGTCAGCGGGTCTGCTGTGTTGTCTGCCGAGTTGACTTGGTCCATCCGGACGTCACCTCTTCCTACCATTTCTCTAAGAAGATGGTAGCGTCTAAGAATATGTTTGGAATGGTGATGAGATCTCGGTTCCTTTGCTTGCGCTATAGCGCCGTTGTTATCACAGAAGATGACAACGGGCTTGGCGATGCTAGGCACCACACCCAACTCTTGGATGTAGTTTCTCATCCTTAGCAGCTTTTGAAGCTGCTATGTATTCAGCCTCTGTGGTGGAGCCAGCAATGGTTGCTTGCTTGGAACATTTCCAAGCTACTACTCCTCCATTGAGTTTGAATACGTACCCCGATTGAGACTTGGCATCATCGTCATCAGACTGGAAGCTAGCGTCGCTAAAGCCTTCCAGAATTAGTTCTCCATTGCCATAGACTAGGAACATTTCCTTAGTCCTTCTTAGGTACATAAGGATGCCCTTAAGAGCATTCCAATGTGCCTCTCCTGCGCAGGACTGATATCTGCTTGTTACGCTCAAAAGCGTATGCAATGTCAGGCGTAGTGCAGTGGACAACATATTGTATGCTACCTACGGCGTAGGCATAGGGGATGACCTTCATCCTTTCAAGTTCCTCATCAGTCTGTGGGGACTGTTTCTTGGATAACTTGATCCCATGCCTCATTGGAAGGAATCCTCGTTTGGAGTTGTCCATTCGATATCTCTTTAGGACTTTCTCCATATACGAGTTTTGGGTGAGTCCTAACATCCTTTTAGATCTATCCCTGACAATCTGGATGCCTAGGATGTAGGAGGCTTCACCCAAGTCCTTCATGGAAAACTGGGTTGACAATCATGCTTTTGTGTTTCCTAACATTCTGACGTCATTACCAATGAGCAGAATGTCATCCACATAAAGCACTAGGAACACTATTGAGCTCCCACTGACCTTCTTGTATACACAAGGGTCGGATTCGTTTTTGATGAAGTCATAACCCCGTATTACTTCATCAAATCGAATGTTCCAACTTCGGGAGGCTTGTTTGAGGCCATAGATGGACTTCTGGAGGCGACAGACTTTCTGTTCTTCTCCAGTGACCGTGAAACCCTGCGGCTGATCCATATAGATCTCTTCTTCAACGAAACCGTTGAGGAAGGCCGTTTTTCACGTCCATCTGCCATATCTCATAGTCATACCATGCTGCTATGGCGAGCAGAATCCGAATGGACTTAGCCATGGCTACAGGCGAGTAGGTATCCTCAAAATCGACCCCGGGTCGTTGAGTGTATCCCTTAGCTACAAGCCTAGCCTTAAAGGTTGTGACTTCTCCATCAACGCCAAGTTTGCGCTTGTAGACCCACTTACAGCCCACTGGCTTAACACTTTTCGGTGGATCTACAAGACTCCAAACTTGGTTCTCGCTCATGGAGTCCATTTCGGCTTTCATGGCCTCAAGCCATTTCCCGGAGTCGATGTCAGACATCGCTTCTCCATAAGTCTTAGGATCGTTATCCAAAAGATCGGTCGCACCTAGAAAGCCAAATCTCATTGGAGGTCTGGACTCTCTAGTGGACCTACGGAGAACGGGAACGTCAGTGGTGACTGTGGGTGCTGACTGTATCGGAGCCGGTGGTTCAGGAACCGGGGCTGGCTGTTCCTGAGGCTGTCCTTCATGCCTAGCACGTTGGATTTCTCGAGGCTGGTCAGCCCTTCGGCTGTCTATCCTGAATCCTCTAAGTGAGGGTTCCGCGGCTTCTTATGATGGCTGGATTCCATCACTTGATTCCTCAAGGATCAGCTCATCAGGTTGGATATCCTCCGGGAAGCCTTGCTCCAAGAATACTGCATTTCTTGAAACAAACACCTTTTCTTCCAAGGGTCACAAAAAGTAATAACCCGCAGTTTTCTTTAGGGTATCCAACGAACCTGCATAAGCTAGACCTAGATTCTAACTTATCTCCCACTAACCTCTTGACGTATGCGGGGCTACCCCACACTTTCAAAGTAGTTGTAGGATGCAGGCTTTGTCGTGCCATATCTCATATGGTGTTTGGGTCAATGTGCTAGTAGGCGCCAAATTCAATAATTTGGCCGCCGTTTCTAGTGCATAGCCCCAAAACGATAAGGGCAATTTGGTAAAATTCATCATGGACCGAACCATGTCCAACAGGGTTCGATTCCTCCTTTCAGAGACACCATTTAACTGCGGTGTTCCTGGAGGTGTCCATTCTGATATTATACCATGTTCTTTTAGATAATTTAGGAACTCCGTACTAAGGTATTCACCGCCTCGGTCTGACCGAAGGATTTTAATTTTGCAGTTGGTTTGGTTCTCCACTTCAAGTCTGAATTCTTTAAACCTCTCAAGAGCTTCAGACTTGTACCTCATCAGGTAAACATAACCATACCGTGAATGATCATCAGTGAAGGTTATGAAGTAGGAGAACCCACCTCGGGCCTGCGTCCTTAGTGGTCCACATACGTCTGTATGGACCAAGTCCAACAGACCTGTGGCAAGCCTGCTTTGTCCTACAAAGGGCCTCTTGGTCATTTTCCCTCTTAGACAGGACTCACAAGTTGGTAGATCGCTCAAGTCCCCAACCTCTAGGTTCTTTGAGTCTACCAACCTTTTCATCCTATCTTGGGATATGTGACCTAGCCTAGCGTGCCACAGACGTGCGTTCCCGTTATTATCTAATTTTCGTTTGTGTTGTGCATTGAGGACGAAATTCGTTTGTTGCAAGATATAGAGTCCGTTATGTAATGTACCAAAGTAGATGAGCAATTCCACACCTCATCAAATAAAAGCAATTTTTATTGATTCTAAACTCATAACCACTATTGTCCAACAATGGAATGGAAATGATGTTTTTAATCATACTGGGTACAAAATAAACTTGTTCTAAATCTATGCTAATATTATCACTAATCACTAGAGTGGCGGATCCTACTGCTTCTGCCGAGATGGCCTTGCCATTCCCAAGCTTCAGGATCATGTCCCCGCTACCCAGTTTTCTGCTTCTTTTCAACACCTGCAAGTCATTGCAAATGTGAGCTCCACAGCCGGTATCTAATACCCAAGAGGCAGAACTAGTGACCATATTAACCTCAATCACATATATACCTTGGTTCGAGAAGAGTTTGGGGCACTCTCTCTTCCAATGCCCTTTCTCACGGCAGTTGATACATATGTCATATGCCTTTGACTGTTGCTTGGAGACAACCTTTCCCTTCCTTTGCCTTTCCCCTCTTTGGCAATGGGAACACTCTTAGTGTTCATAGCTGCTTTGACGGCCTTTCCCTTCCCTTTCTTCTTCTTCCAACGTCCGGCACCCTTGCCTTTCGTATTAGAAGTCGAAGCACCTCCAAACAATACCGAAGGCGTGGACTTCTTAGTCGTTGCCTCGTATTGCACCAACATATTGATCAACTCATGAATGCCCTTCTCAAGTGCGTTCATGTTGTAGTTGACGATGAATTGGTCAAAGGAGGGTGGGAGTGACTGAAGGATCACATCTATGTACGTTTCATTATCGAGACCTGCCTTTAGGTCCTCGAGCTTTTCCACCAGGGTAAGCATTTTAACCCCGTGTTCTTGTACAGAGGATCCTTCTGTCATTTTAGTTCCAAAGAACGCCTTGGTCGCGACATGCCTAGTATGCCGGTCCGGGACTGCATAGCAATCCTTACGGCGAGCCATAATGGAAGGGACATCGTCTAGCCTTTCATATTGCTTCTGAATCTCATTGGTCATCGAAGCAAGTATGATGCTACGGACCTTCCGGTTATCCTTATGCCAAGTCTCGAACGTCTCACGTTCTTCTGGCGTGGATCCTTCCGGTAAGGTCCTAGGGAGAGGCTCGTCCATGACGTAGCCTTGGTTCTCGTAATCTAGGACTATCCTGAGATTGCGCAACCAATCGTTGTAGTTTGTTCCATTGAATTTGTTTGTCTCAGGAATGGTGGAAAGTGGGTTCTTAGACATTTTAAAAATCTACATTTTAGAAAACAGCGCGCGATCAGCAGATAATAAAAGACGGTGGTTTGATAAAATAATTAAATGCATGGACTTTAGTCATTTAATCCTCCCACTATTTATACGAAAACACGGTACTCTCAAACGTGATTTTCGGGAAATCCTTTCCAAGTGGGCTTGGGATCCACAGCGATTTTTCCCATACCCCGCTTTTACGATTCGCATGGAAAAGATCCTGTGGGAGGTATTCCATACCATTCTCGTTCCACGAGATTCCCAAGATTATTGCCTCACCCTTTCACATGATCCCGAGGACTCCAAGCTTATCATGTTAATTGGGCGTTAGACCCAACCCAATCGACCGAGCCACGGACCCACTGGTACCCCCACGACTCGTGAGACAGGTAGCAGCAGCCCGCTTTTCGTTCATGACATAATGCAGCTTCCTTTAAGTACAATAACGTGCCATGACTCGTGAGACCACGCTATTGACCTAAAGCAGCTTCCTCACTATGCCATGATTGGAAGGCATGGACAAACTCCTAGAGTTCATGTCCACTTTGTCTAGGGTCTAATATTTTGACATTGGTCCAACCAATGTGAGAGTAAGTAATGACCGAGATCTCAAATAAATATCTACACATACATCCATAATGCGTAAATAAACCATTCATAGCAGTTATACGATAAATAAATAATCCATTCATCCATCATCATAACCACATGCAAAATTAAAGCCTAGCACGCCCCTGTTGGATGATCACGAGCCCGTATCCTATGCGATCCACTGAGCCCGCAGTGGATCTATGGTCAATCTAGGGTTGGTCCTATACTATTACATTAATAGTAACCCAATCATCATGCTGATGGGCCTTGGTCTCTTTTTCTCTTTCTTCACTTCATGGAAAACACCAAGGGGCCTCCCGTCTGGGCTCTCCATGTGGTCCTTCCTTCTTCTCCACCAATTACAAAAAAAAGGAAACCTCACTCCTAGTCTACTCTCATTACATATTGAAAAATAGAAACCCCAGCGAAAACCCGGGGGGAGTACATAAGGAGGGAGGTAGAATGCCTTATTATTCCAAGGCAACTAGAAAGAGAGAAGGAGAAAGCAGTAAAAGAGGCACACAGGCCCAACAGAAAATAAACCATACATCCGGTCTTAGGGCTCGCGATCATCCATTTCCATCCAACACACATAATCACATGATCCAATCACATAATTACATAATACCACCAACATATGATTTCCATTCATAAACATCCAAAATAATTAATGAATATGTGCACAACGTGTGAAAAATAAAACACAAATATTGGTAATAATATTTTCTCGTTTTAGGAAAACCTTTCCTCATTATTTTAAGTAAAATAACCCCGGGATTCCGAATCCAATTTATTTTACTCCTAAAATAATGTCTTTAGAAAAATAGGCATAATTGAACCAAAAAATAATTTTTCAGAATTAATTCAAAATTAAAACTGAAAATAATTAAAAAATAAAAGAAAAATACTGCTAGGGTTTTTGAAACCCTAGCAGCAGCAGGTGCCGCCGCCGGCACGCGCGCAGGGCAGCAAGCTCAGCCTGCCGCCCCTGCGCGCGCGCAGGCCCCCTGCCTTGCGCGCGCGCTGGCCTGCTGGCTGCCGGCCGTGCCTTGCGCAGTGCGCGCGCAGACGCGCACTGGGCACGCCTGCCGGGCGCGCGCGCGCAGACTCCTTCGTCTGCGTGCGCGCGCGCCTGGCGGCGCCGCCCAGGGCCCGTCCGCGCGCGGACTCGCAGGCGCGTGGTCTTGCGCGCGCGAGCGCGCGCGCGCCTGTCGGGCGCGCGCGCGCAGACACCCTTGTCTGCGTGCGCGCGCGCCTGCGCGCAACCTTCCTGGCTGCGCGCTGCCCCCGCGCGGCCGGCTGGAGCGGGCGCGCGCAGGCCTCCCTTGCCTGCGCGCGTCTACCCTGCCGGCAGCGTGCGGCTGCGCGCGGCCAGCCCTCCCGGCTGGCCGGCTGAGTCGTTTCCCGTTTTCCGTTCAATTTTCCACCCCGTTTCCCAAGAAAAACAGAAAATCACCAACATTCATAAATTCACACGAACCAAAAATAAAATCGACATGCTTAAAATCAAGAACAATCAAGATTTAATAAAAACATGCCAATTTCACGTTTCATGCTTATAACGCACATAAACCTTAGGCCTATACACCGAACCGGGCTTCTGATACCACTGAAAGAAAATCCGGTGGATCGTCCCGGGAATTGCGCGAATGCGGAAGCGCGGTAAAAATAATCATATTAAATTTACAAAATAAAAGGCATGCTTTTAATTTAAAGAACACGCTCAAGGGGTGTGCCCTTGAGGTTCCCGGGCGCTCGGTGTATCTCATGATCATAAAACAATTAAATAAATCATGGAGGCCATAGAGTTGAAAAATAAATATGGACGAAAATCTTAAACGAGACCTACCCGTTGTCGTTTTCGTCTTCAACTGCTACTCGAGTTGTTCCCCGTTTTGCACCAAGACCTCGTTCTTGAGATCCTCCAAATCGTGACACACGATCCACCCACGTATCTTGTACGTCGTGCTAGCAACGAACAACTATTATTTTTGGAGTGGACGAATCAATAACTCGTTATCAATTAACGGTATTGGTTCGTCTAAGTTCTTGATGTTCCAAGAACAAAAATAACTAAGGAAAAAAAAAAAATTTCTTGCTAGAGAAAGAGAGAGGGGCGGACGAGAGGTAGGAGAGGGAGAGTGTGTGTTGTGTGTGTTTTTCAAGAATCATCAATCTCTTAAATGTTGGAAGCTAGGGGTTTATATAGAGGAAGAGTTTAGTCCTCTTTAAACTCAAACTCTAAGTAACCTAATTTGACTAGGATTTTGACCTAGTCAAAGTCCTAGTCAAACTAGTGTTTGACCTAGTCAAACGAATCCTAGCCTTCCATCTCCCCTTTCCATCTCAACCGTTGATTTTAATTTAATGGAATATTTAAATCCTATTAAATATTCCAAAAGGCTAAAAGAATAAATATAATATAATAAATAAATATTATAATTTATTCTAAGCCCACTAAATCAACCCTTTTAATAAATCCTATTTATTAATTTAATTCCCTTTATCAAATAGAAGGAATTAATTTCTCCAAGAAAATATAGGACCCGATTAAATCTAATTTAATCATTCCTTTACTCCAATATTTAATTCTAAATTAAATACTAAGTGTGTGTGTGGATAGTGTGTGACTCTTTAGGTTCACCATTCAGCTAGACTTGGTCGGATTCCTAGAATCCGTCCGTTACCATGGGTGGCCATCTAGCAACGGTCCATGGCACTAGAGACTAGGTGAAATATTCGGGGATGAACATTTAGGCTCTAACAGTACACTTGTCCTTCTGTCTTCGGTCTCATCACTTAGGGTCTAGGGCACGAAAAATGCAGGTACCCATCTTGGACCTAAGTGTCGGTCTGTCCTCACCAAACGCCGCAAGGGAAACCTTTTTCCCTTCTGTTCAGTCACTGTGGCCACAGATTTCAGGGACAAGACACAGAGCATATATGAGACTCAACTGTCAACACCTTTTGACAGGAGACAGATCCTTTCTTGGAAACTACTGTCACTTTGTGTACCCGAGCTGCACTAGACATGGCTTGTGACAACTCAAGAGTATTTTGGCAATCTCTCACCATATCTAAGATACAGACCTGATGCACAGGTAAACTCAGCAGTTCCTCAAGTCAAAGGACTTGGCCCGTACCGTTGGAACCGGGAATACTCGTCATACCTTGCTGACCATACTCAAGGCCCTCCGTAAGACGGTTCCCGCGAGTCACCTCAGTCAGTTGCTTCCTAGCACGCTGACCCACTAACACTGCTTAGACGACCTTCGTCACCCGTCGATGAAATACGACAGCAGATGCTTAGTGCAAGTCTCAAAGGGAATCCCGGTACCCATTTTCGGGATTCCTTGACTTGGAGATTTCCGGACTGATTCGGTAAGACTGATTTCATGGACCTACCTCCAAGCGTAGTCCCAGTCCCCGAAATCGTATCTTAGTCCGTGGGCTTTGTTTGCGTAGTGAACAGAAATGTAAATGCAGATAAGTGAACGTAAACAAAGTATTGCCATATGAATTTTCACTTCTTTATGCATAAATATTTTATCAAATACCAAAGAATTGTCTGGACATAGGTTACATATTCATGCCAAAATTGGCTTACATGGTCACCTATTCTAACACTTCAGACGTGGACCCCTCCGGTAAGTCGCTCGGTGGCGGTTTGTCCAAGACGTAGCCTTGGTTCTCGAAATCGAGGACAATCCTCAGGTTTCTCAGCCAGTCCGAGTAGTTCGTTCTGTTTAATTTGTTAGTCTCGAGAATCATGGTTAATGGGTTCTTCGACATATCTACATTAATGAAAATGTAAAGCAGAAATTAGCAGATGATGGTAATATTATTGTTCAAGTTGAAGACTTGGTCTTTTAGTCTTTAACCCTCCCACTATTTATACGAAAGTCCGTCACTCTCAAGGGAAGTTTCGGGAAACCATTTCCTAGTGGGCTTGGGATCCACAAGCGTAATCTCCATGCCCCGCTTTTACGATTCACATGAAGAAGACCTCGTGGGAGATATCCTATATCATTCTCATTTAATGAGATTCCCAAGATATTCTGGCTCACCTATTCGCATGGTTCCGAGGACTCCAAGCGAACCATGTTACTCAGTGTTGGGCCTGACCCCATCAACCAAATCATGCGTCAAACTGTCGCCCCCCACAACTCGTGAGACAGGGAAACAGCGAGCGCAGTCTTTTTGTTCACAACAATGGTGCAGCTTTCCCCTAGTCCAAGTATGCCACGACTCGTGAGACCACACTTGGGTAGTGGTAGCTTCCTCACCACATTGCTGTGGATGGAAGGCTCGGACAGACCAAAAATACCATTTTGATCCAAGTCCGTTCTGGGCCTAATATTTAATTTGGTCCAACCAAATGAGAGTTTGTGTATGACCGAGACCTCATCACATTATGGTGTTTTAGTATGCATAAATATTCAATATTTAAAACGATAAATAAAAACGCCACATGCATAAAACATAGCATACCCCTGTTAGGATGATCACAAGCCCAACCTATGCGACCCACTGAGCCCACAGTGAGTCTATGGTCTGTCTAGGGTGGTCCTAAATTATTACAATAATAATAAACCCATTGTCATTCCAATGGGCCTTGAAGTGCTTTCTTGTTTCACGCCTTGATGCTTCTCCTTGGGGTCTCCGACTCCAATTGCTTGTTAAAATTAAAAACCTCACCAGTCCTATCTACTCTCATTACAACTGAAAGTAATACATCGGTAATAACGAAAACAAGCCTTAACATCATGAGGCTGAAAAATACGGGAGATGATAGTCCCAAAAACAAGAGTCACGCAGACCCCACCCAACAGAAAATAAATGATCATACATTCATCCATACATAAGGTCTAGTGCTCTTGTGATCATCCCATGTTGATTCCATCAACTCACATAACACAATTATTCCAAATAATCATGCATAAATAACCAATGGATATTCCAAATATCCAAGTAATGTCCAACATCACAAAAGCATAAACATACAAATAATATGCAAAATTCAAATTTCAAATTTAAAGGACATTTTAAACAATGCTTCCAATGCATGTATTAATCCCAAATTAATTAAGCAAATTTATTTCAAGGAATAATCCAATTATTCCAAAATCAAAATGTAAAATTAATATATTTTCAGAATATTGTCCAGAAAATACAGAAAATCAAATTTTCCGAAAAAAATCACAAAACGGCACAAAACGGCCCAACCGTTGTGCTGGCCGGCCGGCCACGCGCATAGGGCAGCGCGCGCGCTCTGTGTCGCGTGCGGTGGCCTCGGCCAGCAGCCGCCGGCTGCACACAGCGCGCGCAGGCACCCGCCTAAGCGCGGCCACTGCCGGCCCGATCAAATTTCTTTTTTTTTTTTTTTTCAAAACTGTTTCAGCACAATTACAGTAATATTATTCTGAAAATAAGCATGCAATTTTAGATCAAATCTAACAAAATAAAGAATGCCAAAAGTCCATTAAATCCAAACAATTGAATTATCATATTACTCATATATTTATACAATCTAACATGCCAATAAAGCTATTAAAAGCAAGTAAATCATGCCAAACACATAGATCTATGCCCCTTACATCGAACCGGGCTCTGATACCACTTGAAGGACAAGCGGATCCGCCCGGGAGCGCGAGCGGAAGCGAGAAAGTGAGAAAATAGTGCGTAAATTAAATCAAATCTAATTTAAAATACGAATCCCAAGGGGTGTACCCTTGGGTGCTCAACCGGGCGTTCGATGTAGGATGTGTAAATATTAGACATATATATTTAAACACATAGGGCATTGATGTATCTTAAATCAATCAAAGCGTAATAAACCGTTACCTTTGATTATTTAGCGTATGCTCCCGGCTACTTGCATTGTTCCTTCTCCGGAATGCTCACGAAATCCAAACGTATGGATTCTCCAAAGGTGATCCACACCACACCGAAATAAACACACGTTCTTCTTGCTAGAAAAGAACGGGTTTAAGAAGGAATCGATTTAAGAGAAGAACACTATGAATTAGTGCTCTCTTAAACTTACTTTGTTCTTCTTCTTGATTCAAAATCAAGTGAAGAACACAAGTGTAAGAGAGGGAGAGAGGCGAGAGTTTGAGAGAGAGGAGAGGATTTTTGCCTTCTCTTTTTCCTAGAAAAGATGAATAATGAATCACTTATGCTTGATGTTGTATATTCTAATATATATACATAATTAATGTGATTATTGGAATGTGTCTAGGTTCATCCAAGGATGTCTCGATTCATTCCAATCAATCACCATCAATTGTTCAATCAAGCCTACCAAAATTTATGGTATGATCAAATCATACCAAAAGGAAAGAGCTTGATTGGAGTGGATTTGTCTCTTTCCAAAAGAGATAAGTCAACATACCACCTAGCATGAAACATGGCTGATTTTGCTTCCTCCAAGGGAGCATGTCGGCCATGTTTAATTAAGGGAAGAAGTCCAACTTCTTTCTATTCCAAAATAGGAATTATTTCTCCTCTCGGGTATAATTTAAGGGACCTGGTTTTATCGTAATCCAATTACGACGAATCCAACATTAAATCCAATTTAATGTCCATTTAAATTATTCCTGTTGATCTTTTAATCCAATTAAAAGATCCAACGTCTCAACGTCTCAACTTTCCATATTTAATCGAAAATCCAATTTACCGATTAAATGAAAGCCCGATACAATATCGGCCCGTCCATCCAATGGACTTTCCCTTAAGTAATCCAATTACTTATTTTATCCTTCGAGATTGACTCCAAGTCAATCTCGAAACCTCCTCGGTGATTTGTGTGTGACCCTTTAGGTTCACCCTCAGCTAGACTTGGGCCCGTGTCCCACAAGGGCCCGTTACCATGGGTGGCCGTCTAGCAACGGTTCATGGCACTAGAGACTAGGTGAATTGGCGTGAACATTTAGGCGCCGATTCCGTACGGGTACGATCCTTCCGTCTACCGTCTCCCGGCCTTAGTCTAGAGTATGGAATTGGGCGTCTGTTCCCATCCTTGACTAGGCATCTATGCTTAATACTCGAGACCACGTATGCTTCATTGCGTCGACACGGGAAACCATTCCCTGTTCGACCAACCACTGTGGCCACAGCTTTAAACAGTATGAACGTGTCTCCGAGTGCATAGGAGATACCTCTGCCACATACTGACACGGGACAGATCCTCTTCTTAGAATCCACCGTCCTCGCTACACAATCAGACTGCACTGGACAAGGCTTATGATAATCATCTGACAGAATGATTACCTCTCGCCAGATCCAAGATACAGCCGTCATGTGCACGCGACTGCCATGATCCCTCAAGTCTGAAGATTACTCCCGTACTATCGGAACCGGGGAAAACCAATCATATCGACCAAGCCTCCAAGGCTTCCATATGATGATCCCTCAAGTCAGTCCAGTCGGCTTGACCCCAGTGGACCAACCCATCAAGATCGTGTAGGCGTCCCACGCCTGTCGCCGATGAAACACGGCACCTATCCAATGAACACGACTCTTGACGCAAGTCTCAATAGGAATCTCGATGCCCTGTCTCGAGGTCCTCGACTTGGAACGTTTCAGACCCAACTCTTAATTAGTTGGTTTCATGACCACCATCCAATGCGTGGCCCAACTGCACGAGTTGTTAATCATGGTATGTGGGCTTTGTTGCGATATAAGTTAAACACCATTTTAACAAATGTAAGATGAACGCAACGAAGAAGGTACCATTGGTGATGAATACTCATCTTATTCATCACATAATAATATTACATTTACATCAAGTTGTCGAATAGGTTACAAATTGCCAAACCTATTGGCTTTCTGGTCACCTATTCCAACATTATCCGCCATCTCTGCGGCCACCAAAAGCTTACCCTCTCTCGGATATTGAGTGGGTTGACCTGGGCTGGGGAGGAATTGGGGTTGCTTTTCTTTAGGACTTTAGTTTGTAAAAAGGCTCGAAAGACTTACTTGACGAGTTTCCTTATGAGTGAGTTCGTAGGTGTCTTTAGTCGAGTGTAGCGAAGGGATTCTACTAAGAGAAGCTTTAGAGGGAATAGAGGTGAAATGACTTTTCTTTGCTGCTTCTTCTTTTTTTTTTTTTTTTTTTACATAAGGTTAAACGAAAGCGTATTTGACTTGAATTAGAAAGAGTAAAGATAAGCTTCTTACCCATAACATTAATTTATGCACAAGAGTTTCGTACCGATTGGGTAATCGATCTAAACTGAGTAGATCTTTTTTCATTAGTATGAATTTGTTCAAGTCAAGTGGGTCGATCTAAACTTGGCATACAATCGGGATGCTATCTTGCGAAGGGATTCAGATGAGTGTTTAACCCAACCGGGGCATGAGAAGGACTCAAAGGCCAAAGAAGGTTTTTGGGACTGGGCTTGTATCAATACTTCGGTATTAGATTGAAGTTACATAAACAAAGACACCCTCTAACAACATTGGTGGAAGCCAAATCCCTTCTATAAAAGGAAGGCCGGCAGCATCTTCAGTATGCTACAAAGAAGCATGAAAGGGCTATGCGAAACAGAAAAAATCGGCTTCATCTAATGCTTGCTGGCTAGAGCTATAGGGCTTTGAACCATAGGCCTTTCTTCCTTTGTTTTGAGAAGAGCTTGCGCACTAGCATTCCTTCACCCGATCGGAGACTACCCGGCAACGTCTTAATCATAGAATTCCATATGTCTTGGAATAGATTGATATAGGCATTTTTCTGCATGCGGAGGCTTAGTCAAAAGACAGCTTTCAAAGACTACTTTCACTGTCCTTCGTCCGCCTCACTGTGCGAAGAATAGCCCAGCTAGATGAAAGATCTGCCAGAGTCTTGATGTTAAACAAACCCGGCTTTCGATTTTGCAATCTAGCTCGGAAACATCCCGCATGAAGTCCATACCACAAGCTGTACGTTCCGCAATTCTAATATCAAGCTGATGACGCAAGAAAGGATAGCTTCTTTACAATGAAGATAGTCCGGACCTTCCATAGCTTTTGCATTGTACCTGGAAAGGCATTGGAAGTTGTCTGCGAGTCCTGATAGAAGACCCTGTCCCTGCCTTATGAACATTGATTAGCTCTCGAGTAGCTGAACTTTAGGAACTCAAAACGAAAAAAAGACCACTATTTGAACATCAAGCTTGTGGACAAGTTGCTTCCCTTTCAGTGCTTTTACGTTGGCCTCTTCGATTACATTCCTTTATTGGGTTCACTAGAAATGTCATCTCTCTCTTCCTATCCGATATCAGCCATCAAACCTTGTCAGATAGAAGCCCACCTACTCCGGCTTCATCTGTTTATCCGAGTTAGACCGCTAGCATCTTACCTTACATCAAGAGTCCCTACCCCCATCTTTCTCCATCCCGTCACGAACAATCGAATGCGTTTTGGGAAATGTGAAAGAAAAGAAGATAGATGCCTGGTGTCTCATTCAAGCTTTAGGCTTGTTTGGAAAGGCCTATCTTTCCGGCGCTCTCCTCTAGCCCTATCTTTCGCCTAGGTGGAGAGGAGGCCTATTCGCAGCCTTTGATCCGATACAATACGCACCTTACCTGAAGATCAAATTCCCCTTAGCGAACTATTCATATTAGATTCACCGGCTGGATTCAGGAAGCGTGAAAGTGGTCATATGGAAGTTATTCTTACTTTCGAACGGAGAAGCACCAACTCCAACTATTCCTGCCATCTTCATTAGGTTGACAACAAAAGGCAGCTTCCAAGTCATATCCCCCCTTCCCTCGTCCAGTCCATGGCCCGGTCTTCCTTTTGAAACTCTTGCCAGAGCCTTTTCTCCTCATAAGCGCCAGTCCATGAACTAAATTGTGTTATCCCGAAATATTCTTTATATGTCACTGCCCTCTCTGCTGGGAAATCCCTCTGCCTTGGTCAATAAGACCCGCTCTTTCATCTCCTTCTTTGAATCTTATTTGTTTAATTAATTGACTTGAGCACGAGGAATGGGTTTCCGCCTGGAAGAATGCATTCCCCTAAACTAGTTTTTCTTCATTGAAACTGGAGAAGGCACATCAATCGGAGTCAAAGCAGAGGAGAAGGCTAGGCAAAGACCCGCCCCGACCTTGATTAGCTCACTCTTTTCTTAGCTGGTCTTTGCTTTCCCGTGAACGTCCTCTTTCTAGAGAGAACTGGTGTGCACCAGAGCTAGAGCAATTCATGGAAGGGCATCCTTCCTTGATTAAAGAACAGAAAGTCTCATATCCTGGGGCCTGCCCCTGTGATGTAGAATCCTTTGCTCTTTCATGCATTGATCGTGATTCGGGTTTCAATTCATTTCTTGGGCCTTACCCCTCCTCTTCCCTGTCTTCTAGAGATTGCCAAAAATATGTAATAGAAACTACTTCTCCGCTTTCGAGCTATCGAGTGAAGATTGGCTTAACATACTTTGGCAGCTCTCCTAGCGGAGTATTTGTCTTGCTTATGACGACGGACCGACTAGAAACCATCCGCGGGCGAGAAAGCAATAAATCGAGTTAGATTCGGGGCGGTACACATCAAAGGCGATACAATAAGCGATAGCAGAATTAGCTGTCAATCCGCAGCTTTGTGCGAGCAAAGAGCTAAGACTTTACTTTATCCTTAGTTGGTCAGATTATGCTAGTCTACGGGAGCATTTAGCCTTAGGCTTATATTTCGGTCTTTTTTTTCTTCCTTATTAGCGAGCCCTTTTCCTGCCTCAGGCCCTGAAACCGTATCATCTCAGCACTCCTTCTATGCCTGCAGTAGACCTTTTCTCCTATTTCCCTGAGCCCTTCTCAGGCCGGGTATCATTTGACTGACCCTCCGAGGCTAGTGGTAACTTCACTCACCATTAGGAGAATCAAGATTAGGGATCACTCGTGTCCTATTATCCGGTGGAGAACTGAACTCCTAATTACTGAATATCAGCTCTATTAGCTCTAACTAAGAAGGCCTCATTATCCGATGGGGAACTACACTCCGGCAGGGTTGAATTTTACCCTATCCATCCCGGTCTAAGCTAGCCCCCCTATTCCATAACCAATCTCGTCTAAGCTAGCCTCTATCTCGTCTCCCGTCGTTGACCCAATACCGCAACTGCTTACGCGCTAGTTCTTCACTCCTCTCCCGCTGCTATCCACGAGCTCCCCTTATTAGTCTGCTAGAGCCTTAGGGAGCTTTCCAAGGTCAAACTCAACACGAGCACGAACATATGTTTCTGAATCCATTTTCATGCTGACCCCTAATTTGAAGTAAAAGTTTACAGCTGGTTTAAGTCATGCCCTTATTTATTTTTTCTTGACTCCCAAGACCTGATATGCAGCTAAGATAAGATTCGTGCCTTTGTGCTCAGTTTTCATTCTTTGTCTCCATCTTGTAGTCGGGAAAACCAATCCCTATGGAATAGCCCTAGTCCAAGGAGGGAATCGACACCGATAGCGACAGACGGGGTTGATTTAGCCTAGTACCGGACTTGTAGGAAGAGCTCTGGCCCTATTAGCTTTATTAGGAGGGGGGTCCCTGAGGAATTTATGTAATAGAAAGTTCGGAAATAGTCTCTCTTAGCCCCTTTCTTGACTTTGACTCGGTCTTCCTTCTCTGAAGATCGAAGAGTGAGAAGCTGGCAAAGAAAGAAGAACCGTCCGTCTGTCTCCTAACAAGCAAGAGATGGAACTGCGCCAACACAACTCGCACCCCTTTGATTGTTGTATCCGATCCGCTTGGTTGTAGGTGCAAAAATGCTCGAGCTTTGTTTGCGAGAGGAGTGAAATTGCTTTGCTGGGTCCGGAAATGAACGACTCTATATACGCTATTAAGTTTTCTGGCTGGTTATCTTGTCTTTTCTTGATTAGGGAATTATCGTCAGCGGGGACCGGTACCCTCTATAAGAATCTCTAGATTAAGAAGAGCCTCTAGGGAATAGATTCTCCTCTTCTAAAAGAAAAGTACTGCTTCTCCAAGCTTAGATAGAGCCCATGCAAGCTTCTACCCAAGCCCTTTCTGATCAAGACCATTTTCTTTAGAGTTACTCGGTTTTCTCTGGAGATCGAAGAGCAGCGGGAGCAGGCATCTCAGCGCTAAGTGATCGAATTGAATGATCAGATTATTCTTTATTCCTTATAATTTTACTCATTCGTACGAATAAGAAGAGTGAGACCAAGTAGTATTATATTTCCTGTTCGGGAGATAACCCTAATCTAAATCTATTCCCGTCCCGGGGATTTACTTTCTCTAAATACTCATAAGTCCACAAAACCATTGACCTTCTTTCCTTTCTAGGCTTTCGGCCAAGGCATTTTTTTTGCTGCCAATTCGAGACCAAGCTTTGACTGCTGCTATCGGTTTCAGTGTTGTCGGTCCTGTTTTTCTTTTTGGTCTCGCATCTTCGAACCTACCGTAACTTTTTATTGCTAGTAGAGTGACTTCGTTCTTGGGCTACTCGTCGTTGGGCCTTGGCCTCCCTTGTTGGCTTTTCTAACTGCTCACTCAGTCCCTTGCTTCTTTGCTATTTTAGCTCTCCTTTTAGTCTCACTTACTGTACCGATAGGTAATATTTTTCTTTCTTTCCATCTCCGATAAAGGAAAAATAGTGAGTTCGAGTTCATGGACCGGACTGGTACTTGCCCCGCAGGGGGACCCCCGGAGAAGCAGAGTGAGTGACTCATGGGTATGGGGCAAGAACGGGCCTTTGACGTAGGGTGAGCGAGTGGTTATATGGTCTACGATTAGCCCCGTACTCCAAAAAAGGAAGGGGCTTCAGTAGTAGACATAATATAAGCACCAGGAGAGCTCACCCCCAGATAGACTTGCCTCCCGCCCCTGCCATTTCGGATTCAGGAAGGAATGGAATAGAGGGGTGAACTTTTCACTTTTATATGTAGTCTTTCTTTTCTCTATAGTAAGTAAATAGTAGTACACTCTTTCTAGTAGCATATCTCTGTATAGTTCGTTGCTAGTAGTTTCTAGTTCTATACTATACTTATACCTTTTATTTTCCGTCGATTTTACATAAAGTAGTAAAAAGAAGTTTTTATGAGTAGATCTACTTGGCGCCACTGAAGTTGTTGTTTGACTGGAATTACTACAATTGCTAGGGGTATCCACTGCAATCATGTATGTTTAATCCCCCTTCATTGTTTACATTTCTAGGGATAACATCCCAATAGGCATCTAGTTGGTTCTAGATTTTAGTAATTCAATTCATACTTGATTACTCGAATATGCTGAAAAAGCGTATACCAATTCAGCCACCCTAAGCTTATCTACCCATATCCATCAATAGAAAAAGCTATAACTGAGTGAAGTCGAAAGTTCTTTATCTAGTTATTGCAATTCTAGTTCTATGAATAATGGATCTTCGAGTGAAGATTCCTTATATAATCGTTACATGTACGATACTCAATCTAGTTGAAATAATCACATTACTAGTTTCGTGAACAATTATCTTCAGTCTCAAATCTCTATTGATACGTCCATTGGAAGTGATAGTAGTGACAGTTACATTTCTAGGTGCATTTTTGATAAACGTAGAACTAGTAGTGAAAGCGGTGTTGGAATAGGTGACCAGAAAGCAATAGGTTTGGCAATTTGTAACCTATCCGACAACTTGATGTGAATGTAATATTATTATGTGATAAATAAGATGAGTATTCGTCACCAATGGTACCTTCTTTGTTGCGCTCATCTTACATTTGTTAAAACGGTGTTTAACTAATATCGCAACAAAGCCCACAGACCATGGATAACAACTCGTGCAGTTGGGCCACGCATTGGATGGTGGTCATGAAAAACAACTGATTAAGAGTTGGGTCCGAAATATTCCAAGTCGAGGACCTCGAGACAGGGCATCGAGAGTCCTATTGAGACTTGCGTCAAGAGTCGTGTTCATTGGATGAGTGCCGTGTTTCATCGGCGATAGGCGTGGGACGCCTACACGATCTTGATGGGTTGGTCGACTGGGGTCGAGCCGACTGGACTGACTCGCGGGGATCATCATATGGAAGCCTTGGAGGCTTGGTCGGTATGATTGGATTCCCCGGTTCCGATAGTACTGGAGTAATCCTCAGACTTGAGGAATCATGGCAGTCACGTGCACAGGACGGCTGTATCTTGGATCTGGCGAGAAGTGATCATTCTGTAAGATGATCATTATAAGCCTTGTCCAGTCCAGTCGGAATGTGTAGCGAGGACGGTGGATTCCAAGAAGAGGATTCGTCCCCTGTCAGTATGTGACAGAGGTATCTCCTATGCACTCGGAGACACGTTCATGCTGTTTGAAGCTGTGGCCACAGTGGTTGGTCGAACAGGGAATGGTTTCCTGTGTCGACGCAATGAAGCATACGTGGTCTCGAGTATTAAGCATAGATGCCTAGTCAAGGATGGGAACCGACGCCGAATTCCATACCCTAGACTAAGGCCGGGAGACGTAGACGGAAGGATCGTACCCGTACGGAATCGGCGCCTAAATGTTCACGCCAATTCACCTAGTCTCTAGTGCCATGGACTGTTGCTAGACGGCCACCCATGGTAACGGGCCCTTGTGGGACACGGGCCCAAGTCTAGCTGAGGGTGAACCTAAAGGTCACACACAAATCACCGAGGAGGTTGAGAGATCGACTTGGAGTCAATCTCAAAGGATAAAATAAGTAATTGGATTACTTAAGGGAAAGTCCATTGGATGGACGGGCCGATATTGTATCGGGCTTCCGTTTAATCGGTAAATTGGATTTTCGATTAAATATGGAAAGTTGAGATGTTGAGACGTTGGATCTTTTAATTGGATTAAAAGATCAACGGGAATAATTTAAGTGGACATTAAATTGAATTTAATATTGGGTTCGTCGCAATTGGATTACGATAAAACCCGGTTCGTTAAATTATACTCGAGATGAGAAATAATTCCTAATTTGAAATGGGAAGAAGTTGGACTTCTTTCCTTAATCAAACATGGCTGACACGCTCCCTTGGAGGAAGCAAAATCAGCCATGTTTCATGCTAGGTGGTATGTTGACTTATCCCTTTTGGAAAGAGACAAATCAACTCCAATCAAGCTCTTCCCTTTTTGGTATGATTTGATCATACCATAAATTTTTAGTAGGCTTGATTGAAGAATTGATGGTGATTGATTGGAATGAATCTAGACATCCTTGGATGAACCTAGACACATTCCAATAATCACATTAATTATGTATATATATTAGAATATACAACACCAAGCATAAGTGATTCATTATTCATCCTTTTCTAGGAAAAAGAGAAGACAAAAAATCCTCTCCTCTCTCTCAAAATTTCGTGCTCCCTCCCTCTCTTACACTTTGTGTTCTTCACTTGATTTTGAATCAAGAAGAAGAACAAAGTAACTTTAAGAGAACACTAATCCATAGTGTTCTTCTCTTAAACCGATTCCTTCCTAAACCCTTTCTTTTCTAGCAAGAAGAACGTGTGTTTCTTCCGGTGTAGTGTGGATCACCTTTGGAGAATCCATACGTTTGGATTTCGTGAGCATTTCGGAGAAGGAACAACGCTAGTAGCCGGGAGCATACGCTAAACAATCAAAAGTAACGGTTTATTACGCTTTGATTTGATTTCATTTGTATATCTATGCCCTATGTGCTTAAATATATGTTTTAATATTTACACATCCTACATCGAACGCCCGGTTGAGCACCCAAGGGTACACCCCTTGGGATTCGCGTATTTGAATTTGATTTAAATTTACGCACTTTCTCGCCTTTCTCGCTTCCGCTCGCGCTCCCGGGCGGATCCGCTTGTCCTTCAACTGGTATCAGAGCCCGGTTCGATGTAAGGGGCATAGATCTATGTGTTTGGCATGATCTACTTGATTTTAAATGGCTTTATTGGCATGTTAGATTACATAAATATATGAATAATATGATGATTCAATTGTTTGGATTTTCATGGACTTTTGGCATGCTTAATTTTGTTAGATTGGATCTAAAATTGCATGCTTATTTTTTTCAAAATCAATATTAATATTATTGTGCTGAAACAGTTTTTAAAAGAAAAAAAAAATTTTGGTCGGAGCGGCAAAGGCCGTGCGCAGGCGGGATATATGAGACTGTCAACTGCAAAACCTAATTGACAGGAGACAGATCCTTTCTTGGAATCACTACTGTCACTTTGCACACCAGAACTGGCACTAGACATGGGCTTATGACTACAAAGAGAATTCTGGCAATCTCTCACCATACCTAAGATACAGCCCTGATGTACAGGTAAACTCAGCAATTCCTCAAGTCAAAGGACTTGACCTGTACCGTTGGAACCGGGAATACACGTCATACCTTGCTGACCATACTCAAGGTCCTCCGTAAGACGGTTCCCGCGAGTCACCTCAAGTCAGCTGCGTCCTAGCATGCTAACCCACTAAACACTTGCTTAGACGATCCTCGTCACCCGTCGATGAAACACGACAGCAGGTGCTTAGTGCAAGTCTCAAATGGAATCCCGGTACCCATTTTTGGGATTCCTTGACTTGGAGATTTCCGGACTGATTCGGGGAAGACTGATTCCATGGACCTACCTCCAAGCGTAGTCCCAGTCCCCGAAATTGATTCTCAGTCCGTGGGCTTTTGTTAGCGTAGTGAACAGATATAGAAAACAGATATAAGTGAAACACAAACAAAGTAATGCCAAATGAAATTCACTTCTTTATTCATTAATGATTTATCAAAACACCTATAATTGTCTAGACATAGGTTACATATACCCGCCAAAATTGGCTTACATGGTCACCTATTCTAACAATCTCCCACTTTGACCTTTAAAAGCCAATCACCCATATGCCTAATCCCCATCTTCTCAAGATGTTGCGTATGAGCACTCTGCGACGTAGGCTTTGTCAGCGGGTCTGCTGTGTTGTCTGCTGAGTTTGACTCGGTCCATCCGAACGTCACCTCTTCCTACCATTTCTCTAAGAAGATGGTAGCGTCTAAGAATGTGTTTGGAACGGTGAATGAGATCTCGGTTCCTTTGCTTGCGCTATTGCACCGTTGTTATCACAGAAGATGACAACAGGCTCGGCGATGCTAGGCACCACACCCAACTCTTGGATGTAGTTTCTCATCCAAACCGCTTCCTTAGCAGCTTCTGAAGCTGCTATGTATTCAGCCTCAGTGGTTGGAGTCAGCAGTGGTTGCTTGCTTGGAACTTTTCCAAAGCCACTACTCCTCCGTTGAGTTTGAATACATACCCCGATTGAGACTTGGCATCATCGTCATCAGACTGGAAAGCTAGCGTCACTAAAGCCTTCCAGAATTAGTTCTCCATTGCCATAGACCAAGAACATTTCCTTAGTCCTCCTAAGGTACTTAAGGATGCCCTTGACGACATTCCAATGTGCCTCTCCTGCACAGGACTGATATCTGCTTGTCACGCTCAAAGCGTATGCAATGTCAGGCCTGGTGCAATGGACCGCATATTGGATGCTACCTACGGCAGAAGCATAGGGGATGACTTTCATCTTTTCAAGTTCCTCATCAGTCTGCGGGACTGCTTCTTGGATAACTTGATCCCATGCCTCATTGGAAGGAATCCTCGTTTGGAGTTGTCCATTCGATATCTCTTTAGGACTTTCTCCATATACGAGTTTTGGGTGAGCCCTAACATCCTTTTAGATCTGTCCCTGACAATCTGGATGCCTAGGATGTAGGAGGCTTCACCCAAGTCCTTCATGGAAAACTTGGTTGACAACCATGCTTTTGTGTTTCCTAACATTCTGACGTCATTACCAATGAGCAGAATGTCATCCACGTAAAGCACTAGGAACACTATAGAGCTCCCACTGACCTTCTTGTATACACAAGGGTCGGATTCGTTTTTGATGAAGTCATATCCCGTATTACTTCATCAAATCGAATGTTCCAACTTCGGGATGCTTTGTTTGAGGCCATAGATGGACTTCTGGAGACGACAGACCTTCTGTTCTTCTCCAGTGACCGTGAAACCCTCCGGCTGATCCATATAGATCTCTTCTTCAACGAAACCGTTGAGGAAGGCCGTTTTCACGTCCATGCTGCCATATTTCATAGTCATACCATGCTGCTATGGCAAGCAGGATCCGAATGGACTTAGCCATGGCTACTGGCGAGTAGGTATCCTCAAAATCGACCCCGGGTCGTTTGAGTGTATCCTTAGCTACAAGCCTAGCCTTAAAGGTTGTGACTTCTCCATCAACGCCGAGTTTGCGCTTGTAGACCCACTTACAGCCCACTGGCTTAACACCTTTCGGTGGATCTACAAGTCTCCAAACTTGGTTCTCGCTCATGGAGTCCATTTCGGTCTTCATGGCCTCAAGCCATTTCCCGGAGTCGATGTCAGACATCGCTTCCCCGTATGTCTTAGGATCGTTATCCAGAAGATCGGTCGCACCTAGAAACCCATATCTCACTGGAGGTCTGGATTCTCTAGTGGACCTACGAAGACGGAACGTCAGTGGTGACTGTGGGCGCTGACTGTATCGGTGCCGGCGGTTCAGGGACCGGGACTGGCCTTTCTTGAGGTTGTCCTTCATGCCTAGCATGTTGGACTTCTCTAGGTTGGTCAGCCCTCCGTGCATTAATCCTGAATCCTCTTGGTGAGGTTTCCGCGGCTATTTCTGATGGCTGAGTTCATCACTTGAATCCTCAAGGATCAGGCTCATCAGGTTGGATATCCTCCGGGAAGCCTTGCTCCAAGAATACTGCATTCCTTAAACAAATACCTTTTGTTCCAAAGGGTCATAAAAGTAATAACCTGCAGTTTCTTTAGGGTATCCAACGAACCTGCATAGGCTAGACCTGGATTCTAGCTTATCTCCCACTAACCTCTTGACGTATGCGGGGCGCTACCCCACACTTTCAAGTAGTTGTAGGACGCAGCTTGCCGTGCCAGTATTTCATATGGCGTTTGGGTCAATGCACTGGTAGGCGCCAAATTCAACAACTTGGCTGCCGTTTCTAATGCATGACCCCAAAACATAAGGGCATTTTGGTAAAACTCATCATGGACCGAACCATGTCCAACAGGGTTCGGTTCCTCCTTTCAGAGACGCCATTTAACTGTGGTGTTCCGGGAGGTGTCCATTCCGATATTATACCATTTTCTTTTAGATAATCTAGGAATTCGGCACTAAGGTATTCACGCTCGGTCTGACCGTAGGACTTTAATTTTGCAGTTGGTCTGGTTCTCCACTTCAAGCCTGAATTCTTTAAACCTCTCAAGAGCTTCAGACTTGTACCTCATCAGGTAAACATAACCGTACGTGAATGGTCATCGGTGAAGGTTATGAAGTAGGAGAACCCACCTCGGGCCTGCGTCCTTAATGGTCCACATACGTCTGTATGGACCAAGTCCAATAGACCTACTTTGTCCTACAAAGGGCTTCTTGGTCATTTTCCCTCTTATACAAGACTCACAAGTTGGTAGATCACTCAAGTCCCCAACCTCTAGGTTCTTTGAGTCTACCAACCTTTTCATCCTATCTTGGGATATGTGACCTAGCCTAGCGTGCCACAGACGTGCGTTCCCGTTATTATCTAATTTCCGTTTGTGTTGAGTGTTAAGAACGAAATTGGTTTGTTGCAAGATATAGAGCCCGTTATGCAATGTACCGAGTAGATGAGCAATTCCACACCTCATCAAATAAAAGCAATTTTTTTTATTGATTCTGAACTCATAACCACTATTGTCCAACAATGGAATGGAAATGATGTTCTTAATCATACTAGGTACAAAATAAAT
>JACGWO010000011.1:941067-1048209 GCA_034509735.1 Sesamum alatum | reverse complement strand
ACCTCATCAAATAAAAGCAATTTTTATTGATTCTAAACTCATAACCACTATTGTCCAACAATGGAATGGAAATGATGTTTTTATCATACTAGGTACAAAATAAACTTGTTCTAAATTTTATGCTAATACTATCACTAATCACTAGAGTAGCGGATCCCACTCCTTCTGCCGAGATGGCCTTTGCCATTCCCAAGCTTCAGGATCATGTCCCCGCTACCCAGTTTTCTGCTTCTTTCCAACACCTGCAAGTCATTGCAAATGTGAGCTCCACAGCCAGTATCTGTTAGAATAGGTGACCATGTAAGCCAATTTTGCGGGTATATGTAACCTATGTCTAGACAATTATAGGTGTTTGATAAATCATTAATGAATAAAGAAGTGAATTTCATTTGGCATTACTTTGTTTGTGTTCACTTATATCTGTTTTCTATATCTGTTCACTACGCAAACAAAGCCCACGGACTGAGAATCAATTTCGGGGACTGGGACTACGCTTGGAGGTAGGTCCATGGAATCAGTCTTCCCGAATCAGTCCGGAAATCTCCAAGTCAAGGAATCCCGAAAATGGGTACCGGGATTCCATTTGAGACTTGCACTAAGCACCTGCTGTCGTGTTTCATCGACGGGTGACGAGGGTCGTCTAAGCAGTATTAGTGGGTTAGCATGCTAGGACGCAGCTGACTGAGGTGACTCGCGGGAACCGTCTTACGGAGGACCTTGAGTATGGTCAGCATGGTATGACGTGTATTCCCGGTTCCAACGGTACAGGTCAAGTCCTTTGACTTGAGGAATTGCTGAGTTTACCTGTACATCAGGGCTGTATCTTAGGTTATGGTGAGAGATTGCCAGAATTCTCTTTGGTAGTCATAAGCCATGTCTAGTGCAGTTCTGGTGTGCAAAGTGACAGTAGTTTCCAAGAAAGGATCTGTCTCCTGTCAATAGGTTTTGGCAGTTGAGTCTCATATATACTCTAGGTCTTGTCCCTAAAACTGTGGCCACAGTGACTGAACAGAAGGGAAGGATTCCCTTGCGGCGTTTAGTGAGGACAGACCAACACTTAGGTCCAAAATGGGTACTTGCATTTTCCGTGCCCTAGACTCTAAGTGATGAGACCGAAGACAGAAAGACAAGTGTACTGTTAGAGCCTAAATGTTCATCCCTGAATATTTCACCTAGTCTCTAGTGCCATGGACCGTTGCTAGATGGCCACCCATGGTAACGGAAGGATTATAGGAATCCGACCAAGTCTAGCTGAAAGGTGAACCTAAAGAGTCACACACTATTCACACACATTTAAGATATTTAATTAGGAATTAAATATTGGAGTGAAGGAATGATTAAATTGAATTTAATCGGGTCCTTTATTTTTCTTGGAGAAATAATTCCTTCTATTAGATATAAGGAATTAAATTGATAAATTAGATTTATCAAAGGGATTTATTTAATGGCTTAAATAATATTTATATTTATTTAGCCTCTTGGAAATATTTAAATAGGTTTTAAATATTCCATTAAATTAAATTAAATCAACGGTTGAGATCAATGGGAGAGATGGATGGCTAGGATTGTTTTGACTAGGTCAAAACACTACTTTGACTAGGACTTTGACTAGGTCAAAATCCTAGTCAAATTAGAGTTCTTAAAAGAGGAGTTTAAAGAGGATTAAACTCCTCTTCTATATAAACCCCTAGCATCCTACAAGTTGAAGGATGATGAAACTCCAACACACACACTACAACACACACACACGGATTCTCTCTCCCTCTCTCTCGTCCGATTCTCTCTCCCTCTCCAAGAAATATTTTCTTGGTTCTTTTTGTTCTTGGAACATTAAGAACTTGATGAATCAATACCATTAATCAATAATGTGTTATTGATTCATCCACTCCAAAAACATAAACTTGTTCGTTGCTAGCACGACGTGCAAGATACGTGGGTGGATCGTGTGTCACGATTTAGAGGGTCTCAAAGACGAGATCTTGGTGCAAAACGGGGAACAACGCTTGTAGCCGTTGAAGACGAAAACGACAACGGGTAGGTCTCGTTTTAATTTTTCGTCCTCTCTTTAATTTCCAACCCTATGGCCTCCATTATTTATTTTATGTTATTCGTTCATGAGATACACCGAACGCCCGGGAAACTTCAAAGGCACACCCTTTGAAACGTGTTTTAATTTAAAAGCATGTTTAAATTCCGCATTTATTTTTAATTATACCGCGCTTCCGCATTCGCGCTTTTTCCCGGGACGATCCACAATTCCTTTCAGTGGTATCAGAGCCCGGTTCGGTGTATAGGCCTAGGGTTTATGTGCGTTTTAAGCATGAAACATGTTTTGAGCATGTTTTAAATTGAATCTTGATTTTCTTGATTATTAAAGCATGTTGTTTTATTGCTTTTAATTCGTGTGAAATTCTGGAATATTGGGTATTTTTCTGTTTTTCTTGGGAAACGGGGGAAAATTTGAACTGAAACGAGAAACGCCACAGCCGGCCAGCCGGAAGGCTGGCCGCGCGCAGCCGAGCGCTGCCGGCAGGGCAGACGCGCGCAAGCAAGGGTAGCCTGCGCGCGCGCCCGCCCAGCCGTCGCGCAGGGGCAGCGCGCAGCCAGGATGGCTGCGCGCGGGCGCGCGCGCAAGGGGCGCCTCCAGCGCGCGCGCGGGCAGACGAGGGTGTCTGCGCGCGCGCCGGTAGGCGCGCTCATGCGCGCGCGCGCGCGGAAGGCTGTCGGGCGGAGAGCCCGCGCGCGGACGGCACCAGGCGCGCTGCCAGGCGCGCGCGCACGCAGACGGAGGCGTCTGCGCGCGCGCGCCCGGCGGGCTTGCCTAGTGCGCGTCTGCGCGCGCGCACACTGCGCGCAGCGCAGGCACGCGGCTGGCGACCAGCAGGCCGGCGCGCGCGAGGCAGAGGAGCCTGCGCGCGCGACGGCCTGCCGGAACACCAGGCCGCGCAGCGCGCTGCCGGCCAGGCCCGCGCAGCGCGCTGCCGGCCAGGCAGTGCCTGCGCGCGCGCAGGGGCGGCAGGCTGGGCCTGCTGCCCTGCGCGCACGGCCTGCCGGCTGCTGCCGGTGGCGGCGGCCGGTGGCTGCTGCAGCTAGGGTTTTCTTGAAACCCTAGTATTATTTTATTTCATTTTATCTATTTATTTACTTTTCAGTTTTAATTTTGAATTAATTCTGAAAATTCGTTTTTGGGTTCAATTTTGCCTAAATTCCTAAAGACATTATTTTAGGAGTAAAATAAATTGAATTTGGAATCCCGGGGTTATTTTACTTAAAATAATGAGGAAAGGTTTTCCTAAAACGAGAAAAATATTATTACCAATATTTGTGTTTTATTTTTCACACGTTGCGCACATGATCATTTATTTCTGTTTTGGATTATTATGATTGGAAATCATGAATTATTGGTATATTGTAATTATGTGATTGGATCATGTGATTATGTGTGTTGGATGGAAATGGATGATCACGAGCCCTAGACCGGATGTATGGTTTAATTTTCTGTTGGGCCTGTGTGCCTCTTTAACTGCTTTCTCCTTCTCTCTTTCTAGTGCCTTGGAATAATAAGGCTTTCTACCTCCCTCCTTATGTACTCCCCCGGGTTTTCGCTGGGGTTTTCTATTTTTTAAATATGTAATGAGAGTAGACTAGGAGTGAGGTTTCCATTTTTTTGTAATTGATGGAGAAGAAGGAAGGACCACATGGAGAGCCCAGACCGGAGGTCCCTTGGCGTTTTCCATGAAGTGAAGAAAGAGGAAAAGAGACCAAGGCCCATCAGCATGATGATTGGGTTACTATTATTGTAATAGTATAGGACCAACCCTAGATTGACCATAGATCCACTGCGGGCTCAGTGGATCGTATAGGATTCCGGCTCGTGATCATCCAACAGGGGCGTGCTAGGCTTTAATTTTGCATGTGGTTATTATGATGGATGAATGGCTTTTATTTATCATATAACTGCTATGGATGGATTTTATTTATGCATTATGGATGAATGTATGGATATATTATGAGATCTCGGTCATTCACTACTCTCACATTGGTTGGACCAATGTTGAAATATTAGACCCTAGATAAAGTGGACATGAACTCTAGGAGTTTGTCCATGCCTTCCAATCCATGGCACAGTGAGGAAGCTGTTTTAGGTCAATAGCGTGGTCTCACGAGTCGTGGCACGTTATTGTACTTAAAAGAAGCTGCACTGTGTCATGAACGAAAAATGGGCTGCTGTTACCTGTCTCACGAGTCGTGGGGGTACTAGTGGGTCCATGGCTCGGTCGATTGGGTCGGGTCTAACGCCCAATTAGCATGATTCGCTTGGAGTCCTCGGGATCATGCAAAAGGGTGAGGCAATAATCTTGGGAATCTCGTGGAACGAGAATGGTATGGAATACCTCCCACAGGATCTTTTCCATGCGAATCGTAAAAGCGGGGTATGGGAAAAATCGCTGTGGATCCCAAGCCCACTAGGAAAGGATTTCCCGAAAATCACGTTTGAGAGTACCGTGTTTTCGTATAAATAGTGGGAGGATTAAATGACTAAAGACCAAGCATTTAATTATTTCATCAAACCACCGTCTTTATTTTCTGCTGATCGCGCGTTGTTTTCTAAATGTAGATTTTAAAATGTCTAAGAACCACTATCAACCATTCTTGAGACAAACAAATTCAATGGAACAAATTACAACGACTGGTTGCGCAATCTCAGGATAGTCCTAGATTACGAGAACCAAGGCTACGTCATGGACGAGCCTCTCCCTAGGACCTTACCGGAAGGATCCACGCCAGAAGAACGTGAGACGTTCGAGACTTGGCATAAGGATAACCGGAAGGTCCGTAGCATCATACTTGCTTCGATGACCAATGAGATTCAGAAGCAATATGAAAGGCTAGACGATGTCCCTTCCATTATGGCTCGCCTTAAGGATTGCTATGCAGTCCCGGACTGGCATACTAGGTATGTCGCGACCAAGGCGTTCTTTGGAACTAAAATGACAGAAGGATCCTCTGTACAAGAGCATGGGGTTAAAATGCTTACCCTAGTGGAAAAGCTCGAGGACCTAAAGGCAGGTCTCGATAACGAAACGTACATAGATGTGATCCTTCAGTCACTCCCACCCTCCTTCGACCAATTTATCGTCAACTATAACATGAATGCACTTGAGAAAGGCATTCATGAGTTGATCAATATGTTGGTGCAATACGAGGCAACGACTAAGAAGTCCACGCCTTCGGTATTGTTTGGAGGTGCTTCAACTTCCAAGACGAAAGGCAAGGGTGCCGGACGTTGGAAAAAGAAGAAAGGGAAGGGAAAAGCCGTCATAGCAGCTACGAACACTCAGAGTGTTCCCATTGCCAAAGAGGGGAAAGGCAAAGGAAAGGGAAAGGTTGTCTCCAAGCAACAGTCAAAGGCATATGACATATGTATCAACTGCCGTGAGAAAGGGCATTGGAAGAGAGAGTGCCCCAAACTCTTCTTAAACCAAGGTATATTTGTGATTGAGGTTAACATGGTCACTAATTCTGCCTCTTGGGTATTGGATACCGGCTGTGGAGCTCACATTTGCAATGATTTGCAGGTGCTGAAAAAAGCAGAAAACTAAGTAGCGGGGACATGATCCTGAAGCTTGGAAATGGCAAGGCCATCTCGGCAGAAGCAGTAGGATCCGCCACTTTAGTAATTAGTGATACCATTAGCATAGAATTAGAGCAGATTTATTTTGTACCTAGTATGATTAAGAACAATCATTTCCATTCCATTGTTGGACAATAGTGGTTATGAGTTCAGAATCAATAAAAATTGCTTTTATTTGATGAGGTGTGGAATTGCTCATCTACTCGGTACATTGCATAACGGGCTCTATATCTTGCAACAAACCAATTTCGTTCTTAACGCTCAACACAAACGGAAATTAGATAATAACGGGAACGCACGTCTGTGGCACGCTAGGCTAGGTCACATATCTCAAGATAGGATGAAAAGGTTGGTAGACTCAAAGAACCTAGAGGTTGGGGACTTGAGTGATCTACCAACTTGTGAGTCTTGTCTAAGAGGAAAAATGACCAAAAAAAACCCTTTGTAGGACAAAGCAGGCTTGCCACAGGTCTGTTAGACTTGGTCCATACAGACGTATGTGGACCACTAAGGACGCAGGCTCGAGGTGGGTTCTCCTACTTCATAACCTTCACCGATGATCATTCACGGTACGGTTATGTTTACCTGATGAGGTACAAGTCTGAAGCTCTTGAGAGGTTTAAAGAATTCAGGCTTGAAGTGGAGAACCAGACCAACTGCAAAATTAAAGTCCTACGGTCAGACCGAGGCGGTGAATACCTTAGTGCCGAATTCCTAGATTATCTAAAAGAAAATGGTATAATATCGGAATGGACACCTCCCGGAACACCACAGTTAAATGGCGTCTCTGAAAGGAGGAGCCGAACCCTGTTGGACATTGTTCGGTCCATGATGAGTTTTACCAAATTGCCCTTATCGTTTTGGGGTTATGCATTAGAAACGGCAGCCAAGTTGTTGAATTTGGCGCCTACCAGTGCATTAACCCAAACGCCATATGAAATATGGCACGGCAAGCCTGCGTCCTACAACTACTTGAAAGTGTGGGGTAGCCCCGCATACGTCAAGAGGTTAGTGGGAGATAAGCTAGAATCCAGGTCTAGCCTATGCAGGTTCGTTGGATACCCTAAAGAAACTGCGGGTTATTACTTTTATGACCCTTTGGAATAAAAGGTATTTGTTTCAAGGAATGCAGTATTCTTGGAGCAAGGCTTCCTGGAGGATATCCAACCTGATGAGCTGATCCTTGAGGATTCAAGTGATGGAACTCAGCCATCAGAAATAGCCGCGGAAACCTCACCAAGAGGATTTAGGATTAACGCACGGAGGGCTGACCAACCTAGAGAAGTCCAACATGCTAGGCATGAAGGACAACCTCAAGAAAGGCCAGTCCCGGTCCCTGAACCGCCGGTTCCGATACAGTCAGCGCCTACAGTCACCACTGACGTTCCCGTCCTTCGTAGGTCCACTAGAGAATCCAGACCTCCAGTGAGATATGGGTTTCTAGGTGCGACCGATCTTCTGGTTAACGATCCTAAGACATATGGGGAAGCGATGTCTGACATCGACTCCGGGAAGTGGCTTGAGGCCATGAAGACCGAAATGGACTCCATGAACGAGAACCAAGTTTGGAGACTTGTAGATCCACCGAAAGGTGTTAAGCCAGTGGGCTGTAAGTGGGTCTACAAGCGCAAACTCGGCGTTGATGGAGAAGTCACAACCTTTAAGGCTAGGCTTGTAGCTAAGGGATACACTCAACGACCCGGGGTCGATTTTGAGGATACCTACTCGCCAGTAGCCATGGCTAAGTCCATTCGGATCCTGCTTGCCATAGCAGCATGGTATGACTATGAAATATGGCAGATGGACGTGAAAACGGCCTTCCTCAACGGTTTCGTTGAAGAAGAGATCTATATGGATCAGCCGGAGGGTTTCACGGTCACTGGAGAAGAACAGAAGGTCTGTCGTCTCCAGAAGTCCATCTATGGCCTCAAACAAGCATCCCGAAATTGGAACATTCGATTTGATGAAGTAATACGGGGATATGACTTCATCAAAAACGAATCCGACCCTTGTGTATACAAGAAGGTCAGTGGGAGCTCTATAGTGTTCCTAGTGCTTTACGTGGATGACATTCTGCTCATTGGTAATGACGTCAGAATGTTAGGAAACACAAAAGCATGGTTGTCAACCAAGTTTTCCATGAAGGACTTGGGTGAAGCCTCCTACATCCTAGGCATCCAGATTGTCAGGGACAGATCTAAAAGGATGTTAGGGCTCACCCAAAACTCGTATATAGAGAAAGTCCTGAAGAGATATCGAATGGACAACTCCAAACGAGGATTCCTTCCAATGAGGCATGGGATCAAGTTATCCAAGAAGCAGTCCCCGCAGACTGATGAGGAACTTGAAAAGATGAAAGTCATCCCCTAAGCTTCTGCGTAGGTAGCATCCAATATGCGGTCCATTGCACCAGGCCTGACATTGCATACGCTTTGAGCGTGACAAACAGATATCAGTCCTGTGCAGGAGAGGCACATTGGAATGCCGTCAAGGGCATCCTTAAGTACCTTAGGAGGACTAAGGAAATGTTCTTGGTCTATGGCAATGGAGAAACTAATTCTGGAAGGCTTTAGCGACGCTAGCTTCCAGTCTGATGACGATGATGCCAAGTCTCAATCGGGTATGTATTCAAACTCAACGGAGGAGTAGTGGCTTGGAAAAGTTCCAAGCAAGCAACCACTGCTGACTCCACCACTGAGGCTGAATACATAGCAGCTTCAGAAGCTGCTAAGGAAGCGGTTTGGATGAGAAACTACATCCAAAAGTTGGGTGTGGTGCCTAGCATCGCCGAGCCTGTTGTCATCTTCTGTGATAACAACGGTGCAATAGCGCAAGCAAAGGAACCGAGATCTCATCACCGTTCCAAACACATTCTTAGACGCTACCATCTTCTTAGAGAAATGGTAGGAAGAGGTGACGTTCGGATGGACCGAGTCAACTCAGCAGACAACACAGCAGACCCGCTGACAAAGCCTATGTCGCAGAGTGCTCATACGCAACATCTTGAGAAGATGGGGATTAGGCATATGGGTGATTGGCTTTAAAGGTCAAGTGGGAGATTATTAGAATAGGTGACCATGTAAGCCAATTTTGGCGGGTATATGTAACCTATGTCTAGACAATTATAGGTGTTTGATAAATCATTAATGAATAAAGAAGTGAATTTCATTTGGCATTACTTTGTTTGTGTTCACTTATATCTGTTTTCTATATCTGTTCACTACGCAAACAAAGCCCACGGACTGAGAATCAATTTCGGGGACTGGGACTACGCTTGGAGGTAGGTCCATGGAATCAGTCTTCCCGAATCAGTCCGGAAATCTCCAAGTCAAGGAATCCCGAAAATGGGTACCGGGATTCCATTTGAGATTTGCACTAAGCACCTGCTGTCGTGTTTCATCGACGGGTGACGAGGGTCGTCTAAGCAGTATTAGTGGGTTAGCATGCTAGGACGCAGCTGACTGAGGTGACTCGCGGGAACCGTCTTACGGAGGACCTTGAGTATGGTCAGCATGGTATGACGTGTATTCCCGGTTCCAACGGTACAGGTCAAGTCCTTTGACTTGAGGAATTGCTGAGTTTACCTGTACATCAGGGCTGTATCTTAGGTATGGTGAGAGATTGCCAGAATTCTCTTTGGTAGTCATAAGCCATGTCTAGTGCAGTTCTGGTGTGCAAAGTGACAGTAGTTTCCAAGAAAGGATCTGTCTCCTGTCAATAGGTTTTGGCAGTTGAGTCTCATATATACTCTAGGTCTTGTCCTAAAACTGTGGCCACAGTGACTGAACAGAAGGGAAGGATTCCCTTGCGGCGTTTAGTGAGGACAGACTTAGGTCCAAAATGGGTACCTGCATTTTCCGTGCCCTAGACTCTAAGTGATGAGACCGAAGACAGAAGGACAAGTGTACTGTTAGAGCCTAAATGTTCATCCCTGAATATTTCACCTAGTCTCTAGTGCCATGGACCGTTGCTAGATGGCCACCCATGGTAACGGAAGGATTCTAGGAATCCGACCAAGTCTAGCTTAAAGGTGAACCTAAAGAGTCACACACTATCCACACACATTTAGATATTTAATTAGGAATTAAATATTGGAGTGAAGGAATGATTAAATTGGATTTAATCGGGTCCTTTATTTTTCTTGGAGAAATAATTCCTTCTATTAGATATAAGGAATTAAATTGATAAATTAGATTTATCAAAGGGATTTATTTAATGGGCTTAAATAATATTTATATTTATTTTAGCCTCTTGGAAATATTTAAATAGGTTTCAAATATTCCATTAAATTAAATTAAATCAACGGTTGAGATCAATGGGAGAGATGGATGGCTAGGATTGTTTTGACTAGGTCAAAACACTACTTTGACTAGGACTTTGACTAGGTCAAAATCCTAGTCAAATTAGAGTTCTTAAAAGAGGAGTTTAAAGAGGATTAAACTCCTCTTCTATATAAACCCCTAGCATCCTACAAGTTGAAGGATGATGAAACTCCAACACACACACTACAACACACACACACGGATTCTCTCTCCCTCTCTCTCGTCCGATTCTCTCTCCCTCTCCAAGAAATATTTTCTTGGTTCTTTTTGTTCTTGGAAACATTAAGAACTTGATGAATCAATACCATTAATCAATAATGTGTTATTGATTCATCCACTCCAAAAACATAAACTTGTTCGTTGCTAGCACGACGTGCAAGATACGTGGGTGGATCGTGTGTCACGATTTAGAGGGTCTCAAAGACGAGATCTTGGTGCAAAACGGGGAACAACGCTTTGTAGCCGTTGAAGACGAAAACGACAACGGGTAGGTCTCGTTTTAATTTTTCGTCCTCTCTTTAATTTCCAACCCTATGGCCTCCATGATTTATTTTATGTTATTCGTTCATGAGATACACCGAACGCCCGGAAAACTTCAAAGGCACACCCTTTGAAACGTGTTTTAATTTAAAAGCATGTTTAAATTCCGCATTTATTTTTAATTATACCGCGCTTCCGCATTCGCGCTTTTCCCGGGACGATCCACAATACCTTTCAGTATCTAATACCCAAGAGGCAGAATTAGTGACCATATTAACCTCAATCACATAAATACCTTGGTTCGAGAAGAGTTTGGGGCACTCTCTCTTCCAATGCCCTTTTCTCACGGCAGTTGATACATATGTCATATGCCTTCGACTGTTGATTGGAGACAACCTTTCCCTTTCCTTTGCCTTTCCCCTCATTGGCAATGGAACACTCTTAGTGTTCGTAGCTGCTTTGACGGCCTTTCCCTTCCCTTTCTTCTTTTTCCAACGTCCGGCTCCTTTGCTTTCGTATTGGAAGTAGAAGCACCTCCAAACAATACCGAAGGCGTGGACTTCTTAGTCGTTGCCTCGTATTGCACCAACATATTGATCAACTCATGAATGCCCTTCTCAAGTGTGTTCATGTTGTAGTTGACGATAAATTGGTCAAAGGAGGGTGGGAGTGACTGAAGTATCACATCTATGTACGTTTCATTATCGAGACCTGCCTTTAGGTCCTCGAGCTTTTCCACCAGGGTAAGCATTTTAACCCCGTGCTCTTGTACAGAGGATCCTTCTGTCTTTTTAGTTCCAAAGAACGCCTTGGTCGCGACATACCTAGTATGCCGATCCGGGACTGCATAGCAATCCTTAAGGCGAGCTATTATGGAAGGGACGTCGTCTAGCCTTTTCATACTGCTTCTGCATTTCATTCGTCATCGACGCAAGTATGACGCTACGGACCTTTCGGTTATCCTTATGCCAAGTCTCGAACGTCTCACGTTCTTCTGGCGTGGATCTTTCCGGCAAGGTCCTAGGGAGAGGCTCGTCCATGACATAGTCTTGGTTCTCATAATCCAGGACTATCCTGAGATTGCGCAAACCAGTCGTTGTAATTTGTTCCATTGAATTTGTTTGTCTCAAGAATGGTTGAAAGTGGGTTCTTAGACATTTTTAAATCTATATTTAGAAAACAGCGCGCGATCAACAAAAAATAAAAGACGGTGGTTTGATAAAATAATTAAATGCTTGGTCTTTAGTCATTTAATCCTCCCACTATTTATACGAAAATACGGTACTCTCAAACGTGATTTTCGGGAAATCTTTTCCTAGTGGGCTTGGAATCCACAGCGATTTTTCCCATACCCCACTTTTACGATTCACATGGAAAAGATCCTGTGGGAGGTATTCCATACCATTCTCGTTCCACGAGATTCCCTAGATTATTGCCTCACCCTTTCACATGATCCCGAGGACTCCAAGCGAATCATGCTAATTGGGCGTTAGACCCAACCCAATCGACCGAGCGACAGACCCACTGGTACCCCCACGACTCGTGAGACAGGTAACAATAGCCCATTTTTCGTTCATGACATAGTACAGCTTCTTTTAAGTACAATAACGTGCCACGACTCGTGAGACCACGCTATTGACCTAAAACAGCTTCCTTACTATGCCATGGATTAGAAGGCATGGACAAACTCCTAGAGTTCATGTCCATTTTGTTTATGGTCTAATATTTCAACATTGGTCTAACCAATGTGAGAGTAGTAAATGACCGAGATCTCATAATAAATAAACATTCACACATTCATCCATAATGCATAAATTAAACCATCCATAGCAGTTATATGATAAATAAATAAAAAACCCATTCATCCATCATAATAACCACATGCAAAATTAAAGCCTAGCACGCCCTGTTGGATGATCACGAGCCCGAATCCTATGCGACCCACTGAGCCCGCAGTGGATCTATGGTCAATCTAGGGTTGGTCCTATACTATTACAATAATAGCAAACCAATCATCATGCTGATGGGCCTTGGTCTCTTTTCTCTTTCTTTACTTCATGGAAAACTCTAAGGGACCTCCCGTCTGGGCTCTCCATGTGGTCCTTCCTTCTTCTCCACCAATTACAAAAAATAGAAATCTCACTCCTAGTCAACTCTCATTACATATTAAAAAATAGAAACCCTAGCAAAAACCCGGGGGAGTACATAAGGAGGGAGGTAGAATGCCTTATTATTCCAAGTCAACTAGAAAGAGAGAAGGAGAAAGCAGTAAAAGAGGCACACAGGCCCAACAAAAAAATTAAACCATACATTCGGTCAAGGGCTCGTGATCCTCCATTTCCATCCAACACACATAATCACATAATCTAATCACATAATTACAATATACCAACAATTCATGATTTCCAATCATAATCATTCAAGATAAGAAATAAATGAACATGTGCATAACCTGTGAAAAATAAAACACAAATATTGATAACAATATTTTCTCGTTTTAGGAAAATCTTTCCTCATTATTTCAAGTAAAATAACCCCGAGATTCCAAATCCAATATATTGTACTCCTAAAATAATGTCTTTAGGAAATTAGGCTAAATTGAAACAAAAAACGAATCTTTTTCAGAATTAATTCAAAATTAAAATCGAAAATAAATTAAAAAATAAAAAGAAAAACAATACTAGGGTTCAAAACCCTAGCTGCAGCACCGGCCGCAGCCGCAGCCGCCGGGCAGCGGCCTGCCGGCGTGCGCACAGGGCAGCAGGCTCAGCCTGCCGCCCCTGCGCGCGCACAGGCGTTGCCTGGACGGGCACGCGCGCGCAGGCCCCTGTCTGCGTGCGCGCGCACCTGGCCGACAGCATGCTGCACGGCCTGGTGTACCGGCAGGTCGTCGCGCGCGCAGGCTCCCGTGCCTCGCGTGCACGCTAGCCTGCTGGTCGCCAGCCGCGCATCTGCGCTTGCGCAGACGTGCACTGGGCACGCCAGGCGGGCGCGCGCGCTCAGACACCTCCGTCTGCGTGCGCGGCGTCTGGCGGCGCTGCCTGGTGTCCGTCCGCGCGCGGACTCTCTGGCCCGCAGCCGTGTGCGCTTGTGCCTGGAGGCGCCGCCCTGCGTGCGCGCTTGCGCGCAGCCACCTGCGCGACCGGCTGGGCGGGCGCGCGCAGGCTTCCCTTGCCTGCGCGTGTCTGCCCTGCTGGCAGCGCATGGCTGCGCGCGGCCAGCCCTCCCGGCTGGCCGGTTGTGGTGTTTCTCGTTTTCCGTTCAATTTTTTCACCCCCGTTTCCCAAGAAAAACAGAAGATACCAATTTGCAGAAATTCACACGAATTTGAAATCAATAAAACGACATGCTTTAAATGTTAGAATAGGTGACCACAAAGCCAATAGTTTTGGTGATTTGTAACCTATCTGACAACTTGATGTAAATGTAATATTATTTTGTGATGAATAAGATGAGTGTTCATCACCAATGGTACCTTCTTTGTTGCGCTCATCTTACATTTGTTGAAACGGTGTTTAACTTATATCGCAACAAAGCCCACAGACCATGGATAACAACTCGTGCAGTTGGGCCACGCATTGGATGGTGGTCATGAAACCAGCTGATTAAGAGTTGGGTCTGAAACGTTCCAAGTCGAGGACCTCGAGACAGGGCATCGAGAGTCCTATTGAGACTTGCGTCAAGAGTCGTGTTCATTGGATGAGTGTCGTGTTTCATCGACGACAGACATGGGACGCCTACATGATCTTGATGGGTTAGTCGACTGGGGTCGAGCCAACTGGACTGACTCGCGGGGATCATCATATGAAAGCCTTGGAGGCTTGGTCGGTATGATTGGTTTTTCCCGATTTTGATAGTACGGGAGTAATCCTCAGACTTGAGGAATCATGGCAGTCGCGTGCACAGGGCAGCTGTATCTTGGATCTGGCGAGAGGTAATCATTCTGTAAGATGATTATCATAAGCCTTGTCCAGTGCAGTCGGAATGTGTAGCGAGAACGGTGCATTCCAAGAAGAGGATCCGTCCCCTGTCAGTATGTGACAGAGGTATCTCATATGCACTCGGAGACACGTTCATGCTCTTTGAAGCTGTGGCCACAGTGGTTGGTCGAACAGGGAATGGTTTCCTGTGTCGACGCAATGAAGCATACGTGGTCTCGAGTATTAAGCATAGATGCCTAGTCGAGGATGGGAACCGACGCCCAATTCCATACCCTAGACTAAGGCTGGGAGACGGTAGACGGAAGGATCGTACCAGTACGGAATCGGCGCCTAAATGTTCACGCCAATTCACCTAGTCTCTAGTGCCATGGACCGTTGCTAGACGGCCACCCATGGTAACGGGCCCTTGTGGGACACAGGCCTAAGTCTAGCTGAGGGTGAACCTAAAGGGTCACCCACAAATCACCGAGGAGGTTGAGAGATTGACTTGGAGTCAATCTCGAAGGATAAAATAAGTACTTGGATTACTTAAGGGAAAGTCCATTGGATGGATGGGCCGATATTGTATCGGGCTTTTGTTTAATCGGTAAATTGATTTTTCGATTAAATATGGAAAGTTGAGATGTTGAGACATTGGATCTTTTTAATTGGATTAAAAGATCAACGGGGATTAATTTAAATGGACATTAAATTGATTTAATGTTGGATTCGTCGTAATTGGATTACGATGAAACCCGGTCCGTTAAATTATACCCGAGAGGAGAATAATTCCTATTTTGGAATAGGAAGAAGTTGGACTTCTTCCCTTAATTAAACATGGCCGACATGCTCCCTTGGAGGAAGCAAAATCAGCCATGTTTCATGCTAGGTGGTATGTTGACTTATCTCTTTTGGAAAGAGACAAATCAACTCCAATCAAGCTCTTCCCTTTTGGTATGATTTGATCACACCATAAATTTTGGTAGGCTTGATTGAAGAATTGATGGTGATTGATTGGAATGAATCTAGACATCCTTGGATGAACCTAGACACATTCCAATAATCACATTAATTATGTATATATATTAGAATATACAACACCAAGCATAAGTGATTCATTATTCATCTTTTTCTAAAAAAAAAGAGAAGAACAAAAATCCTCTCCTCTCTCTCAAACTCTCGGCCTCTCTCTCCCTCTCTTACACTTGTGTTCTTCACTTGATTTTGAATCAAGAAGAAGAACAAAGTAAGTTTAAGAGAGCATTAATTCATAGTGTTCTTCTCTTAAACTGATTCCTTCTTAAACCCGTTCTTTTCTAGCAAGAAAATCGTGTGTTTCTTCGGTGTGGTGTGGATCACCTTTGGAGAATCCATACGTTTGGATTTCGTGAGCATTCCGGAGAAGGAACAACGCAAGTAGCCGGGAGCATACGCTAAATAATCAAAGGTAACGGTTTATTACGCTTTGATTGATTTAATATACATCTATGCCCTATGTGTTTAAATATATGTTTCTAATATTTACACATCCTATATCGAACGCCGGTTGAGCACCCAAGGGTACACCCCTTGGAATTCGCATATTTAAATTAGATTTATATTTGTGCACAATTTTCTCGCTTTCTCGCTTCCGCTCGCGCTCCCGGGCGGATCCGCTTGTCCTTCAAGTGGTATCAGAGGCCGGTTCGATGTAAGGGGCATAGATCTATGTGTTTGGCATGATCTACTTGCTTTTAAATGGCTTTATTGGCATGTTAGATTACATAAATATATGAATAATATGATGATTCAATTGTTTGGATTTAATGGACTTTTGGCATGCTTAATTTTATTAGATTGGATCTAAAATTTGCATGCTTATTTTCAAAATAATATTACTTTTATTGTGCTGAAACAGTTTTGAAAAACAAAAAAATAAAAAATAAAAAATTGATCGGGGCCGGCAGTGGCCGCGCGCAGGCGGGCGCGCGCGCAGGCTCGCTCGCGCTATGCGCAGCCGGCCGCTGCTGGCCGAGGCCAGCGCGCGGCACAGCGCGCGCCCTGCGCTGCCCTGTGCGCGCGGTCGGCCGGCCAGCACAGCGCTGGGCCGTTTTGTGCCGTTTTTTGACTTTTTCCGGAAAATTTGATTTTCTGTATTTTCTGCACAATATTCAGAAAATATGTTAATTTTGCATTGTTGATTTTGGAATAATTGGATTATTCCTTGAATTAAATTTGCTTAATTAATTTGGGATTTATACATGCATTGGATGCATTGTTTAAAAATGTCCATTAAATTTGAAATTTGGATTTTGCATATTATTTTTATGTTTATACTTTTGTGATGTTGGACATCACTTGGGTATTTGGAATATCCATTGGTATTTATGCATGATTATTTGGAATAATTGTATTATGTGAGTTGATGGAATCAACATGGGATGATCACAAGAGCCCTAGAGCTTATGTATGGATGAATGTATGATCATTTATTTTCTGTTGGGGGGGCCTGCGTGCCTTTTGTTTTTGGGACTATCATCTCCCGTATTTTCAGCCTCATGATGTTAAGGCTTGTTTTCTTTTACCAATGTATTACTTTCAGTTGTAATGAGAGTTGATAGGATTGGTGAGGTTTTAATTTTAACAAGCAATTGGAGTCGGAGACCCCAAGGAGAAGCATCAAGGCGTGAAACAAGAATCACTTCAAGGCCCATTGGAATGACAATGGGTTTCATTATTATTGTAATAATTTAGGACCACCCTAGACAGACCATAGACTCAGTACGGGCTCAATGGGTCGCATAAGTTGGGCTTGTGATCATCCTAATAGGGGTATGCTATGTTTTATGCATGCGGCATTTTTATTTATCGCTTTAAATATTGGATATTTATGCATGCTAAAACACCATAATGTGATGAGGTCTCGATCACACTTAAACTCTCATTTGGTTGGACCAAATTAAATATTAGGCCCAGAACGGACTTGGATCAAAATGGTATTTATGATCTGTCCGAGCCTTCCATCCAAAGGAATGTGGTGAGGAAGCTACCACTACCCAAGTGTGGTCTCATGAGTCGTGGCACACTTGGACTAGGGGAAAGCTGCACCATTGTTGTGAACAAAAAGACTGCGCTCGTTGTTTCCCTGTCTCACGAGTCGTGGGGGGCGACAGTTTGACGCATGATTTGGTTGATGGGTCGGGCCTAACACTGAGTAACATGGTTCGCATGGATTCCTCGGAACCATGCGAATAGGTGAGGCAAAATATCTTGGGAATCTCATTGGATGAGAATGATATTGGATATCTCCCACAAGGTCTTCTTCATGTGAATCGTAAAAGCGGGCATGGAGATTACACTTGTGGATCCCAAGCCCACTAGGAAATGGTTTCCCGAAACTCCGATTGAGAGTGGTGGACTTTCGTATAAATAGTCGGAGGGTTAAAGACTAAAAGATCAAGTCTTCAACTTGAACAATAATATTACCATCATCTGCTAATTTCTGCTTTACATTTTCATTAATGTAGATATGTCTAAGAACCCGTTAACCATGATTCTTGAGACTAACAAATTCAATGGAACGAACTACTCGGACTGGCTGAGAAACTTGAGGATTGTCCTCGGTTTCGAGAACCAAGGCTACGTCTTGGACGAGCCGCCACCTAGCGACTTACCGGAGGGGTCCACGCCTGAAGAACGTTTGACGTTCGAGAAAATGGCATGAGGACAACCGGAAAGTACGCAGTATCATACTGGCTTCGATGTCTAATGACATCCAGAAGCAGTATGAGAGGCTGGACAACGTCTCCGCCATAATGCCCCGCATGAACGAGGTTTATGCGGTTCCGGATAGGCATATTAGATATGCCGCCTCAAAAGCATTCTTTGGCACCAAGCTCGTTGAAGGAGCGTCTGTACAGAGTCATGGGGTCAAGATGCTGTTAGAATAGGTGACCAGAAAGTCAATGGTATTGGTTGTTCTGAGAACCATTCGTCAATCTGTGAATAAGTAATATTATGTTAATGAATGTAGTAAGGATTCATAGGCATGAGTTTGTTTGACTTACTGCTTGCATCGTTACGATGTCACAACAAACGCCCACAGACTGAAATAACATTTTGGGAAATTGGAACTACGCTTGGAGGTAGGTTCATGAAATCAGTTTCGCCGAATCAGTCTGAAATACTCCAAGTCAAAGGAATCTCGAGACAGGGCATCGAGAATCCATTTGAGACTTGCACTAAGCATCTGCTGTCGTGTTTCATCGACGGGTGACGAGGATCGTCTAAGTAGTGTTAGTGGGTCGGCCTGCTGGGGAGCGGCCGACTGAGGTGACTCACGGGAATGGTCATATGGAAGCTACTCGAGCTTGGTCAGTATGACTCGTATTCCCGGTTCCGATAGTACGGGATTAGTCCTCGGACTTGAGGATCACGGCAGTCCCCTACATACTTTGTATCTTGGATCTGGTGAAATTTGACGATTATATCACATGGTCATCATAAGCCTCATCCAGTGCAGTCGGAATATGTAAGAACGATGAATCCAAGATAGGATCTGTCCCCTGTCAAAGGATATGACAGCAAGATCTCCTATGCGCTCGGAGATGGTTTAGACTCACAAAGTCTATGGCCATAGCACTTGATGTAGTGGGAAAGGAATTCCTACGTCGAGTTAAACCTATCTCGAGCATTATGCATAGTTGCCTAGTCAAGGATGGGAACCGACCCCTAGACTAAAGGCCGGGAGACAGGCGACAGTAGGACCGTATCCGTACGTATCGAGCGTCGGTAGGACCGCACCTGTGTATAACTCGGAGCCTAAATGTTCACACCATAAATTCACCTAGTCTCCAGTGCCATGGACCGTTGCTAGATGGCCACCCATGGTAACGGACTACTTTGGTTATGAAATAACAAGAAGTATGTCCAAGTCTAGCTGAAAGGTGAACCTAAAGAGTCACACCCGCTACACCAAATGAAAGGGAATTAATTTGGAATTAATTCCGGGAGAAGGTTTAATTTAATGGAATTAAATTATACTTCTTGGAGAATCAAGCCTCGATGGATTATTTGGGATAATCGGGCTTGAGTTCATAAATTAGATTTATCAATTTTATAAAGCATGGGCTTTCCTTTTAATTAGATTAAAAGGGTAAATAAATTAATTAGTGGCTTGGTATATTAAATAGGATTTAATATAAAGTCCATGGGACTATTTAATTTAGAATTAAATAATCCCATTCTATGGAATTAATTAATGGGCTTGGTATATTAAATAGGATTTAATATAAAGTCCATGGGACTATTTAATTTAGAATTAAATAAGTCCTTTCCATTAATTAATTAATGCGCTTAGTATATTAAATATGATTTAATATAAAGTCCATGGGAATATTTAATTTAGAATTAAATAGGCCCATTCCATAAAGCCCATCAAAATGGATGGACAAGATTTGATCTAGAGAATGATGAGATGAAGGGCCATGATTAATTTGATTTAATCAAAGCCTAATTTGACTAGGATTTGACTAGGTCAAAATCCTAGTCAAAGTGTGTCTCTTTGGAAGAGTTTGAGAAGGAAATAGGAAATTCCATCTTCTATAAATACTCAAAAAACACACACTCACACCCAGTATTCTCTACAACTCTCATCTCTCATTCCCTCTCAAGATTTCGTCCATCCCTCTTTCTTCTCTCCAAGAATACTACTTTGTTCTTCTTGATTTATTCAAGTTAAGAACACAAGAGACATTGATTGCGTTAATTCATAGCGTGTATCGATGTCTCTTCTCCCCAAATAATTTCTTCCTAGCACAAGGGTTGTTTGCTTTCCGGTGGAGCGAGTGAGATGATTTAGAGGGTCTCTTCTTTGAGATCTTGGTGCAAAACGGGGAACAATGCATGTAGCCGAAACGAAGACAAAACTACAACCGGGTAGGTTCTTTAATTATGTTTTTCGGTTCTAATTCTATAGCCTCCATGTTGTGTTTTAATGAACATGAGATACACCGAACGCCCGGAAGAATCAATGGCACACCCCTTGATTCGTTTATGTATGTTATACATGATTTAAATTCCATTTAATTATGCTTTGTAATTTTTATTACGCACTATTTCGCGCTTCCGCTATACGCGCTAATCTCCCGGGCCGATCCACATAATCTTTCAGATGCTCTCCCTAGTGGAGAAACTCGAGGACTTTAAAGCTGGGCTTAACAATGACACGTACATTAACGTGATCCTCCAGTCGCTTCCTCCGTCCTATGACCCATTTGTTGTAAACTACAACATGAACGGACTTGAGAAGTCTATTCATGAGTTGATCAACATGCTGGTCCAATACGAGGCAATGACCCACAAGTCGGCGCCGGCGGTATTAATAGGAGAGGCTTCAACCTCCAAGGCGAATGGCAAGAGGGCCGGACACTGGAAGAGGAAGAAGGGCAAAGAGAAGACGGTTGTGGCCCCTGCTCACGCTCCAGGCGTCCCTGTTGCTCCGGTTGGACCGAGCAAAGGGAAAGGGAAGGCCTGTGGTTCTCAGCGGTCCAAGACAAATGATATCTGCATGCATTGTCAAGGGAAAGGGCATTGGAAGAGGGAGTGCCCACAACTCCTCTCCAACCCAGGTGTGTTTTGTGGTTGAAGTTAATATGATTACTAATTCTGCTTCATGGGTATTGGATACCGGGTGTGGTGCTCACATCTGCAATGATTTGGAGGCACTGCGAAGAAGCAGAAGGCTAACCAAGGATGAGATGATCCTGAGACTAGGCGATGGCAAAGCCGTTGCTACGGAGGCCATAGGATCACTAGAGTTAGCCATTAGTAGTCATGTTAAGATTGTACTGAATGACTGTTTCTATGTACCTAGCATGATTAAAAACATTTTTTCCATCCCGGTCCTTGATAGGGAGGGATATGAATTTACCATTACTAAAAACGGTTTTTTCATTATCAAAGATGGTATTTCTCATTTGCTTGGTACATTGGTCAACGGTCTGTACATACTTCAACAGTCTAATTGGATTATGACTGCAGAACACAAACAAAAACGTGATGATCATAATAACGCACAGATATGGTATGCGAGGTTAGGTTATATCTCTAAAGATAGGATAAGAAGGTTGGTGGGCTCAAAGAGTCTAGAAATAGACGATTTGGACAATCTACCGACCTGCAAATCCTGTCTAAAGGGAAAGATGACCAAGAAAGCCTTTGTTGGACAATGTACGCTAGCTAGTGGTTTGTTGGATTTGATCCATACAGATGTCTGTGGTCCCCTAAATACTTAGGCTAGAGGTGGGTACTCGTACTTCATAACCTTGATCGATGATCACTCACGGTATGGTTATGTTTAACTGATGAAGGTACAAGTCTGAAGCCTTTGGAAGGTTTAAGGAATACAGACTTGAAGTAGAGAACCAAACGGTCGAAAGATCAAAGCCCTTCGGTCGGACCAAGGTGGAGAGTATTTGAGTGGTGAGTTTAACTGATTATCTAAAAGAGAATGGGATTCTCTCTTAGCGGACCCCTCCTAGAACACCGCAGCTTAATGGGGTGTCTGAAAGGAGGAATCGGACCTTGTTAGACATGGTCCGATCCATGATGAGTTTTACCGAACTCCCTCTTTCCTTCTGGGGATACGCTCTTGAGACGGCGGCCAAAAGTTTTGAACTTGGCGCCATCTAAAAAGGTATCCCAGACGCATATGAGATATGCCATGGCAAGCCTGCCTCCTACAAATACTTGAAAGTGTGGGGTTGCCCCGCATATGTCAAGAGATTAGTGGGAGATAAACTGGACTCGAGGTCTTGTTTATGCAGGTTCATCGGCTATCCAAAAGAAACTGCGGGGTATTATTTCTATGATCCCTCCAAGCAAAAGGTTTTTGTCTCGCGAAACGCAGTGTTCTTGGAAAAAGGTTTTCCATCGGATAGTCGACGCGATGAGGTGCTCCTTGAGGAATCAAGTGAGGCACCCCAAGAGGCGGCAGTGACATCTGAGCCAGAAGTTCCCCACTGATATTGTTCCAATCCTCCGTAGGTCGGCCAGAGTATCCCATGCACCTGATAGGTATGGATTTCTGGGCCTGACCGATCAGTTGGATAATAATCCGAAGACGTACGGAGAAGCGATGTCGGACATCGATTCGGACAAGTGGCTTGAGGCCATGAAATCCGAGATGGACTCGATGGGTACAAATAAGGTTTGGACCTAGTAGATCCACCTAAAGGGGTTAAACCCGTAGGGTGTAAATGGGTCTACAAACGTAAGCTTGGAGCTGACGGGGATGTTACAACCTTCAAAGCCAGGCTTGTGGCGAAAGGTTACACTCAACGACCCAGGGTTGATTTTGAGGAAACCTACTCGCCCGTAGCAATGGCCAAGTCCATTCGGATACTGCTTGCCATAGCAGCATGGTATGACTATGAAATATGGCAGATGGACGTGAAAACGGCTTTTCTCAACGGTTTCGTAGAGGAAGAGATCTATATGGATCAGCCAGAAGGTTTCACAACTGTTGGAGAAGAGCAGAAGGTCTGTCGTCTCCAAAGGTCCATCTATGGCCTCAAACAAGCTTCCCGAAGCTGGAAACATATGTTTTGATGAAGTCAGACGGGGATATGATTTCATTAAGAACGAGTCTGATCCTTGTGTGTACAAGAAGATCAGTGGGAGCTCAGTTGCGTTTTTGGTGCTTTACGTGGATGACATCTTGCTCATTGGGAATGATGCTGAGATGTTGGGTACCACTAAAGCTTGGTTGTCAATGCAATTCTCCATGAAGGATATGGGCGAGGCATCCAACATCCTTGGCATCAAGATCTACAGGGATAGATTTAAAAGGATGTTAGGAATGGCCCAGTCCTCGTACATTGAGAAAGTCTTGAAGAGATTCAAGATGGAGAACTCAAAACGAGGATTCCTTCCTATGAGGCATGAAATTGAGTTATCCAAGAAGCAGTCTCCTAAGAGTGATGAGGAGCTTAAAAGGATGTTGGACATCCCTATGCTTTAGCCGTAGGCAGCATACAGTATGTTGTTCAGTGCACTAGACCTGATGTGGCTTTTCGCTTTGAGCGTAACTAGCCGATATCAGTCATGTGCGGAAGGCACACTAGAGTGCAGTCAAGACTATCCTGAAGTGCCTGAAAAGGATTGAGGACATATTCTTGATCTACGGGTGGAGAGTTGACACTGGAAGGCTATAGCGACGCTAGCTTCCAGTCGGATGATGATGCCAAGTCTCAATATGGTTTTGTATTTAGACTAAATGGTGGCGTGGTTACTTGGAAGGGTTCCAAGCAGGCTACCACGGCGGACTCCACTATAGAGTTTTGAATACATAGCGGCTTTGGAAGCTGCTAAGGAGTGGTTTGGTTGATGAGCTACATCCAAGGATTGGATGTAGTACTAGCATTGGTAAGCTGTAATTATCTTTTATCATAACAACGGGGCGATAGCGCTAGCAAAGGAACCGAGATCTCATCACGATCTAAGCGTATTCTTAGACGCTACCATCTTCTTAGAGAGATGAATAGCAGGAGTGACGTTCGGTTGGACCGAGTTAGCTCCGCAGAAAACATAGCAGATCACTTGCTAAGCCCATGTCGCAAGTTGCCCATACTCACCATGTCAATAAGAGGTTTGAGGCCAATGGGTGATTGGCTTTAGGTCAAGTGGGAGATTGTTAGAATAGGTGACCAGAAAGCCAATAGGTTTGGCGATTTGTAACCTATCTGACAACTTGATGTAAATGTAATATTATTATGTGATGAATAAGATGAGTGTTCATCACCAATGGTACCTTCTTTGTTGCGCTCATCTTACATTTGTTAAAACGGTGTTTAACTTATATCACAACAAAGCCCACAGACCATGGATAACAACTCGTGCAGTTGGGCCACGCATTGGATGGTGGTCATGAAACCAACTGATTAAGAGTTGGTCTGAAACGTTCCAAGTCGAGGACCTCGAGACAGGGCATCGAGAGTCCTATTGAGACTTGCGTCAAGAGTCGTGTTCATTGGATGAGTGTCGTGTTTCATCGGCGACAGGCGTGGGACGCCTACACGATCTTGATGGGTTGGTCGACTGGGGTCGAGCCGACTGGACTGACTCGCGGGGATCATCATATGGAAGCCTTGGAGGCTTGGTCGGTATGATTGGTTTTCCCCGGTTCGATTGTACGGGAGTAATCCTCAGACTTGAGGAATCATGACAGTCGCGTGCACAAGACGGTTGTATCTTGGATCCGGCGAGAGGTAATCATTCTGTAAGATGATTATCATAAGCTTGTCAACTGCAGTCGGAATGTGTAGCGAGGACGGGGGATTCCAAGAAAAAGGATCCGTCCCCTGTCAGTATGTGACAGAGGTATCTCCTATGCACTCGGAGACACGTTCATGCTGTTTGAAGCTGTGGCCACAGTGGTTGGTGGAATAGGGAATGGTTTCCTGCGTCGACGCAATGAAGCATACGTGGTCTCGAGTATTAAGCATAGATGCCTAGTCGAGGATGGGAACCGACGCCCAATTCCATACCTAGACTAAGGCTGGGATACGGTAGACAGAAGGATCGTACCCGTACGGAATCAGCGCTTAAATGTTCACGCTAATTCACCTAGTCTCTAGTACCATGCTCCGTTGCTAGACGGCCACCCATGGTAACGGGCGCTTGTGGGACACAGGCCTAAGTCTAGCTGAGGGTGAACCTAAAGGGTCACACACAAATCACCGAGGAGGTTGAGAGATTGACTTGGAGTCAATCTCGAAGGATAAAATAAGTAATTGGATTACTTAAGGGAAAGTCCATTGGATGGACGGGCCGATATTGTATCGGGCTTTCGTTTAATCGATAAATTGGATTTTCGATTAAATATGAAAAGTTGAGATGTTGAGACGTTGGATCTTTTTAATTGGATTAAAAGATCAACGGGATTAATTTAAATGGACATTAAATTGGATTTAATGTTGGATTCATCGTAATTAGATTACGATGAAACCCGGTCGTTAAATTATACCCGAGAGGAGAAATAATTCCTATTTTGGAATAGGAAGAAGTTGGACTTCTACCCTTAATTAAACATGGCCGACATGCTCCCTTGGAGGAAGCAAAATCAGCCATGTTTCATGCTAGGTGGTATGTTGACTTATCTCTTTTGGAAAGAGATAAATCAACTCCAATCAAGCTCTTCCCTTTTGGTATGATTTGATCATACCATAAATTTTGGTAGGCTTGATTGAAGAATTGATGGTGATTGATTGGAATGAATCTAGACATCCTTGGATGAACCTAGACACATTCCAATAATCACATTAATTATGTATATATATTAGAATATACAACACCAAGCATAAGTGATTCATTATTCATCTTTTTCTAAAAAAAGAGAAGACAAAAATCCTCTCCTCTCTCTCAAACTCTCGGCCTCTCTCCATCTCTTACACTTGTGTTCTTCACTTGATTTTGAATCAAGAAGAAGAACAAAGTAAGTTTAAGAGAGCACTAATTCATAGTGTTCTTCTCTTAAACGATTCCTTCTTAAACCCGTTCTTTTCTAGCAAGAAGAACGTGTGTTTCTTCCGGTGTGGTGTGGATCACCTTTGGAGAATCCATACGTTTAGATTTCGTGAGCATTCTGGAGAAGGAACAACGCAAGTAGCCGGGAGCATACGCTAAATAATCAAAGGTAACGGTTTATTACGCTTTGATTGATTCAATATACATCTATGCCCTATGTGTTTAAATATATGTTTCTAATATTTACACATCCTACATCGAACGCCTGGTTGAGCACCCAAGGGTACACCCCTTGGGATTCGCATATTTAAATTAGATTTAAATTTGTGCACAATTTCTCGCTTTCTCGCTTCCGCTCGCGGTCCCGGGCGGATCCGCTTGTCCTTCATTAAAATCAAGAAAATCAAGATTTAACTAAAAACATGCCAAGATCACATTTCATGCTTAAAACGCACATAAACCCTAGGCCTATACACTGAACCGGGCTCTGATACCACTGAAAAGAATGCGTGGATCGTCCCGGGAAATTGCGTGAATGCGGAAGCGCGGTGTAAAATAAAATACGGAATTTAAAACATGCTTTTAAAATTAAAGAACACGTTTCAAGGGGTGTGCCCTTGAAATTTCCCGGGTGTTCGGTGTATCTCATGAATAAACAACATACAATAATCATGGAGGCCATAGGGTTGAAAATTAAAAGAGACGAAAATATTAAAACGAGACCTACCCGTTGTTGTTTTCGTCTTCAACGGCTACACGCGTTGTTCCCCGTTTTGCACCAAGATCTCGTTCTTGAGACCCTTCAAATCGTGACTCACGATCCACCCACATATCTTGGACGTCGTGCTAGCAACAAGCAAGTATAATTTTATTGGAGTGGATGAATCACCAACACGTTATGAATTAACGGTATTGATTCATCAATGTTCTAATGTTCCAAGAACAAGAGAACAAGAAAAGATGTTTTCTTGGAGAGAGAGAGGGCGGATGAGAGGGAGAGAAAATGAGAGAGGGAGTGTGTTGTGTGTGTGTTAGAATTTCAAGAATCATCACCCTTCAAAAGGTGCAAGGCTAGGGGTTTATATAGAGGAGGAGTTTAATCCTCTTTAAACTCCAACTCTTTAGAAGCTTAATTTGACTAGGATTTTGACCTAGTCAAAGTCCTAGTCAAAGTAGAATTTGACCTTGTCAATTCAATCCTAGCCTTTCATCTCTCCCATTAAATCTCAATCATTAATTTAATTTAATGGAATATTTAAATCCTATTAAATATTCCAAAAGGCCAAATAAATATAATAAATGAATATTAATATTTATTCTAGGCCCATTAAATTAATTCCCTTAATAAATTCAATTTATTAATTTAATTCCCATTATCAAATAGAAGGAATTAATTCTCGAAGAAAATATACGACCCGATTAAATCCAATTTAATTATTCCTTTACTCCAACATTTAATTCCAAATTAAATACTAAGTGTGTGTGGATAGTGTGTGACTCTTTAGGTTCACCTTTCAGCTAGACTTGGTCGGATTCCTACAATCCATCCGTTACCATGGGTGGCCATCTAGCAACGGTCCATGGCACTAGAGACTAGGTGAAATATTCGGGGATGAACATTTAGGCTCTAACAGTACACTTGTCCTTCTGTCTTCGGTCTCATCACTTAGGGTCTAGGGCACGGAAAATGCAGGTACCCATTTTGGACCTAAGTGTCGGTCTGTCCTTACTAAACGCCGCAAGGGAAACCTTCCCTTCTGTTCAGTTACTGTGGCCACAGATTTTAGGGACAAGACACAGAGCATACATGAGACTCAACTGTCAATGCCTTTTGACAGGAGACAGATCCTTTCTTGGAAACTACTGTTACTCTGTACACCAGAGCTGCACTAGACATGGCTTATGACTACTCAAGAGTATTTTGGCAATCTCTCACCATATCTAAGATACAGACCTGATGTACAGGTAAACTCAGCAGTTCCTCAAGTAAAAGGACTTGACCTATACCGTTGGAACCGGGAATACGCATCATACCTTGCAGACCATACTCAAGGTCCTCCGTAAGACGGTTCCCGCGAGTCACCTCAATTAGCTGCTTCCTAGCATGCCAACCCACTAACACTGCTTAGACGACCTTCGTCACCCGTCGATGAAATACGACAGCAAATGTTTAGTGCAAGTCTCAAGGGGAATCTCGGTACCCATTTTCAAGATTCCTTCACTTGGAGATTTCCGGACTGATTCGGTAAGACTGATTTCATGGACCTACCTCCAAGCGTAGTCCCAGTCCCCGAAATCGATTCTCAGTCCGTGGGCTTTGTTTGCGTAGTGAACAGATATGTAGTAGCAGATATAAGTGAACGTATACAAAGTGTTGCCATATGAATTTCACTTCTTTATTCATAAATATTTTTATCAAACACCTGAAATTGTCTAGGCATAGGTTACATATTCTCGCCAAAATTGGCTTACATGGTCACCTATTCTAACACCTAGCCTATTGAACTTCTATGGCTATTATAGGCGCTTTCTAAGAGTCCTAAGGCGCACTCCCAGCCAGCAAGCAGTTAGACTTCCTCTACAAAGAATGGAAGTGTGGATGAATCGACATCAAATAGAGGAACGATGAAGTGACTCGACTGAAAGGTAATCAAAGATTCTCGTTTGTGGAAGAGGTTATGTAAATATACTCCGAGAGGTTCTATATATACTCGACTAAAAGGTTATGTAATACACTCGACCGTAGGGAGAGGAGAGGAAAGTCAACGAGGAATTTCTTATAGTAAGATAGAAAGCAGGCTAGTCTCCGAAAATGCTTTTTTCCATCGCTGAGCTTGAATAGTTCATTTAACAAAAGCTGGGTAGATGCCATTCAGGCTCATAAGAAACTGTTGTCGGCAACTACATCGGCAAATGCAAGACACTTTGAATTGGATGTGGATACAACATCTTTTGTGACTGTGTAAGATGGAAAGTTTTCCCTAACTCTATTGAATTGACGTTCCGATGAAGAACACTCTTTCTTTCAACGATTCCCGTGCAATCAATCTCTCTAATAGCCTTTTGATCTGCTCTTTATTGAGGAAGTTATGCTTAACACTCGTTCTTAGTAAGCTAGCTTCTGCTGCTAGCCCGGAATCAATGCTTATAGCAAGACGATGGAATACACTTGCCTCTACCCCCTAAACTACTATCTCTTTTCTTTATCCTATATTATATTGTCAACCTACCCTCTTTTCTAAGGCAACTTGATGAGACTTGCACATAGTACGACTGACTGGGCAAGAAGAAATCTTAAGCACGAGGAGTAAGAGCCATTTTCTATGGGTAAGGCTCTACTTGAAAGCTAGTAAACGTCAAGTGAAAGTGGGGCTCTGACTCTTCTACCACACCGGTTACCTATTTCTTTTTGTGAAAGGGCTTATGAAGGATTGAACGAAGTCATCTTATCTACCACTTGGGCGAGGCGAGCTATATTAACCTCTGTTCCAAAGCATACGTAATTGCTGAAGAGGTTCTATATACTCAACTCTTTCATATTAGATAACCTAAAGAATGAAAGAAAATAATAATAATCGATATCTTATTATTCTTTTTTAGTCAAAGTGGAAGGAGAACAAAATGAGAGTATTAGGCGAACTTTGACATGCACTTGCTCTGGCTTCTTAAGAAAGATTGAGACTTCAAGACCCCTAAGGGAACTCTAAAATAGCTTAATTCTTGCTTGGCTATAACAGAACAGAAAGAGTAGGGCTTAAGTCTGACCCAAAGAAAGCCCTACTTTTGTTTTGATTCACCCTATCCTCTCCCAAAGGTCGAGTGTATTACATAACCTTTCAGTCTTGATGGCAGATAGTTTACTGGTTGCTATCTCTTTCCCTTAAGCCGTTTTAATAGTGGAAAGGGAAAGAAAATCTTTGCCTACCTAGTAACAGGATTAGCGAAAGAGCTATCGTCGAAAGCTTCTCGTTTACATCGGTTCTTCTAGCTTCAATCCAGAAAGGTCAAAAAGTCTTTCAATTTGTGACATATCCATGAATGAGATTGATAAAGTGTTAAGTTCCGTGAGGGATCTTTCTTTCTAGGCTATGGTTTACCTGTATCATGTAAATGTCCAACACTTAGGTGCTTTCTAAGATCATCCTATATGAAAGATGTATGACATGTGTGGATAATGAATAACTTGCAGGGTATGCAATATATTAACGTCCACAGAGTAAAAAAGGTAAGACCTAATAAGAGAAATGAACTTAGCACACCACGATATGGGATATAAACCTAATCCTAAAAGGAGAACACCCATCACTGAACAATCATAGGAATAGAAGAAATGGGTTCAGACCAAGTGACAGAACTCTCTATGAGTTGGGCTGCATATTTCTACAAAAATGGATGTAGGATTAACTAAAGCCCAATGGAGGTTGAAATCTATGGAATCTAAGCCTCACTACCCTCTTAGAGCGTTACAAGGAATTTTTTTCCGGCCCCATATGGATTCAGCTTAATAGATTTCGCTTAGGGGTTATGAGAGATTGATTGATGGACCTAAGCTAAACAACTAAGGTTGAAATCAAAAAATTTGAGAAACCCTAGGATTGTTGGCTCTTAGTCGTCAAGAAGACTTAGTCGAAGTCTTCCTTGGAGTCTTCGAAGTCGGCTAAGGCTAAGGGGACAATGCCTTTTTCTTTCCTTGAGACTCTTTACCGGCTGACCCGCAGTAATCTCCTTTTCTTTTCCTCGGCTCGGACTAATGTAAGTAAAAGCGGGGGAATGTGCCTTGTGACTCAGTCCTCTAGTAATTGCCTTCTTTTTTGAATCGTATCACCGATATCTAATAAGATTGTACAACTCTTTTCTCTAAGCTCTTTAATCAATTGTGCTATGTCTTTCTATGCGAGGTAATCTTTCTCATTTTGGATGTGCATCCCCACAGCGCTTAAGCTTTCGATCTAGTCTCTCGGTCTTCCAGTTTAAATCCTATCTCTTTCCCTTATAGCTTATGTAATGTCTTCTTCCTAAGAGTCTGCTTCTTTGTTAAGTAAGAAGTACGTAAAGGAATCCTTCTATAAGCCGGTTCGTAGCCGGGCCCGACTGTAGAGAGCGAAAAGAGTCTCTTCGTTCACAGGAGATGAATGAGAGTTCAGGTTTAGCGCCATTGCCTTAGTGCTTTTTGATTGTGGTAAGGAGAATGTTGTCCATTAGTTTTCCAAAGCCAGTGACTGGTCTTCTGATTGGAAAAATGTTGCCTCGCTTTCTCGTATTAGCGGAATGGGTCAACATAATAGCATCGTCAATTTCGCGATCCATCACCTTATCAAGCCAAAGAATAGGTCTCATACCGCATAATGCTTTTTTGGTATCAGTCGGACTTCCATCTCATCATATTGGATATTGGAAAGCCGCACTCGTCTCTCTGCGGGACCGCGCCCTCTCTTCCTTTTTTATATAATATATAGTGGATGCTCTGGTGGCGTGGCTTTGGCTATTGGTTTTTTTGTGTTGTGAGGTTCATCCTCACTTCGGAGATGGAAGATGGTAAGATGATGATGGCCCCTTCGGGGTCTTCAGGAGAATCAAGCTCGACTGCAGCAAATCTTGTTGATCAAGTGGTGGAAAATCTAAATTACGAAGTTTCCCAAGACTCCTTATATAAGAGTGATTCATGTGCGCATCCCGTAGGCAAGGAAAGAGAGATCCTTCCTTATGCGTCTCTTTCCCTTTCTATGACTATTCTTCCTCCACCCCTCGTAGATTGACTTTTCTTTGCGAAGCTCGTCGTATAGACGTCTAGATTAAGCCGATAAAGAAAGAGAGACTAAGGAATAGAGTGGATTCTCGGATCCTCCCTCGAGGACTGAGCTTACCGAAAGGAAGGAAGAGTCATAGGATGTCTAGTAGTAGCATAAGAAAGCAGGCCCTCACTATGGCGAGCGTGGTGAACACTGTCTCGCAGCTTACCCAATCTCTCAACCTTGCCAATAGGTTCCTCGTACAAGGGGTTGGTTAACTGCATTACTTAGAGTTGTATCGAAGTATGAAAGGGCAGGCTTCCTGCCTCAATCTAGCCCTTGAGTGTAAAGTGGTACTATCAAGAAAGTAACTCCTCATGGCTTCGATCTGACCTCCCGGGGTGGAAGAAGCTGGTCCATCGAATCGGACCCCCCCAATGGTCCCCTATCCGTATGAACCGGATGAGGTAATAGGGGGGATTCTGTTGAATCGATCCAACGCCGTCTTTTGGCCAAACACTCCTTGCCTTCGGCAGAGGTCATACGAATGGCCCGTATTCAAGCCGAAGACCTATTCGAGGTCAAAGTAGAGATTTTGTATTGTAATCAGTGTACCGCTACGTAGGTAGACTGCATTGGATGTAAAAAAGAGTCGAATCATCCCAAATGAGAAAAGGAAGATGAGGCTAATTTTGATAAAGGATCTGCCTGTTTATTCTGAGATTGTGGTATCCTTTCAATTTGAAAAGACTGAAGAGTTGAAACCAAAGTCCGAACAGCAGATAAATATGCTTTCATCATCTCCTCTTTTGCCTCATACTCACCTTTTTCATTTTTTGACTAGTGAGAACTAGATCTGCCCCACTGCCCTCTTTATTTGAAGCTCCATCTACATAGAGAACCAACCTGGAATTCTCTTGATTTTCGACAGACTGAGTAATATCAGTTCCATCTACTTGCATTGCATTTTCATCATGGTGTGCTTTGCTTTGTAAACTACCTTCTTCTGCAATGAAGTCTGCCAGAGCTTTAGCTTTGATTGCAGTTCTAAGCTGGAACGATATATCGTGTTCTCCTAGTTCTATTGCCCACATGGTCATCTGACCTAAAGCCACAGGCTTAGATAAAATTTGTCTAAGTGGTTGATCAGTAAGAACACAAAAAGTAAGGCCTCAACTTCCGAGCTACATGGACTAGAGCCAAGACCAGTTTCACTGCACTAGTCTATTTTTGTTTGGCTCTGTGTAGCGCTCTACTTACATAGTACACTGGCCTTTGTTTGTGTATTTCCATCTTGTTGCACAAGCACAACACTAATTGCCTCCCCACATACTGACAAATATAAATATAAAGTTTCCCCCAGTTTGGGAGAAACTAAGGTGGAAGGGAATGGAGATAACCTTTGAGCTCGTCAAAAGCTTGCTGAAATCGATCATTCCACTGAAAATCTTAATTTTTATTTAACACATTAAAGAATGGCAAACCTCGCTCTACTGACTTAGATAAAAATCGATTCAAAGCTGCCATCCTTCCAGTAAGTCGCTGCACTTCTTTGATAGTCTTAGGTGGAGACATATCAAGAATTACTTTGACTTTATCTGGATTTGCCTCCATCCCATTTTTGGATACCATGTATCCTAGGAGTTTTCCTGATCTGACCCATTTAGTCTCATTCGACTCTGTCTCAATATCTCTAACACCTCCCGAAGATCAAAAGCAAGCTGTTGGGTAGTTCGGCTTTTTACTAACATATCATCCACATACACTTCCATGTTTTTACCGAACTGCTGCTTGAATAGCTTGTTCACTAGACTCTGGTAAGTGGCTTCGACATCTCATCGGCCGACCAAGAGAAGATGTCTCTGTACTCACTCAGCAAAGCTTCCTTTCTTTTTAGGTTACAAGGAACTCTTTCTATCTTTATCCCGACAAAACAAAGGGGAACTTTCACTTTCCGGTGGCAAATCTAACGTTTTCCTCGGCCTGGGACCTAGATCCAACCCCTCAGTCTCAAAAACTTCAGCATGGATAGATATATGCCATACGGCCGTTAGCCATTAAGTATTTCGTATATAGCCGGACTGGGAGCCTACCTGCCCTTTTGAAAAGGGCTTTGCCATACCAGATCAATAGTCTCAACCGAAAGCCATCTTTGCCCCTCAATACTCACTATCGGGTTGTAACCGAAGAGAAGGGATGATGCCCAGACAGATTTGACGCAATGCCAAAGAGGCCAAAGGCCCAGACTGAGACGAGTCAGGGATCCAGAATGACTTCATTGACTGATCACCGAGCAAGAAAGACGCTTTACGCAGCATAGAAAATAGAGTAGATCGAGGTTTATTTATCCTGTTGCCTGCTTGTTAGGCTAGATTCCATCTGATCTTCTTTCACTGCTTATATACATAATTAGTTAACCCTTCCCCATTGGACTCTTAGCTCTTTAAGGAAGATCATACTATACTCAACTACTCCTAACCGATGCTCGTATCATCAAATTGGTTTTCAGTTTATAGAGGAAGAGAATAAAGTATTGCAGCTCACCTCGTGCTTCCATCAAACGAAGCACTCGGCTCCCACTTTGTTAACATAAGACATAAGGAAGTTCTTTTCAAACTGAAGGAAGTCCCACTTCATTCCAAAATGGTTTTGTCCCATTTCCTGAGTTACATGAATTCCGACCTCTTTCGGTTATGTGATGTGCGAAATCGGCTTACGTATAGTTGCCTATAACTACTGTCTGTATAGCCAAAGAAAAACATGGGTGTTTCCTATATATGAGCATTCTTGAGTGCGGGTTGAGGGTTGGGGTTTGACTGGATGGCATGGGTAGAGCTATCTCTCCTTCCTCCACACAGTACGACGCGCTCTCGTCACCCCCGGTGGCACGGTATACCTTCGTTGATTTGTTCTGACATTACAGTTGAATGTCTCTTTCTCCCCCGTCAGTCGAACCACTTTATGGTTCAATGCTTGTCTGTATTCCTTTCAGCAGGTAGCTATTCAGATAAGTTTCTTTCTGATGTGCTGCTAGCTTCCTTTATTTATATCCATATCACGTTTGGATCGGTACTTAGGTCTGGACAGCCCCCACATGATTGGAGATGCAGGGATTACCTCTCCCTTCTAGGGAGTGACCACTTATTTATCGTTAATTGACAGACGAGATAGCCTCAATTACATCGGGCCTTCTCCCATTTGTTTAATCTACTTCCTAAGTTATGAGAATGACATGCGTCAGACTTTTTGGATTTGCATAGCCTTTTTCTGTCTAAACGAAGCAAACGGATATTGATAATTGAATTTATTAAAAACATTTCCAATCTCCGATTTAATGAGAACTTTTAGAACATAAAACTAAATAAACTATTACCATTTTTCCCTAGCCTTCTATCATTGCCCTATCAATATTTCACCGAAAGCTATATAGCCGATTGATCTGGGTTGGTTTCCGGCCACCTGGATCAAAACAAACAACGGTATCCCAAAGCACATGGGTATATGGGCGCTTGTCTAGTTCTCATTGGAAATAAATCTGCAGAATATTCCTTCTGTTTCCCGACTAAATCCTATTATTGTAACAAGAGGCCGATACTCTAAGAGCAATCGTCCTACTAAGACTGACGCGCTAGCTCATGGGAGGAAGGGAAGCTTCTTCATTGTCTATTGCTCGAGGGCTAGCAGCAAGCTGCAGGCTTGAGAGGCCTCCTTGTCTGAAAGAAGGAATAGCTACTCTCTGACTTACGCAATTAGTAGGACATAGAGGAAAAACCTACTTGACTTCTTTGTTCCGTCGTCGACCCATGATCAATGGCTGGACCATGCTCTTGCCTTTAGTCCCCCCACTACCAACTTCTTAATGTCGGGATATCCAGGGTTTTCACCTCAATAGAAATGGTTTTATGCAACAAACCTGGGAAACCTCCTTCCAGTGTATCCCGTATCCTTTCCTGGGTGAGAATTCTTTGCTCTCTCAGGCAACTCTTTTAAGAACCCTCTTTAGGCCCTCGTCTTCTTCTGTGCCTGTAATAAAAAAAAATTATGTTTCGTTCCCTAAATCAAACGTGGAGAAGCAGGCAAGTTGATTCCCATCTCTGAAGGTCAGTTGGCAAATTCCCATTCTCGAGGGTACAAAGAAAGATTGAATCCAATATGTTCTGTTGTGGGCGCCTAACGAAGTGAAGTTGGGCTAAGCGGTCTTCTCGCTTCCCTACCAGGATTAGGATTTAGCTGGAAACAGCCCTGCCTTTCCCCCTTTGGTGCCTCATTGATAGGTAAGTAAAGATGTGTGATTTGTACCAATACTGGAAGGATCACTCCAAAAAGGAGAACTTATCTTATAAACGATCTTACTCGACATGGATGAAAGGATTCCCTTGGTAGGGGCATGAAAGACAGGTTTGATGGAATTAAACGCCCACCCTTGATTCATACCACTAAGCCACTTACTTCTTAACCTTGCTTTTCATTTAATTAATCTTCCCCTACTCCTATAAAGGCCGGCGAGTGCTTCTTACCGAAAGAATATGCTTCCACAGCTCGAGAAAGAAGGTTCATAGATCACTGATTGGCGGATCAGTCGTAAGAACAAAGCAAGAAAGTTATAAAGGAAGCCCTAGCGGCTTAATCTTGAGTGTCATCTAATATGAATGCAATTCTTAGTTAGGTCGTCCAAAGACAGAGCTGATCCTACTTATTCGTATGAGGAAGCCCCAACCAGACACTTTCTTTAGCCACCCACCAGTAATGAACCGCCCAAATCTCCTTTCCTCCATTCCTTCTTCTTCTTTCTGCATAAAAGGAAGTGTTTCAAAGCAAGGCTGGTCTATGGTATACGGGGGAGATCCAGCAATGATTCCATCTTTTTACATCAAAGCTGCTGCGCCAATGAATGTCTTTGAAAGGCGAGTAAGCCGAAACCTATACCTCTAATTACATTAGGCTGATGAAATAGCAAAGCTTACGGAAGAGGAAGAGCAGACCATACAAGTAATGTAATATACCTGCCGTTGGTGAATACAGAAAACAACCAATTGAGATTTATCGCATGGAAGACAGAAAGGATTAGATTCAGGGGATTCTAAGTCGGGCTAATTTTTTTCCAAGCAAGCGGAGGGGGGAAAAGAAAGGTAGGGCTTAAAGCAGCTCATTCAGAGAGGGTTCGAGTCAGGAGCGGTATAAGAGGTCCAGGATAGTCCTTTCTTCTTTCTAAGAGCTCCCTCTCATACTAAAGTAGAGCCTCTAATTCCACATCTCTCTACCAATGCCAAAAGGCGAAGCGAGTAGCCTTGAGGCGCAAGGTTCTGTCGTACGTATCCAATCTTCTCGGTCATGAGAGCAGCAAAAGTAGTCCTATCCTAGCTCTGCCCTGAAGAGCGGCTAGCAGCTATTGAAGCTATGCGTCCCGGAAGCCTTAAGTTCTCTATCAAGGTGAAAGTACCCGACTATTAATAATAAGTAGCAAGAGCAAAAAGGGACTCAACCACAAAGTGGCGATGCCCTTCTAATATAATGTAGGCTTGACTCTGCTAAGTGAGTAGCTAGGCCGCAGATAGAGCCCTTTCTGATCCTCAAAAGAAAGAATTCCAGGAGATGAGGTGATAGACATTTCTAATATCTATGGTCTTTCCTTACTTTCCAAGTAGAGCAGAAGGGCTTGCTTTCTAATAAGTAAAATACCCGGCTGCGGTATGAATGCGTTTGATCGATCCACTTCGTAGTCCATGGGATGGACAACTCCTTCCTCTTGCTTGTCAGAAGAGTCATTGTAACTAGTACGTCTTTTCTTCATTCAAAGTCTTTGCTTCCCGGTCTTGAAGGTATGTCTGGAGGGTCTTATTTGTGCTTCTCCTTCCAAGCCGTTACTGGCCTTTCTTCTTGACAGCTTTTCCCAGATTCCCTTATCTGTCTCGTATATGATGTTATATCGTTCGTAAGCCATAGCCAATGGCTTTCTCGCTCCTTCCTTACTAATAGAATATTCCAAAGAAAAAGAAAAGGCTATATATTGATTCAAGACAGGTACGCTTAACTTGCTTTCCGTTATAACTCAGCTTTCCCTTTAACGCTTAACTTCAATTTGGCTAAGCTGCTACTCACGACTTAGTTAGTATGGTTCGTGGAGTGTTCACTCCACACCGTAGTTCGCTCTCGCTGCTTTCCTTGTCATTGACTTTTAGTTTTCTTTTCCGTAGGTTTTCTTAGTTGGAATTAAAATCATACCTTTCCCGAACTAGAAACTCTCTAGGGGCTAAGACCAGATAAGCAGCTAAGACCTCTCCTTACTCGTCTCGCCTTTCGCTCCTACTCCTCTAACTCAGGTACTGGCCTTTCAAAGCTTCTAACTCGGCTTATTGGCCTAGGCATTCTAATATCATGAAATACACTGTGAGCTAACTAAAGAGACGAGCAACTCGCACTAGTCGTAACAACAACAGGTTTCAGCATCCTCATATGTTTCCTAGCCAGAAAAGAAAGACTTTTAGGTAACTAACCTGTGTGACATACCCAATAGCTCTTGCAAAAGGTCCTACTAGTTCCATTCATGAACAACCTGTAAGGGTACGGCCAATGGCATAACAAAGACTCATGTAGTTAAAGTGCTACTACCTAGCGAGGTTCTTTCAAAACTACTACTAATACAATAGCTAGTTGAGCAAAGCCAATCTCCTAAAAGGTCCCAGGTCTAGAAGTATGGCATATGTTGTAGATTCGCCAACGAGGAAGTAGTCGATTTGCTTGATTACGTCTACTTCTAGGACATAGTATTCTCTATTCCTACATGAATGAATCTGTCACCATAGCAAAGTAGCTAAATCCTAGTAGTTGATGAATGAAGCTGAGCCAGACTACTTTATTTAAGAATTTCTCTTTCACAAAAGATATAAATTCTTTTATGGAAGAGAACCAACTTAAGTGAAAGGGATCTCGCCTAGTCTGCTGGTACGATGTCTTTTGGAGGTTGGTTGTCACGAGCCCTATCATCAAATCTAGTCTTGGTCATTGAAGGAAAAACCACACCTCTATATGGTTTGAAAAGGGTCTTTCAGAGCTGGCTTTTCTTTCTTCATTCAGTCAAGTCAAGGACAGGCCAATCTACCCCACCCATGCTTTGTCTGGTTTTCTAAGTCATTTACGCGGCCAATGTAATGAAAAGGCAAAAGGAAGTAGTCATTGCCTTTTTCAGCACAAAACTATGCCCAAGCAAGGGCAGGCCAGCACATACTACATCTCAGTGGGACTCCTTTGAAACGAAGAATAGAAGGAATAGAAGCAGCTGTGGGAATAACCGGTGTTGGAGGCCGTAGCTACTGCTCTCGTACGAGATCGGTATTGTTGGAATATGCGCTGCTCTCTTTCCTCACAGGTGAAAGATCTATTTAATTAAATTAACAGAAAGGCTCGTTCCCTTAGTCCTACTGCTCCTTATAATGCTACTGCTTCCTTTAACTACTCCGGTGTCCGCATCGGCAGCATTCACAGCTAAGCTTCTTCTACTTCTATCACTCTCACTTACAGCTTAGTCTGTAGGAAGAACCATGGGATTCGATCCAGAGCATGATTGAAGAGTTAGCTAAACTAAAGAAGAAGAAGGATTACATCCTTCTGAGTGAGCTCCTACTCGTAGTTAGAAAGAGGATGTTGCCCTCTAAAAGAGTCGGATTAGCCTGCCCGGATTTTTCAACTAGCAGATTATGTAAGACCATCTATTTCAAGAAGACCATCAACCACTGATAGGACAAGGTAATGTAATTAACTTAAGTACCAGAATCGTAAGGACCATCTCGACTTGAGTTCTCAGTGGAACTTCTATTCTATATAGACGCTATTTCGCGAGGCCCCTCCTAACTAAGGAGAAAGGTTTGAGGCAAGGGTGGAAAGAGGCGCTCGGACGGCCATACATATCATATTACGCTCACTCGGTCTAGCCAAAAGCTAAAGCCGAAGAAGAGAAGAAGAAGAGAGTTTAAGAGAAATTCGAAATGAAGTATACGAGCTCCGCCGTAAAAGAAAGTGGAGTCGAATAATTTGAGTACCTAGAGATCGACGGGTACGTGAAGGGTTCTGCCCTCGCTTCTCTTGTGGAGTTTCCTCGGGAGGGGATCCATCCTAAGCCGTGTTCATCACCTGAAAGGATTTGAAAGTGTTTACGAAGGCATGCTTTAGAGATTTTATTCTTCTCAAAGGATCTTGTAATTTCCAACGGCATTGCTTGCTCGCTCCGTTGCTTGTGCGAATTCCACGCCCTAGCCTAGCTGGGGGAGAATTCTTCTTTTTAACTTGAATCTGTTGGAATGATAGTCTTTCGTTTTCTTGGTAGCCCTCTGGAAGCGAGATTTAAAATCTCTCCTGGGCCACTCTAAATAGAGAGATTAGGGACCGACTGCCCAGCCCTTCCGAAGCCAATGACAAGCCCTTGAACCAACCCGCGCCGAACCCCTCATTAGAAAGCAAACAGTAGGGGCAGAGCCCCCTGCCGCTACAGACCAAGCAAGGGCTTCTTTTTAAGATCTATCATTTAAGACTGAGACTTTGACTTTTCCCTTATACATATAGAGAGAAAAGATATACTTATTCGTTGCTCTTTATGTATAGATAGGGAAATATGAAATGCCTTTCTGGTATCTATATATATTCCCCGAACCCGTCTTTTCAACAGATAGAAACTAAGCCAAGGAAACCGAACCAGCTCCCTTATAGCAAAAGCAGGGGGCACCAATCCAGGGGAAGAGGGGAATCTCACTTTAAGAGTGTGAGTCCCCTTTCCCGCATTACGATTACTAGTCTGCCCTTTGGAAGAAATTAGTAAACTTTTAAAGTTTAAGTTCTTGATCTATTAGCCGGAATAGCCGGCCGGGAGCTCTATCTCTGTTTGCCGTTCAGCGTCTATGAATCGAAGATTTCCAATCTCTCCCTGGACTTTACATCCGCTTCCAGATTATTTACTTGGTTTTGAGCCTAGACCATCCGAAAAAGCTGCTTGATCCGCAGACGCTGTTAGGCGTGGATCTGCTCCTAACTAAAGACTACTATCCAACAGGGAATATCTAACAGGGATATCCTGTTTCAAAAGGTGAGTTCGATGGGAAGGCGTAATAGAATCCGCCCTTGCGTGGGGAATGCTTTCTAAGGCTGTATCCGTTCCCTTGGTCAAAGAAGCAAGTCAAAAAGCCTTATATCTTTATAGGAAGTCCGCTGCTTTTGTAGCTACTTCTTATTTTCATGTCCGATTAGAGGAATCTAATTTGCCTATTTGAGGGTGGGCAGTTCTTATGTATGATTTTCTTTTGGATTAGCTGAACACAAAGAATCACTCTATTTGGTCTGATGCGTCCACCTCGTGTCTTGAAAGCCGAACCTCAACGAACTAGAATCGGATTACCTGTTCAAGGGTGTCACGTGCTTATGTAGGATTTTCCTTGTTCCGAAAGGTCAACAAGGTCTGTATCTTTCTTTAGTAGGGGGTTCCAAACCTCGCGTAAGTAATAAAGTACAGGGCTAGCCAGAGGCGAACATAGAATCTTCCTAGGTCGATGCTTTATTTAATAAAAAGTTAATGGGGACGGACTTCGTTGGATATATATGCCTACGTGGAAAGGAATTCCCTTACTTACTATAAAGCTTAGATTGAATAAGGGGAGCTCAGACGCTTTCACATTTTCTTTTTTGATAATAGCTTAATGTTACCGCGCAGGAGTTTTCAACCACCCACTTTTATTAGCTTCCGAGCAGGGAAGCCGCTGAACGTTAAAGGGGGCCTCAGCCTATTTAATCTTTCTCACCTTAAACTAAGAATTTGAATTTTAAATCCCTTACCTCAACCTCAACAACGAAGAAAGACCCTATTACTATAAAACTTCGAATTTCTATCTTCCCTTTCAAGCTGCTCCAAAAGCCACGGACCCAAGTTAACCTACCCAAGCGGGGGCGGTCCAAATACCTCCCGTGGTAAGTTTCATGAGAAATTTTATCTTTTATTTAAGACCATATATATCAACTTTGATTACTAATTTTGAATTTATATATTATAAGCCTTCCAAGACCTTCCATGGCAAGCCCTATTCACAAAACAGTCAAAACCCCGCGAGGCACTCGAGGTCTTTATTTATAGCTAACACAAATAGACTATGCTAAGCTCTATGGGTTCACTATAAAAATAGACCTCATTGGGCTCCAGAGAACCTTTGGAATCAGAGCGGGAAATGTTCCGTGTGGACAGGTCCCCAGCGGCTGCTTTTTTCGGCTTAAGCTGAGGGCGGTTTAACCAACCAATTCCAAACCTGCTTTCGTGGATGCGTAGGTCGAAAGGGCTGAGACTTCAGGATCGACCATAACTGAAGGACCCTCTGGAGCTCTTTTTCTATTATTTCTTTCTGCCATATCCTTAATAGCAGGTCGGCTACACTTATAACTGAAATGGAAACCGAGCATTTCGTGGTTCAAAAATGCTGAATCTCGTCTGAAGCATCATTTGTCAGGACTCTTCGGCATAAGTTCCTTGGCTTGGACATGACATTTAGTACATGTGGCTATTCCTGGATCCAGAGGGGAGTATGTTCGATGGAATAATTTCTTAGATGTATTACTGCATCCCCAAGGGTTAGGCCCACTTTTTACAGGTCAGTGGAATCTTTATGCTCAAAACCCTGATTCAAGTAGTCATTCATTGGGGACCTCCCAAGGAGCAAGAACTGCCATTCTAACTCTTCTTGGGGGATTCCATCCACAAACACAAAGTTTATGGCTGACTGATATGGCTCATCATCATTTAGCCATTGCATTTATTTTTCTTGTTGTTGATCATATATGTATAAAACTAATTTTGGGATTGGACACAACATCAAGGATCTTTTAGATGCACATATTCCTCCGGAGGGCGATTGGGATAAGGGTTTGATCGAGAGCTAGGAGATTCGGTTGTTTAACCTAAGAGAAGAGATCCAGTTTACAGATGAGATGCCAGGGGCGGTGGCTGTTCAAGGAAGTTTCTAAGGGGGAAGGTTTTCTTTTTTTATATTCGAGTTTGACCCCTTTCTTCGGAATTCATTCGAGTAGTAGCCATGGAATGGAAGGAGCTGCTTTCCCTTGCCGGAAAAAGCATAATCCGATCTTGCGCCCTGCTTTTCTTATCCCTTAGGCCTCTCTCGCAAAAGCAATGGAAGGCCTTTGGAGGTAGTTTAGTTCTTTCATCGCCCCTGTCCCTCGTCAACTTGAATTGGAATTGTGCAACTTTCCCTTTTCTCGGGATTGTTGGTCTTACAAAAAGTTCCCCTCGAAGATGGACATTTCAAGAGAAGAGTGCCAGTTTGAGGAAAGAGCCTCTTTTGGGCTGGTTCTTGTGAATGGGCTCGGGAGATTCATGATCTTAGGTTTGAATGAAAGACGGGATACGAACGGAGGCGATTTGCTTTGTACGTAACTGTAGAATGCACTACTTTCCTTCTCCTCCCTAGGAAACCATTTGACTTTGAACTTCCCTTAGCCCTTTCTTTCAACCTGACTTACTCGCACAAGTGATTAGCTGGTATACTGGTTCTCCTCAACTTGAGATTGCTTTCATTCTAGCCAGAAGGAGGAGAGCGTTGATGTCGTACATCTACGATAGAGTGAAAGGCCAATAACAGGATCCTTCATAAGTGAATCAGAATACCTTAATATCTTTCTATTCACCTCTAACAAAGCGAGCAGTGGCTATCAAAAGACCTAATCCGTCCCTTCCCCACTCTTTATTGGTTCGTTTCGTAGGAATAGAGTAGTCAAAGTAAAAGAAAAAGGGTTTGACCATTTCAGATCGTAGATGGCAGGTCATCTAACAGTGTCTTAGATTTTGTGCCTTGACCTTTCGGGTCTCACTAATCCCAGTTGGAAAAAAAGTAATAGGAATCCGCGCCATTAGTACCATTCCTGTTTCTTTCTCTTGTCTCTATCTATATAGGAAAAGAGGTTACTCACAAAGATTGATTGGAAGACCCATAGCTTGAGAATTTCCGAGTCGTTGTTTGAGCTTTTCCAACTAGCTATGTGCTAAATAAGCCCTCCCTAACCTATAGCAAGAGTAGTGCTACTAAGCGAAGGCGAAGAATGAAGTTTAGATTGGAACTTTCTCTTGCCTTGTTCTTATGCCTGTTGGTGAATCAGATGTTCTTCCCCCAGCCAAGCTAAGACTGATTAGCGAGAGTTGTTGCATATCAGCTTGAATAAGCTCACTCTTGGTTAGCCATGAACACAGAGTGAAGAATCGCTAAGGCCAATCATTCCTTAGTCTCTCCCATATCCTATTGCTATTCTAGCTGGGATATTCTCTCTATTAAAGCATATAGGAATCCGAAGTAATATCGTATAAGTATAGTCAACAATCATTCCTTTGGTTCCATTCGTACGGCTTACATCGTGGGGAGAAAAGGAACTGCTAATCTAATGGAATAAGTATGGAATAGAGCTCGGATAAGTAGCTTTAATGACGGAGGGAACCTTCCAATCGACCGATTCCATTCCTTTAGAATTAGAAGTTCGGTCATTTATCCCCTAACTAAAGAGTATAGGAGAAGGGGATAGAATTCGATCCCTACTATACTATATATGTCTCTCACTCTTACTAAAAGGCATTTCTCTCTCTGAGCATTGAGAATATCATACTCACTCAAAGCACTCTATTCGATCTCTCTCCCATAACGGCTAAGACTCAAGAGTTCAGGGATTGAGGGTTGAGAGATTGGGAGCTCTAAGATCTACCAAAAGAAGGGAGAGAAGGGACCTTGAGTAAGAAAGAAGGAAATTCAAAGCTAATCATGAGGGCAGCTTCAAGAGGGAAGGATAAAAATAAGAGTTGATTGAAGTGAAAGAGTTATGAAGGCATTCAGTAGTTCAGGTAACTGGTAAATATTTCCTTCTCTTTGAGACGCTAACTCTTTCATATAAGATAATTTCAAGCTAATGAGAAAGGAGTAGTCAATTAAGAATGAGCTAATGAATACCTCTAGCTCAACTATAAGGAGTTCAAGGATTGTAAGAGGATCAAGAATCGAGCTAATAAAAAAGAAGTGAAGAAGGACTCCCTCTGCCTGACAACCCCAAGTATGGAAATGTGCTCAACTTGCTTTCCTTTCTCATTACCTTGCACTATCGGTTGAGACTGTTCGACATCCGTAAAACTCTTGGTCTATTCCTTAGTTCCATTTCCTTCTAACCCTGTCCCTCCACTTGGTACCTATCTATCTATTTGGAGTAAAGCATGGGTTGTTTTTTGGATAAGAATTCGGCAGTCAAGACATCTCTATCTATTTCATTAATAAAGAGGATCTTGATAGGGTGCAAGCCAAGCATCGCCTGACACACAATATCAGTAGTAAGACCATGAATTCAACTTAATCACGGATTAGGTCGATATGCAAGACTTGCCCTTACTTGACTTAAAGATGCGAATCCCATCAAGATGTAAAGAACGGTCATGAGATCTTTTTTTCCACGTGTGGGTCAGAAAGCCCAGAATTTCATTATAGTTGCAACTGGTTCCAAAACAAAACAAACTAGTTCTACGAGTTCATTTGATTTGGGACGCCTGGTGAGAGCTTTTGGGCATATGTTCCTATTTCTTTGGAATCTAAACCTAGTGGACAAGGTCGGGTAATAAGGGAGGAGAAGGTCCTCGTTCGGTTTCAAACCTATGAATTGAATTCGATCTTGCCTGAAGCCAGCTCCACGAATGAGCTTAAAGATTTAATGGACATGTCAGGCCGCTTCGCTTTTATTGCATTGCTTGAGAATGGAAAAAAAAGTGACCTGGAAACTTCCTAAAGGCTATTTTTTTAGGAAGTTTCCTTGAGAAAGGTGCCAAGAGTGAGCCAAAAAGGGGAAGTTCCCGTGATTGAAGGTTTATGGATATCCTACCCTAAGACGAGAGGGTTGGGCTTAGAACAAGACCCATCGGTGGATAAGATCACATCTTCGGAACAAAAGGTGTACACGTTCCGCCTAACTATAGGTAATGGGCCAAACCTAACGAGTCCAAAGAAATTTGATCTTATTGTATGACAAAACCACAGATTGGGCCTAATATTCAAGGCCCAGAAAAGATGGGTTGAATCCAGAAAGCCTTACCGCTCTTATTCCGCAGCTTTTAGCACATAGCAGTTGACCTTCCTGTGATTTTAGTATTCGTATTACATACACTGATGTAAGTGGAATCAATCACCTAAATGACATGATTCAACTGCCGGTAAACTTAGGAGCTTCCTGGGAAGAGTAAGTTGAATCATGTAAATGGCATGATTCAACAACTGATGAATTGTTTGTTGAATCATCGCTCGCTCTAAAAAATAGACTATCCACAGTATAAATAGAGAATCAACAAGAACTGCCATTTGCCAGAAAACTCTTCTTTCGATAATAAAAAAATCCTTACACTCAAAGAGATTTCTAAAACAAACAATGGCTAGAGAATTCATACTACACCAACTTTTCTCTGAAATAGAGAAAGAATATAAATTTATACAGGAGCGTACTTATAAGGTTCTGGAAAAAACTTCTAACAGACACTCTACTCAGGGAAGCAGAGCTCAGGTTCAAAGCCCTACGGGAAGAGCAGAACTCTCTTGTGAGAGAAATGACATGAAAACACCGAGGTAACGGAAGTGAAGGCAACTCAACAGGAGGAATAATAAGAGGAGCACATGGAAAAAATAAATTGAAAATAAATTCTAGTTTAGAAATACTTTGAATCAATATTCATTGGAGGTTATCATGGTGTATACACTTGGTAGAGTCGTATCCGGTTGAGCATCTTGATTCCCTCATTAGAACGCATGCTCATTTGATGAAAGATCGCAGGTGTGGTTCCTTCCTATGGTCTCTACTGCCAACTCGTTTCACTCCAATTTCCCGTAGCAACTACAACAAGCTGACTAGCTCGCTTAGTTTACTTTCACTCAAAAGCCTAGCTCTAACAAGCTAACTCCGTTCCTAGTTTCGCTACCCTGCTTTATCCTCCCCCCCTTATAACGAGCAAGTAAGTATACTAGCTGAGCTAGCCGCATTCCTAGTTACTACTTAGTAGCCTTATTTCACTTACAGCAGTTAGAATAGGTGACCATGTAGCCAATCTTGACAGGCGAAATGTAACCTATGTCTAGACAATTTCAAGGATTTGATATATTATTAATGAATAAGGAAGTGAAATTCATTTGGCATTACTTTGTTTGTGTTCACTTTATCTGCTTTATATATCTTTGTTCACTACGCAAACAAAGCCCACGGACTGAAAACGTATTTCGGGGGCTGGGACTACGCTTGGAGGTAGGTCCATGAAATCAGTCCCTCCGAATCAGTCCGGAAATCTCCAAGTCAAGGAATCTCGAAAATGGTTACCGAGATTTCCCTTGAGACTTGCACTAAGCATCTGCTGTCGCATTTGATCGACGGGTGACGAAGGTCGTGTTAGAATAGGTGACCATGTAAGCCAATTTTGGCGGGTATATATAACCTATGTCTAGACAATTATAGGTGTTTGATAAATCATTAATGAATAAAGAAGTGAATTTCATTTGGCATTACTTTGTTTGTGTTCACTTATATCTGTTTTCTATATCTGTTCACTACGCAAACAAAGCCCACGGACTGAGAATCAATTTCGGGGACTGGGACTACGCTTGGAGGTAGGTCCATGGAATCAGTCTTCCCGAATCAGTCCGGAAATCTCCAAGTCAAGGAATCCCGAAAATGGGTACCGGGATTCCATTTGAGACTTGCACTAAGCACCTGCTGTCGTGTTTCATCGACGGGTGACGAGGGTCGTCTAAGCAGTATTAGTGGGTTAGCATGCTAGGACGCAGCTGACTGAGGTGACTCGCGGGAACCGTCTTACGGAGGACCTTGAGTATGGTCAGCAAGGTATGACGTGTATTCCCGGTTCCAACGGTAAGGTCAAGTCCTTTGACTTGAGGAATTGCTGAGTTACCTGTACATCAGGGCTGTATCTTAGGTATGGTGAGAGTGTTGGAATAGGTGACCAGAAAGCCAATAGGTTTGGCAATTTGTAACCTATCCGACAACTTGATGTGAATGTAATATTATTATGTGATGAATAAGATGAGTATTCGTCACCAATGGTACCTTCTTTGTTGCGCTCATCTTACATTTGTTAAAATGTGTTTAACTTATATCGCAACAAAGCCCACAGACCATAGATAACAACTCGTGCAGTTGGGCCACGCATTGGATGGTGGTCATGAAACCAACTGATTAAGAGTTGGGTCTGAAACGTTCCAAGTCGAGGACCTCGAGACAGGGCATCGAGAGTCCTATTGAGACTTGCGTCAAGAGTCGTGTTCATTGGATGAGTGCCGTGTTTCATCGGCGACAGGCGTGGGACGCCTACACGATCTTGATGGGTTGGTCGACTGGGTCGAGCCGACTGGACTGACTCGCGGGGATCATCATATGGAAGCCTTGGAGGCTTGGTCGGTATGATTGGTTTTCCCCGGTTCCGATAGTACGGGAGTAATCCTCAGACTTGAGGAATCATGGCAGTCACGTGCACAGGACGGCTGTATCTTGGATCTGGCGAGAGGTGATCATTCTGTAAGATAATCATTATAAGCCTTGTCCAGTGCAGTCAGAATGTGTAGCGAGGACGGTGGATTCCAAGAAGAGGATCCGTCCCCTGTCAGTATGTGACAGAGGTATCTCCTATGCACTCGGAGACACGTTCATGCTGTTTGAAGCTGTGGCCACAGTGGTTTCCTGTGTCGACGCAATGAAGCATACGTGGTCTCGAGTATTAAGCATAGATGCCTAGTCAAGGATGGGAACCGACGCCCAATTCCATACCCTAGACTAAGGCCGGGAGACGGTAGACGGAAGGATCGTACCCGTACGGAATCGGCGCCTAAATGTTCACGCCAATTCACCTAGTCTCTAGTGCCATGGACCGTTGCTAGACGGCCACCCATGGTAACGGGCCCTTGTGGGACACGGGCCCAAGTCTAGCTGAGGGTGAACCTAAAGGGTCACACACAAATCACCGAGGAGGTTGAGAGATCGACTTGGAGTCAATCTCGAAGGATAAAATAAGTAATTGGATTACTTAAGGGAAAGTCCATTGGGTGGACGGGCCGATATTGTATCGGGCTTTCATTTAATCGGTAAATTGGATTTTCGATTAAATATGGAAAGTTGAGATGTTGAGACGTTGGATCTTTTAATTGGATTAAAAGATCAACGGGAATAATTTAAGTGGACATTAAATTGGATTTAATATTGGGTTCGTCGTAATTGGATTACGATAAAACCCGGGCCGTTAAATTATACCCGAGAGGAGAAATAATTCCTAATTTGGAATAGGAAGAAGTTGGACTTCTTCCCTTAATTAAATATGGCCGACATGCTCCCTTGGAGGAAGCAAAATCAGCCATGTTTCATGCTAGGTGGTATGTTGACTTGTCTCTTTTGGAAAGAGACAAATCAACTCCAATCAAGCTCTTCCCTTTTGGTATGATTTGATCATACCATAAATTTTGGTAGGCTTGATTGAAGAATTGATGGTGATTGATTGGAATGAATCTAGACATCCTTGGATGAACCTAGACACATTCCAATAATCACATTAATTATGTATATATATTAGAATATACAACACCTAGCATAAGTGATTCATTATTCATCTTTTTCTAGGAAAAAGAGAAGACAAAAATCCTCTCCTCTCTCTCAATTTTCGTGCTCCCTCCCTCTCTTACACTTGTGTTCTTCACTTGATTTTGAATCAAGAAGAAGAACAAAGTAAGTTTAAGAGAACACTAATTCATAGTGTTCTTCTCTTAAACCGATTCCTTCCTAACCCCGTTCTTTTCTAGCAAGAAGAACGCGTGTTTCTTCCGGTGTGGTGTGGATCACCTTTGGAGAATCCATACATTTGGATTTCGTGAGCATTCCGGAGAAGGAACAACGCTAGTAGCCGGGAGCATACGCTAAACAATCAAAGGTAACGGTTTATTACGCTTTGATTGATTCCATTTATATATATATGCCCTATGTGTTTAAATATATGTTTTAATATTTACACATCCTACATCGAACGCCCGGTTGAGCACCCAAGGGTACACCCCTTGGGATTCGCGTATTTTGAATTTTATTTAAATTTACGCACTTTTCTCGCCTTTCTCGCTTCCGCTCGCGCTCCCGGGCGGATCCGCTTGTCCTTCAGAGAGATTGCCAGAATTCTCTTTGGTAGTCATAAGCCATGTCTAGTGCAGTTCTGGTGTGCAAAGTGACAGTAGTTTCCAAGAAAGGATCTGTCTCCTGTCAATAGGTTTTGGCAGTTGAGTCTCATATATACTCTAGGTCTTGTCCCTAAAACTGTGGCCACAGTGACTGAACAGAAGGGAAGGATTCCCTTGCGGCGTTTAGTGAGGACAGACCAACACTTAGGTCCAAAATGGGTACCTGCATTTTCCGTGCCCTAGACTCTAAGTGATGAGACCGAAGACAGAAGGACAAGTGTACTGTTAGAGCCTAAATGTTCATCCCTGAATATTTCACCTAGTCTCTAGTGCCATGGACCGTTGCTAGATGGCCACCCATGGTAACGGAAGGATTCTAGGAATCCGACCAAGTCTAGCTGAAAGGTGAACCTAAAGAGTCACACACTATCCACACACATTTAGATATTTAATTAGGAATTAAATATTGGAGTGAAGGAATGATTAAATTGGATTTAATCGGGTCCTTTATTTTTCTTGGAGAAATAATTCCTTCTATTAGATATAAGGAATTAAATTGATAAATTAGATTTATCAAAGGGATTTATTTAATGGGCTTAAATAATATTTATATTTATTTTAGCCTCTTGGAAATATTTAAATAGGTTTTAAATATTCCATTAAATTAAATTAAATCAACGGTTGAGATCAATGGGAGAGATGGATGACTAGGATTGTTTTGACTAGGTCAAAACACTACTTTGACTAGGACTTTGACTAGGTCAAAATCCTAGTCAAATTAGAGTTCTTAAAAGAGGAGTTTAAAGAGGATTAAACTCCTCTTCTATATAAACCCCTAGCATCCTACAAGTTGAAGGATGATGAAACTCCAACACACACACACAACACACACACAACAACTCGGCTCTCTCTCTCCCTCTATCTCGTCCGCCCTCTCTCTCTCTCTCACACACTCCAAGAAAATTATTTTCTTTGTTCTTTTTGTTCTTGGAACATTAAGAACTTGATGAATCAATACCATTAATCCATAATGTGTTATTGATTCATCCACTCCAAAAACATAAACTTGTTCGTTGCTAGCACGACGTGCAAGATACGTGGGTGGATCGTGTGTCACGATTTAGAGGGTCTCAAAGACGAGATCTTGGTGCAAAACGGGGAACAACGCTTGTAGCCGTTGAAGACGAAAACGACAACGGGTAGGTCTCGTTTTAATTTTTCGTCCTCTCTTTAATTTCCAACCCTATGGCCTCCATGATTTATTTTATGTTATTCGTTCATGAGATACACCAAACGCCCGGGAAACTTCAAAGGCACACCCTTTGAAACGTGTTTTAATTTAAAAAGCATGTTTAAATTCCGCATTTATTTTTTAATTATACCGCGCTTCCGCATTCGCGCTTTTCCCGGGACGATCCACAATTCCTTTCACAAGATACGTGGGTGGATCGTGTGTCACGATTTGGAGGGTCTCAAGAACGAGATCTTGGTGCAAAACGGGGAACAACGCGTGTAGCCGTTGAAGACGAAAACGACAACGGGTAGGTCTCGTTTTAGATTTTCGTCCTCTTTTATTTTCAACCCTATGGCCTCCATGATATGTTATATGTGATTTATTCATGAGATACACCGAACACCCGGGAAATTTCAAAGGCACACCCTTTGAAACGTGTTTTAATTTAAAAAGCATGTTTAAATTCCGCATTTATTTTTAATTATACCGCGCTTCCGCATTCGCGCTTTTCCCGGGACGATCCACAATTCCTTTCAGGTCGTCTAAGCAGTGTTAGTGGGTTAGCCTGCCAGGGAGCAGCTGGCTGAGGTGACTCGTGGGAACCGTCTTACGGAGGACCTTGAGTAGGGTCGGCTAGGTATGACGTGTGCTCCTGGTTCCAACAGTACAGGTTAAATCCTTTGACTTGAGGAATTGCTGAGTTTACCTGTATATCGGGGCTGTATCTTAGATATGGTGAGAGATTGCCAAGATGCACTTGAGTAGTCATAAGCTATGTCTAGTGCACCTCCGGTGTACAGAGTGACAGTAGCTTCCAAGAAAGGATCTGTCTCCTGTCAAAAGGCATTGGCAGTTGAGTCTCACATATGCTCTGTGTCTTGTCCCTAAAATTTGTGGCCATAGTAACTGAACAGAAGGGAAGGTTTCCCTTGCGGCGTGTAGCAAGGACAGACCGACACTTAGGTCCAAAATGGGTACCTGCATTTTTCGTGCCCTAGACCCTAAGTGGTGAGATCGTAGACAGAAGGACAAGTGTACTGTTAGAGCTTAAATGTTCATCCCCGAATATTCACCAAGTCTCTAGTGCCATGGATCGTTGCTAGATGGCCACCCATGGTAACGGGCGGATTCTAGGAATCCGGCCAAATCTAGCTGAAAGGTGAACCTAAAGAGTCACACACAATCCACACACACTAAGTATTTAATTTAGAATTAAATATTGAAGAAATAAAATAATTAAATTAGATTTAATCGGGTCCTTTATTTTCTTGGAGAGAATTAATTCCTTTTATTAGATAGAAGGGATTAATCTAATAAATTAGATTTATTAGAAAATTAATTTAATGGGACTAGAATAAATATTTATGTTATTATATTTATTTATTTCCCTTTGGAATATTTAAATACGTTTTAAATATTCCATTAAATTAAATTAATGGTTGAGATCAAAAGGAGAGATGGATGGCTAGGATTAATTTGACTAGGTCAAATTACTACTTTGACTAGGACTTTGACTCGGTCAAAATCCTAGTCAAATTAGTCTTCTAGAGTTGGAGTTTGAAGAGGATTAAACTCCTCCTCTATAAATACTCCTAGCCTTTCACCATTAGAAGGATGATGAATCTTGAAACACACACACACACACACACACACACACACACTACTCTCTCCCTCTCGTCCGTCCTCTCTCTCTCTCTCTCTCAAGAATATTGTTTGTTGTTCTTTTGTTCTTGGAACAATCAAACATAGGAGGATTAATCCCGTTAACCTAATAACATGTGATTGATCCATCCTCTCCAAAACACTTGTTCGTTCGCTAGCACGACGTGCAAGATACGTGGGTGGATTGCGTGTTACAATTTGGAGAATCTCACATACGGGATTTGGTGCAAATCGGGGAACAACGCGAGTACCGGTTAGAAGACGAAAACAGCAATCGATAGGTTCCGATTTATTTTTTTCGTCCCTCTCTTTATTTTAAACCCTATGGCCTCCATGATTCTTGCATGCTTTTAATTCATGAGATACACCAAACACTCGGGAACTTCAAGGGAACACCCCTTGAACGTGTTCTTTAATTTACATAAAGCATGTTTAAATTTTTGTTATTTAATTTTATACCGCGCTTCCGCATTCGCGCTATTTCCCGGGACGATCCACAATCTTTCAGTCGTATCAGAGCCCAGTTCGGTGTATAGGCCTAGGGTTCTACGTGCGTTTTAAGCATGAAAACGTGATTTGGCATGTTTTAATTAGTTCTTGATTATATTATTATTAAAGCATGTCGTTTTTCTTGCTTTTAATTCGTATGATTTTGGTATTGTTGGATTTTCGGTTTTTCTTGGGAACGGGGGGGTGAAAATCGAGCAAAAATAGGAGAAACGCCGCAGCACGCCGGCCAGCCGGACGCTGGCCGCGCGCAGCCGTGCACACGGGCGAGGTAGACGCGCGCAGGCAGGGGAGCCTGCGCGCGGCCGCCTGCGCCAGGCGCGCATGGTAGCGCACAGACAGCCTGCTGGTGGCGCGGCCGGGCGTCAGTCAGGCAGTTGGCCGGGCACGCGCCCAAACGGGCAGGGAAGCCCGCGCGCGCGCGCCAGGCCAGCGCGCTGGAAGCCTGCGCGCTCGGAAGCGCGGCCAAAAAGGCCCCGCGCAAGCGCGCACACTGGGCGGCGCCTCCAGGCGCGCGCGCCCGGTAGGCGTGCCCAGTGCGCGTGCGCGCGCGGCTGTGCAGCTTGCTGCAGACCAGGTGCGCACGCCGGCTGGGTGCTGCCGGCTATTAGGGTTTCCCTTTCTTTAATTTTATTTCAGTTTTAATTTTTAATTAATTCTGAAAAATTCATTTTTGTTTAATTTCTGCCTATTTTCTAAGACATTATTTTAGGAGGTTAAATTATGTTGGATTTGAAATCCCGGAGATAATTTGTCTAGAAATAATGAAGAAGGGTCTTCCTAAAACGAGAAAATATTATTACCAACGGTTGTACCATATTTTCATACGTTACGCATTTATTTTTATCTTGGATTATTATGAATGGTAATCATGTGTTGTTAGTATGTATTTTATGTGATTGGATCATATGATTATGTGCGTTGGATGGAAATGGATGATCACGAGCCCTAGACCGGATGTATGGTTTAATTTCTTGTTGGGCCTGTGTGCCTCTTTTACTGCTTCCTCCTTCTCCTCTTTCTAGTTGCCTTGGAATAATAAGGCATTCTATCTCCCTCCTTACGTACTCCCCCCGGGTTTTCGGCTGGGGTTTCTATCTTTAATATGTAATGAGAGTAGAATAGGAGCGAGGTTTTAATTCTATGTAATTGATGGAGAAGAAGGAAGGTCCACATGGAGAGCCCAGACTGGAGGTTCCAAGGCGTTTCCATGAAGAGAAGAAAGAGAAAAGAGACCAAGGCCCATCAGAATGATGATTGGGTTGCTATTAATGTAATAGTATAGGACCAACCCTAGATTGACCATAGATCCACTGTAGGCTCAGTGGATCGCATAGGATTCGGGCTCGTGATCATTCAATAGGGGCGTGCTAGGCTTTAATTTTGCATGTGGTTATTATGATGGATGAATGGCGTATTATTTATCATATAACTGCTATGGATGCAATTTATTTATTACGCATTATGGATGAATGTGTTAATATCTATTTATGAGATCTCAGTCATTTACTACTCTCACATTGGTTGGACCAATGTCCAAATATTAGACCCTAGACAAAGTGGACATAGACTCTAGGAGTCCGTCCATGCCTTCCAATCCATGGCATAGTAAGAAAGTTGATTTAGGTCGATAGCGTGGTCTCACGAGTCATGGCACGTCTATCGTACTTAAAAGAAGCTGCACCATGTCATGAACGAAAAGTAGATCGCTGTTACCTGTCTCACAAGTCGTGGAGGTAGCAGTGGGTCTATGGCTCGATTGATTGGGTCGGGTCTAACGCCCGATTAGCATGATTCGCTTGGAGTCCTCGGGATCATGTAAAAGGGTGAGGCAATAATCTTTGGAATCTCGTGGAACGAGAATGGTATGGCATACCTCCCACAGGATTCTTCCCATGCGAATCGTAAAAGCGGGGTATGGGGAAATTCGCTATGGATCCCAAGCCCACTAGGAAAAGGTTTCCCAAAAACAACGTTTAAGAGTACCGTATTTTCGTATAAATTGTGGGAGCATTAAATGACTAAAGACCAAGCATTTAATTATATATATATCAAACCTCCGTCTTTTAAATTCTGCTGATCGTGAACTCTGTTTTTAAATGTAGATTTAATATGTCTAAGAACCCTTTATCAACCATACTTGAGACCAACAAATTCAACGGAACCAATTACAACCACTGGTTGCGCAATCTCAGGATAGTCCTGGATTACGAGAACCAAGGATACGTCATGGACGAGCCTCTCCCTAGGACCTTACCGGAAGGATCCACGCTAGAAGAACGTGAGACGTTTGAGACTTGGCATAAGGATAACCGGAAGGTCCGTAGCGCCATACTTGCTTTGATGACGAATGAGATTCAGAAGCAATATGAAAGGCTAGACGATGTCCCTTCCATTATGGCTCGTCTTAAGGATTGCTATGCAGTCCCGGACCGGCATACTAGGTATGTCGCGAGCAAGGTGTTCTTTGGAACTAAAATGACAAAAGGATCATCTGTACAAGAGCACGGGGTTAAAATGCTTACCCTGGTGGAAAAGCTCGAGGACCTAAAGGTAGGGCTCGATAATGAGACGTACATAGATGTGATCCTTCAGTCACTCCCACCCTCCTTCGACCAATTTATTGTCAACTACAACATAAATGCACTTGAGAAGGGCATTCATGAGTTGATAAATATGTTGGTGCAATACGAGGCAATGACCAAAAAGTCCACGCCTTCGGTATTGTTTGGAGGTGCTTTGACTTCTAAGACGAAAGGCAAGGGTACCGGACGTTGGAAAAAGAAAGGAAATGGACAAGTCGTCAAAGCAGCTACGAACACTAAGAGTGTTCCCATTGCCAAAGAGGGAAAAGGCAAAGGAAAGGGAAAGGTTGTCACCAAGCAACAGTCAAAGGCATATGACATATGTATCACCTGCCGTGAGAAAGGGCATTGGAAGAGAGAGTGCCCCAAACTCTTCTCAAACCAAGGTATATTTGTGATTGAGGTTAACATGGTCACTAATTCTGCCTCTTGGGTATTGGATACCGGCTGTGGAGCTCACATTTGCAATGATTTGCAGGTGCTGAAAAGAAGCAGAAAACTAAGTAGCGGGGACATGATCCTGAAGCTTGAAATGGCAAGGCCATCTCGGCAGAAGCAGTAGGATCCGCCACTTTAGTAATTAGTGATACCATTAGCATAGAATTAGAGCAGATTTATTTTGTACCTAGTATGATTAAGAACATCATTTCCATTCCATTGTTGGACAATAGTGGTTATGAGTTTATGAATCAATAAAAATTGCTTTTATTTGATGAGGTGTGGAATTGCTCATCTACTTGGTACACTTAACAATGGGCTCTATATCTTGCAACAAACAAACTTTGTTCTAAACGCTCAACACAAACGTAAAATAGATAATAACGGGAACGCACGACTGTGGCACGCTAGGCTAGGTCACATATCCCAAGATAGGATGAAAAGATTGGTAGACTCAAAGAACCTAGAGGTGGGGGACTTGAGTGAGCTACCAACCTATGAATCCTGTCTAAGAGGGAAAATGACCAAGAAGCCCTTTGTAGGACAAAGCAGGCTTGCCACAGGTCTGTTGGACTTGGTCCATACAGACGTGTGTGGACCACTAAGGACGCAGGCCCGAGGTGGGTTCTCCTACTTCATAACCTTTACCGATGATCATTCACGTTATGGTTATGTTTACCTGATGAGATACAAGTCTGAAGCTCTTGAGAGGTTTAAAGAATTCAGACTTGAAGTGGATAACCAAACTAACTGCAAAATTAAAGTCCTGCGGTCAAACCGAGGTGGGGAATGCCTTAGTACTGAGTTCCTTAATTATCTAAAAGAAAATGGTATAATATCTGAATGGACACCTCCAGGAACACCACAATTGAATGGTATCTCTGAAAGGAGGAATCGAACCCTATTGAACATGGTTCGATCAATGATGAGTTTTACCAAATTGCCCTTCTCCTTTTGGGGCTACGCATTGGAAATGGTGGCCAAGTTGCTAAATTTGGCGCCAACCAGTGTATTGACCCAAACACCATATGAGATATGGCACGAAAAGCCTGGGTCCTACAACTACTTGAAAGTGTGGGGAAGCCCTGCATATGTCAAGAGGTTAGTGGGAGATAAGCTAGAATCTAGGTCCAGCTTATGCAGGTTCGTTGGATACCCTAAAGAAACTGCGGGTTATTACTTTTATGACCCTTTGGAACAAAAAGTGTTTGTTTCAAGGAATGCAGTGTTCTTGGAGCAAGGCTTTCCAGAGGATATCCAACCTGATGAACTGATCCTTGAGGAATCAAGTGATGGAAACCAGTCATCAGAGGAAGCCGTGGATTCCTCGCTTAGAGGATTTAGGATAGACACTCGAAGGGTTGACCGACCTTGAGAAGTCCAACATGCTAGGCATGAAGGACAACATCAGGAATAGCCAGCCCCGGTACCTGAACCGCCAGCTCCTATACAGTCAGCGCCCACAGTCACCACTGACGTTCCCGTTCTCCGTAGATCAACTAGAGAGTCCAGACCTCCAATGAGATATGGCTTTCTAAACATGACCGGTCTTTTGGATAACGATCCTAAGACATACAGAGAAGCGATGTCTGACATCGACTCCGGGAAATGGCTTGAGGCCATGAAAACCGAAATGGACTCCATGAGCGAGAACCAAGTCTGGAGACTTGTAGATCCACCGAAAGGTGTTAAGCCAGTTGGCTGTAAGTGGGTCTACAAGCACAAACTTGGCGTTAATGGAGAAATCACTACTTTTAAGGCTAGGCTTGTAGCTAAAGGATACACTCAACGACCTGGGGTCGATTTTGAGGACACCTACTCGCCGGTAGCCATGGCTAAATCCATTCGAATCCTGCTCGCCATAGCAGCATGGTATGACTATGAGATATGGCAGATGGACGTGAAAACGGCCTTCCTCAATGGTTTTGTTGAGGAAGAGATATATATGGATCAGCCGGAAGGTTTCACGATCGCTGGAGAAGAACAGAAGATCTGTCGTCTCCAGAAGTCCATCTATGGCCTCAAACAAGCATCCAAAGTTGGAGCATTCGCTTTGATGAAGTGATACGGGGCTATGACTTCATCAAAAATGAATCCGACCCTTGTGTATAAGAAGGTTAGTGGGAGCTCTATAGTGTTCCTGGTGCTTTATGTGGATGACATTCTACTCATAGATAATGATGTTAGAATGTTGGGTGACACAAAAGCATGGTTATCAACCCAGTTCTCCATGAACGACTTGGTTGAAGCCTCCTACATCCTAGGTATCCAGATTGTGAGGGACAGATCTAAAAGGATGTTAGAGCTCACCCAAAACTCGTGTATGGAGAAAGTCCTAAAGAGATATCGGATGGACAACTCCAAACGAGGATTCCTTCCCATGAGGCATGGGATCAAGTTATCCAAAAAGCAGTCCCCGTAGACTGATGAGGAACTTGAAAGGATGAAAGTCATCCCCTATGCTTCTGCCGTAGGTAGCATCCAATATGCGGTCTACTGCACCAGGCTTGACATTGCTTACGCTTTGAGCGAGACAAGCAGATATCAGTCTTGTGCAGGAGAGGCACATTGGAATGCTATTAACGGCATCCTTAAGTACCTAAGGATGACTAAGGAAATGTTCTTAGTCTATAGGAATGGAGAACTGATCCTGGAAGGCTTTAGTGACGCTAGCTTCGAGTCTGATGACGATGATGCCAAGTCTCAATCGGGTTAGGTATTCAGGCTCAATGGAGGAGCAGTGGCTTGGAAAAGTTCCAAGCAAGCAACCACTGCTGACTCCACCACTGAGGCCGAATACATAGCAGCTTCAGAATCTGCCAAGGAAGCGGTTTGGATGAGAAACTACATCCAAGAGTTCGGTGTGGTTCCTAGCATCGCCGAGCCCGTTGTCATCTTTTGTGATAACAACGGTGCAATAGCGCAAGCAAAGGAACCGAGATCTCATCACCGTTTCAAACATATTCTTAGACGCTACCATCTTCTAAGAGAAATGGTAGGAAGAGGTGACGTTCGGATGGACCGAGTCAACTCAGCAGACAACACAGCAGATCCGTTGACAAAGCCTATGTCGCAGAGCGCTCATACGCAACATCTTGAGAAGATGGGGATTAGACATATGGGCGATTGGCTTTAAGGTCAAGTAGGAGATTGTTAGAATAGGAGACCATGTAGCCAATCTTGGCAAGCGAAATGTAACCTATGTCTAGACAATTTCAAGGATTTGATATATTATTAATGAATAAGGAAGTGAAATTCATTTGGCATTACTTTACTTGTGTTCACTTTATCTGCTTTATACATATCTGTTCACTACGCAAACAAAGCCCATGAACTGAAAATGTATTTCGGGGGCTGGGACAACGCTTGGAGGTAGGTCCATGAAATCAGTCCCTCCGAATCAGTCCGGAAATCTTCAAGTCAAGGAATCTCGAAAATGGGTACCGAGATTTCCCTTGAGACTTGCACCAAGCATCTGCTGTCGCATTTGATCGACGGGTAACGAAGGTCGTCTAAGCAGTGTTAGTGGGTTAGCCTGCCAGGGAGCAGCTGATTGAGGTCACTCGTGGGAACCGTCTTACGGAGGACCTTGAGTAAGGTCGACTAGGTATGACGTGTGCTCCCGGTTCCAACAGTACAGGTTAAGTCCTTTGACTTGAGGAACTGCTGAGTTTACCTGTACATCGGGGCTATATCTTATATATGGTGAGAGATTGCGAAGATGCACTTGAGTAGTCATATCCCATGTCTAGTGCACCTCCGGTGTACAGAGTGACAGTAGCTTTCAAGAAAGGATTTGTCTCCTGTCAAAAGGCATTGACAGTTGAGTCTCACATATGCTCGTTGTCTTGTCCCTAAAATCTGTGGCCACAGTAACTGAACAGAAGGGAAGGTTTCCCCTTCGGCGTTTAGTAAGGACAGACCGACACTTAGGTCCAAAATGGGTACCTGCATTTTCCGTGCCCTAGACCCTAAGTGGTGAGACCGTAGACAGAAGCACAAGTGTACTGTTAGAGCCTAAATGTTCATCCCCGAATATACACCTAGTCTCTAGTGCCATGGACCATTGCTAGATGGCCACCCATGGTAACGGGCGGATTCTAGGAACCCGACCAAGTCTAGCTGAAAGGTGAACCTAAAGAGTCACACACAATCCACACACACTAAGTATTTAATTTAGAATTAAATATTGGAGAAATGGAATGATTAAATTGGATTTAATCGGGTCCTTAATTTTCTTGGAGAGAATTAATTCCTTTTATTAGATAAAGGGGATTAATCTAATAAATTAGATTTATTAGAAAATTAATTTAATGGGACTAGAATAAATATATATATTTATTTATATTTATTTATTTTCCTTTGCAATATTTAAATAGGTTTTAAATATTCCATTAAATTAAATTAATGGTTGAGATCAAACGGAGAGATGGATGGCTAGGATTAATTTGACTAGGACTTTGACTAGGTCAAAATCCTAGTCAAATTAGTCTTCTAGAGTTGGAATTTGAAGAGGATTAAACTCCTCCTCTATAAATACTCCTAGTCTTTCACCATTAGAAGGATGATGAATCTTGAAACACATACACACACACACACACACTACTCTCTCCCTCTCGTCCGCCTCTCTCTCTCTCTCTCTCAAGAATATGGTTTCTTGTTCTTTTGTTCTTGGAACAATCGAACATAGGAGGATTAATCCCGTTAACCTAATAACATGTGATTGATCCATCCTCTCCAAAACACTTGTTCGTTTGCTAGCACGACGTGCAAGATACGTGGGTGGATTGCGTGTTACAATTTGGAGAAACTCACATACGGGATTTGGTGCAAATCGGGGAACAACGCGAGTACCGGTTAGAAGACGAAAACGACAATCGGTAGGTTCCGATTTATTTTTTTCGTCCCTCTCTTTATTTTAAACCTTATGGCCTCCATGATTCTTGCATGCTTTTAATTCATGAGATACACCAAACACCCGCGAACTTCAAGGGAACACCCCTTGAACGTGTTCTTTAATTTACGTAAAGCATGTTCAATTTTTTGTTATTTAATTTTATACCGCGCTTCCGCATTCGCGCTATTTCCCGGGACGATCCATAATGTTTCAACAGCTATCTAAGACATTAAGGGGCTGTGTAACTGTTGTTAGAACAATTCGTTACGGATGTCGAAAATTGAAGATTGGTTCCGCGCCAGGTCATGGTGATATGCTGGATTGGATAAAGGGTTGTTTCGTTGATAGCATTATCTGATGTGGGATGCGTAATAGTTGTTGTCATAGTAGGGGTCCCTAAGGCGGGAATAGTCCTAAAGTAGCCATAGCAAAGATTGCTCTCCTTGTTCTATTGTATGGGCGAATTATCTTAACGAAAGCCTCCCTTGTGTGAGGGTTGTCATAACTTGTGTCTATCCGCTATTAAATGACTTAACTGAATAAAGTCCTAAGGGCAGTCTCTTTGAGAAGGGGCCATATTAGTTTTGATTAGCTACCCTAGGGAAAAGAGAAAGAAAAGTACAAATACTAATCTTTGTTGAGTTAGACCTCACCTAAGATGGACTCAGAGGCCAAGAGTTCCGACTATCGAATCAAAGAAGCGTGAGCTCTATTGTATCTATTTGCCCGATCATAGCTCTCTTATGGGAGTAGCTCCCCCGATTCGAGTAGGGACAAGAGGGGGGGAAGAGCTAGCCTAGTGACGAGGAGTCTTAATCCCAGTCTAATCGACCAGTCTAATCGAAGAAAGGCGCTAGCCAAAATAAGGGAAGATAAAGAGAATGAAGCGGGAAGGACAATATAGATGTATTCCCTTTCTCACATAGGATTCTGCGGGAAAATAAACAAAAACAAGCCTATTTGTTGGCGCGCCTCTTTCACTACTTACATCAATATCTGATCTATCCGCTCATACAAGTATTAATAAGCGGATGTTTATTCGTAACTGAGCTGCTAGAGTATCCGAACTTCCGCCTGACTCCTCAGGACCTTGCCTAGGGGCAAGTTTGAAGAGCAGAGAAGGTGCTGGTGGAATGAAATGCCTGAACGGTTCTACAATAAAATTATCTTTACTCAACTTGGTCTTCTCGAGAATATCCTGAAATGCCTGAAGCTAATCCAATGCTTGAGTCAGAGGAGGCTTCTTTCCTCTGGTTCAATGTAAAGCTTTCCGATACTGATACAGCAACGGACGGTTGACACAGATGCGAGAGGAGAGACAAGACCTGATCGTAGCACCGCTATGAGTAACTGGAATCATTCTAATTCTAATCATTTCATATATGAATCTCTCCTTGATAGAAGGATATCAGTCTTTTATAAAGATTTCCTAATGAACCAACTATCAGCCCTTAATCAAGAGAGAGAGCCTACCTTACCAAAAGGGAATATGTAATATTTTATGTCAATTTAGCAAACCAATGACTTACTTAAGCCACTCAGCCATCCTTTCTTTCTTTTACTTCACTTCAGCCACTGGACTTCCCCCTTACCTTACTCACTATATTTTCACTAAATGATAGGGCCTCCTTCCACACTTCAGCTTTCAGTTCGCTAATATAAGGAATAAAGATGGAATGTGTGTCTATGCTTTCTATTCGAATAAAACTGAGCCAAGTATAAAGGTAAGCAAGTGGATTGCTTGGGAATTTCCTTCCATTGGTTGGTTCAAATTCAATACGGATGGTGCTGCAACGGGACATTTTGGTAAGTCGACTGTTGGTGGCCTTCTCCGAGATTGTTCAGGAACATGGATCTATGGGTATATCTGCAAAATAGCTTTCTCTACGAACCTACAAGCTTCACTTTGGTTTAGCTTCCAACTAAGGATAAGGGAGTTGTTTCCCCGGAATTGAGTGAACAAGCTCATTGCCCTCCACCCATAGCCCACAAAAGTGCTAATTTATATATATATATAAAAAAGACTGGGAAAACGTGAATCTATCCCGAACATTAAAAGATTATGTGGATCGGCCCGGGAGATTAGCGCGAATAGCGGAAGCGCGAAATAGTGCGTAATAAAAATTATAAAGCATAATTAAATGGAACTTAAATCATGCATAACATACATTAACGAATCAAGGGGTGTGCCCTTGATTCTCCCGGGCGTTCGGTGTATCTCATGTTCAATAAAACACAGCATGGAGGCCATAGAATTAGAACCGAAAAAATATAAATAAAGAACCTACCCGGTTGTAGTTTTGTCTTCGTTTCGGCTACATGCATTGTTCCCCGTTTTGCACCAAGATCTCAAAGAAGAGACCCTCTAAATCATCTCACTCGCTCCACCGGAAAGCAAACAACCCTTGTGGTAGCAAGAAATTATCTGGGAGAAAGAGACATCGATACACGCTATGAATTAACGCAATCAATGTCTCTTATGTTCTTAACTTGAATAAAATCAAGAAGAACAAAGTATAATTCTTGGAGAGAAAAGAAGGGGATGGACGAAAATCTTGAGAGAGATGAGAGATGAGAGTTGTAGAGAATACTAGGTGTGAGTGTGTGTTTTTTGAGTATTTATAGAAGATGGAATTTCCTATTCCTTCTCAAACTCTTCCAAAGAGACACACTTTGACTAGGATTTTGACCTAGTCAAATCCTAGTCAAATTAGGCTTTGATTAAGTCAAATTAATCATGGCCCTTCATCTCATCATTCTCTAGATCAAATCTTGTCCATCCATTTTGATGGGCTTTATGGAATGGGCCTATTTAATTCTAAATTAAATATTCCCATGGACTTTATATTAAATCATGTTTAATATACTAAGCCCATTAATTAATTAATGGAAAGGACTTATTTAATTCTAAATTAAATAGTCCCATGGACTTTATATTAAATCTTATTTAATATACCAAGCCCATTAATTAATTTCATAGAATGGGATTTATTTAATTCTAAATTAAATAGTCCCATGGACTTTATATTAAATCCTATTTAATATACCAAGCCCACTAATTAATTAATTCACCCTTTTATTCTAATTAAAAGGAAAGCCCATGCTTTATAAAATTCATAAATCTAATTTATGAACTCAAGCCCGATTATTCCAAATAATCCATCGAGGCTTGAATCTCCAAGAAGTATAATTTAATTCCATTAAATTAAACCTTCTCCCGGAATTAATTCCAAATTAATTCCCTTTCATTTGGTGTAGCGGGTGCGACTCTTTAGGTTCACCTTTCAGCTAGACTTTGACCTACTTCTTGTTATTTCATAACCAAAGTAGTCTGTTACCATGGGTGGCCATCTAGCAATGGTCCATGGCACTAGAGACTAGGTGAATTTATGGTGTGAACATTTAGGCTCCGAGTTATACGCAGGTGCGGTCCTACCGACGCTCGATACGTACGGGTATGATCCTACTGTCGCCTGTCTCCCGGCCTTTAGTCTAGGGGTCGGTTCCCATCCTTGACTAGGCAACTATGCATAATACTCGAGATAGGTTTAACTCGACGTAGGAAATCCTTTCCCACTACATCAAGTGCTATGGCCATAGACTTTGTGAGTCTAAACTATCTCCGAGCGCATAGGAGATCTCGCTGTCATATCCTTTGACAGGGGACAGATCCGATCTTGGAATTCACCGTTCTTACATACTCCGACTGCACTGGAAGAGGCTTATGATGACCATGTAATATAACCGGTCAAATTTCACCATATCCAAGATACAACCTTAGTATGTAGGGGACTGCCGTGATCCTCAAGTCCGAGGACTAATCCCGTACTATCGGAACAGGGAATACGAGTCATACCGACCAAGCCCGAGTGGCTTCCATATGATGATTCCCGCGAGTCACCTCAGTCGGCCGCTCCCCAGCAGGCCGACCCACTAACACTGCTTAGACGATCCTCGTCACCCGTCGATGAAACACGACAACAGATGATTAGTGCAAGTCTCAAATGGATTCTCGATGCCCTGTCTCGAGATTCTTTTGACTTGGAGTATTTCAGACCGATTCGGCAAAACTGATTTCATGAACCTACCTCCAAGCGTAGTTCCAATTTCCCGAAATGTTATTTCAGTCTGTGGGCATTTGTTGTGACATCATAACGATGCAAGCAGTAAGTACTACAAACTCATGCCTATGAATCCTTACTACATTCATTAACATAATATTACTCGTTCACAGATTGACGAATGGTTCTCAGAACAGCCAATACCATTGACTTTCTGGTCACCTATTCTAACAATCTCCCACTTTACCAATAAGTCAATTACCCACTTTGTTCAGAATCCTCTGAGTATGAGTAATCTACGATACCGACTAAGGTATTGTGAGTCCACTTATATTTCCTTGCGAAGCAATACGGTCTAACTGTGTTACCTCTATCCACCATTGCCTCCTAGAGGTGTGGTGGTTGTCTAAGAATATTTTCGTGGATCTTGTGATGAGATCTCATGCCAATACTCCCATAGACAAGTTGCCTGCCATATAGGCGAACATGGCTTGGTCGTGCTAGGCGCCACGTCCATTCTCTGGACGCAGTCTTCATCAGTGACCACTATTCAATGCACTAGTCATTGGGCCTGACTGTGCATACCTTTGAGACTAACTGGTTTTCACTTATTCTCTGAAAGCTAGTATCGCTTTAGCCTTCCAAAGAAACTCTCAACAGACGGTGCATCATGAACCCATCTTTAGTCCTTATTCAGGTACTAAGGATCGTTCTTGATTGCTGTCTTCAACCCCTCAGTGCATTACCGATTTTTGTTGAGCCATGCTAGAAGCACTGTCAACATCGGTTCCTATACACCGAGTAAACATATCATATGTTTGCCTAGGGTTAAGACGTAGGGGATACTCAACATCCAAGCCTTCTCAGTAGTCCACCGTGACTAAGTCTTGAACGGCTTAATGCTTTATGCATAGTATCCAAGTTTTCTCATCAGTCTATCACTGACTGAATCTCTGAGAAACTCAATTCATGATATGTATGTGGGAACCCCTTAAAGTGTCATGGAGAATTTTCGTGAGTTACGGTTTGTGTTTTAGTGATTCCTAATGCCTTGAATTCATCCATGAATCAAGATATTACACACTTAAACACTTGGAACGCCATTTCTACTCCCACTGATCACCTACGTTGTTTAAGACCGAGTCATGCTCCGTATGAGCTCGTCAAAACGAATATTCCAGTTATGCGGTGTTTCAAACCTTGTTTGAATTTCCTAGTGGATTCTATGGCTCCTCTCCGTAAATCCCACTATGATGTGCAACATCACGTTCCGCAGGTCATTTGGATTACTATCCAAATTTGACCGAACATATCCCGATCACTTGTACCTCTTACGACATTCAGGTTCGTTCTTAAGGGGACTTGGAATATGATTAATTTAAGTAAGAAATGCAATTATAAGCAACGTTTAGCATTATTCTATCGTAAACCTACACAAACCAGACACCGAGTCTAATTTGTCTCCCACTAGTCCCTTGACGTATGTAGGATCCTTCTACATGCTCAAGGACTTTGTCGGGACATAGGCTTGCCAAACCGTGGCTCCTTGTGTGTGACTCCTAGCAAAGTGCCATGTTCCTTATGTTGGCAATTTTTGAGTCTACGTCTTTACGGGCTAAGGTAATTGGGTGAAACTTCGATCGATCTTCGTCTAACGAGATTTGATTGTTCCCTTTATCAGAGACCGTCATACTTGGCCTTTACAGGAAATGTTTCATTGAGAATTCGATTCTCAACTTGGATGCTCAAGAGCTCCCACTAAATACACGGCCTTTTCGATCCTATCGAAACAGGTTTAATTTTGCAACCATTTATGGTTCACCTTCTTAAGTCTAATTCCCAAACCTCCTATGGGACCTTTAGACTTTTGAACCCTCTTATGGTCTTGTGTATTAGTAACCTACAGTGTTCTTATTGGCTCCCTTCCAATAGACTATTTGGCAAGCCTACTTTGTCCAACAAAGAGCTTTCGGACTCTCTTCCTCATAAAAGACTTGTAAATTTAGTCGATTCGAATCATCTATTTCTAGATTCATCGAACTTTCCAATTTACTTATCTTTTAATAAGAAGAAAGTCCTAGTTGTTGTAGATGCCAAATCTGTAAGTTGGTCTTGATTAATCCATTTAGATAATTTGAATTTTGAGTATCCATAAACCTTTTATGGGATGGTATTTTAGGAATTTACATGTAATTACTAGCAAACATGAATCAATATTCAATAATTTTTGTTTGATCAAATATGTATGTAATAAAACCTTTGTCCAACAAAGAGACATACTTTTTGATCATGCTAGGTTACGTAATTCCTATATTATCCTAACATGATCATGATTATGGGCCTAACAAGTCTCTAGTCTTTTTCATCAATGGACCTTGCCATTGTTGAATCCTAGAACTGTTCTTGGCTTTTAAGTCCCTATTCACTTTCTGCAAACCACCCGCAGATTAGTGATAGGAACGGTATCAAATACCAAAAGGTTATCATGTCAATATATCAAATTTTACCTACATTGGAGAGAGGTTTAGGATACTCCCTTTTCCAATGGCCCTCTTTACAAGAGTGAATGCTTACGTTCTTAGAAATCTATGAACTTGACTGCTTGAACCTTTTGCTCTTTCCTTTACCTCCACCTTGTGTTGTAAAGGAACAACACTTGAAGTGCTTAATAGTTGATGTCACCTTACCCTTCTTCCTCTTTTGGCGTCTGCCACCTTTGCCTTTCGCTATGGAGGTTGAAGCGTCTCCTACTAGTACCGACGACGCAGATTTCGCAATCGTTGCTTCGTACTAGACCAACATAATTACCAACCTACGAAGATCTTTTCTAAGCTCATTTATGTTGATAATTAATGGTTCGTAGGAGGGAGAAAGAGACTGAAGGATCATGTCAATGTACGTCTCTTTTTCAAGACTGACGTGGAGGTCTTTTGAGCTTCTCCACTAGGGATTGCATCATCACTCCATGTTCTTTGTACCGACATCCCTTCCGTCATCTTAGCTCCAAACATGCCTTCGTTGCATTTTACCCCACATGCTGGTCCAGGACCATATAGACATGATGCAAACGAAGCATAGTTTGAGCTAACATCATTATATCCTACTTGCCGTGGTCAATCCTTCAGCTTTGAACGCCAAGCGTTGCCTTAGTTGTCGACCCATCCGGCAAGGGCTGAGGAACGTCCTCATCTGGTTATGTGAGTTAAGGTTCTGGAAATCTAAGACCATCTTAAGATTTCGCAGTCAATTCGTGTAATTGGTTCCCTTTTAATAAGACTCTTAGTAATGTGTTTGGTGGATTCTTAGACATTCACAAATATATAAAACAGAAAATAATAAGCAGAATGAAGTAATATTTTGGTTAAGTCTCGGTCTTTAGTCCTTAACCTCTCCCACTATTTCTACGAAAACACGGCACTCTCAAACGTTGTTTTTGGGAAATCCTTTCCTAGTGGGCTCAGGATCCACAACGATCTCCCCCATACCCTGCTTTTTACGATTCGCATGGGAAAAGAACCGTGGGAGGTATTCCATACCATTCTCGTTCCACGAGATTCCCAAGATAATTGCCTCACCCTTTCACGTGATCCGAGGACTCCAAGCGAATCACGTTATTCGGGCGTTAGACCCCACCCAATCAACCGATTCATAGACTCACTGCTACCTCCACGACTCGTGAGACAGGTAACAACAGTCTACTCATCGTTCATGACAAAGTGCAGCTTCTTTTAAAGCACGATAGTCGTGCCACGACTCGTGAGACCACGCTATCGACCTAAAAGATCTTCCTCGCTTTTGCCATGGATGGAAGGCTTGGACAGATGGATGGAAGGCTTGGACAAACTCCCAGAGTCCTAGTCCATTTATTAAGGGTCTATTTAACTTGGTTTAACCAAGTGAGAGTTTTGATAGAACGAGACCTCATCACATATATTAAGTATTGCATTGCATGCGTTATGGCAGAAATATTCTAAGCATGAATGTAACCATACATAAAGCATATAGAATAATCATAAGCATATAATACGCATCGCATGCAAAATAAAGCCTAGCACGCCCTTGTAGGATGATCATAAGCCCAAACCTATGCGACCCACTGAGCCCGCAGTGGATCTATGGTCAATCTAAGGGTAGGTCCTACGCTATTACAAGATTTAATAACCCATTACATGCAATGGGCCTTGTAAGTCCTCTTTATCTTCGAGGGCTCTCCATCGTGGGCCTACACCGGGCTTCTTCTCCATGGATCCTCCGTGGGCCATCTGATGGCAACCTCCATGGGCCTCCAACACCTTGGGCTTGTCTTCTCTTGCAGCTTTTATTTGCAAAAAAAAAAAAAAAAAAAAAACCTCAACACTAATTCTACTCTCATTACATCATAAAATAAGAAACCCCAATTAAACATTTGGGGGGAGTACATTAGGAGGGAGAGAGAAAGCCTTATTATTCCAAGGTAACTAGAAGAGAGACAGAGAGGAAAATAAAGAGGCACACAAGCCACAACCCAACAAATAAATATAAATAAACCATACATGCGGTCTAGGGGCTATGTGATCATCCTTTGTCAAATCAATTAAACACAAATAGCACAAATACATATCCCACGTAAAATATGCTATACCAAACATCCATGATAATCCATACCATAAAATAAATGCAGAAACTACATGTAAAATATTCACACCAAACATTGGATAATAGTGCAACCTATGCACAACGATTTTTGTTGGAAAAACCTTTTTCATAATTAACAAGGCAATATTAATTCTATGAAATATAAAATCTCAACCAAAATTAAAATGCCCCAAGTTAATTATTCAGAAAATTTTCAAGAATTATACAGAAAAACAAATTTTCTGAAAACACAAAAAACCAACAATTCAAGAATATGCTCATATATTCAAGAATCCCAAAATCCAACATTTGTGCAATATTAATACGTGTTAAGATCTACTCATGCTCAAACCATAAAATAACCATGATGTCCAACATCATAAAACACAGAAATTATTGCGAAATTTCACATATGAATTTTGATCATTGGTGCAACCATTGCAAAATTAAATCTTGTTAAGAAACCCTTTCCTCGTCAACCAAGCAATATTTATTTTATGAAATTCCAAATCTCAAAAAATAAATATTTTAAGTCAACGGGTTCAGAATAATGCATAAAATATCATAAAAATAATTCAGTAAAAATAGTTTTGAAAAACGAGCCAAAAACGGGAGAGAAACGGAAAATGGCACAGCCGGCTGCACAGCGCGCGCGCTGTCCGCACACGCTGGGCGCGCGGCCAGCGTGGTGCTGCTGCCGGTTCGCCGTTTTTCACTCTTTTTCGACTTTTTCATGCTATTTTCTGAACCACAAGATAAATACAACCCTAGAACATGTATTAACACATTCAAGAAAACCAAGATCCAAAATCCCATGCAAAATTAAACGCCAACAAATATCTACGATAAACATGCTATAAACGTAAATTAAAACACGTTTATCATGCTTAAACGCACATAGCACATAGAATTCTAGGCCTATACACCGAACCGGCTCTGATACCACTGAAAGGTTATGTGGATCGGCCCGGGAGATTAGCGCGAATAGCAGAAGCGCGAAATAGTGCGTAATAAAAATGACAAAGCACAATTAAATGAAATTTAAATCATGCATAACATACATAAACGAATCAAGGGGTGTGCCCTTGATTCTCCCGGGCGTTCGTTGTATCTCATGTTCAATAAAGCACAACATGGAGGCCATAGAATTAGAACTGAAAAAACATAATTAAAGAACCTACCCGGTTGTAGTTTTGTCTTCGTTTCGGCTACATGCATTGTTCCCTGTTTTGCACCAAGATCTCAAAGAAGAGACCCTCTAAATCATCTCACTCGCTCCACCGGAAAGCAAACAACCCTTGTGCTAGCAAGAAATTATTTCGGGGAGAAGAGACATCGATACACGCTATGAATTAACGCAATCAATGTCTCTTATGTTCTTAACTTGAATAAAATCAAGAAGAACAAAGTATAATTCTTGGAGAGAAAAGAAGGGGATGGACGAAAATCTTGAGAGAGATGAGAAATGAGAGTTGTAGAGAATACTAGGTGTGAGTGTGTGTTTTTGAGTATTTATAGAAGATGGAATTTCCTATTCCTTCTCAAACTCTTCCAAAGAGACACACTTTGACTAGAATTTTGACCTAGTCAAATCCTAGTCAAATTAGGCTTTGATTAAGTCAAATTAATCATGGCCCTTCATCTCATCATTCTCTAAATCAAATCTTGTCCATCCATTTTGATGCGCTTTATGGAATGGGCTAAATTAAATATTCCCATGGAATTTATATTAAATCATATTTAATATACTAAGCCCATTAATTAATTAATGGAAAGGACTTATTTAATTCTAAATTAAATAGTCCCATGGACTTTTATATTAAATCTTATTTAATATACAAGCCCATTAATTAATTCCATAGAATGGGATTTATTTAATTCTAAATTAAATAGTCCCATGGACTTTATATTAAATCCTATTTAATATACCAAGCCCACTAATTAATTAATTCACCTTTTTAATCTAATTAAAAAGGAAAGCCCATGCTTTTATAAAATTCATAAATCTAATTTATGAAACTCAAGCCCCGATTATTCCAAATAATCCATCGAGGCTTGAATCTCCAAGAAGTATAATTTAATTCCATTAAATTAAACCTTCTCCCGGAATTAATTCCAAATTAATTCCCTTTCATTTGGTGTAGCGGGTGTGACTCTTTAGGTTCACCTTTCAGCTAGACTTGGACCTACTTCTTGTTATTTCATAACCAAAGTAGTCCGTTACCATGGGTGGCCATCTAGCAATGGTCCATGGCACTAAAGACTAGGTGAATTTATGGTGTGAACATTTAGGCTCCGAGTTATAACGCAGGTGCGGTCCTACCGACGCTCGATACGTACAGGTACGATCCTACTGTCGCCTGTCTCCCGGCCTTTAGTCTAGGGGTCGGTTCCCATCCTTGACTAGGCAACTATGCATAATGCTCGAGATAGGTTTAACTCGACGTAGGAAATCCTTTCCCACTACATCAAGTGCTATGGACATAGACTTTGTGAGTCTAAACCATCTCCGAGCGCATAGGAGATCTCGCTGGCGTATCCTTTGATAGGGGACAGATCCTATCTTGCAATTCACCGTTCTTATATATTCCGACTGCACTGGACGAGGCTTATGATGACCATGTAATATAACCGGTCAAATTTCACCATATCCAAGATACAACCTTAGTATGTAGGGGACTGCCGTGATCCTCAAGTCCGAGGACTAATCCCGTGCTATCGGAACCGGGAATACGAGTCATACCGACCAAGCCCGAGTGGCTTCCATATGATGATTCCCGCGAGTCACCTCAGTCGGCCCGCTCCCGCAGCAGGCCGACCCACTAACACTGCTTAGACGATCCTCGTCACCCGTCGATGAAACACGACAGCAGATACTTAGTGCAAGTCACAAATGGATTCTCGATGCCTTATCTCGAGATTCCTTTGCCTTGGAGTATTTCAGACCGATTCGGCAAAACTGATTTCATGAACCTATCTCCAAGCGTAGTTCCAATTCCCCGAAATGTTATTTCAGTCTGTGGGCGTTTGTTGTGACATCATAACGATGCAAGCAGTAAGTACAAACAAACTCATGCCTATGAATCCTTACTAACATTCATTAACATAATATTACTCGTTCACAGATTGACGAATGGTTCTTCAGAACAGCCAATACCATTGACTTTCTGGTCACCTATTCTAACAAAACATTTCCTAAAATACTGGATAAACTGACTCAAATTGGTCTCCCTCAATCGAGAGGCTCGCTTGCTTCACTTCAACTTCATAGAAGAGGGAAGGAGCTATGCATAGGGGTGATTCCGGTGGAGATGGAATGAATGTATTGGCAGTTCGGTCTGATCCGTCTTATTCGTATATCTTATTATAGGATTTTTCCTTAATGGAATCATTAGAAGGCTTTGGGCGGGGAACCCCAACTGCAAGACCAGAGGCTACTGAAAGGAAGATACTCTCTATTCTTGAGCTTCTGATTCACATACCGAGATTGATTGAATGAAAGTCCCTAGCGCAGGTGAGAACTAATCCTATTGTTTACTTTTTATTCAAATCAGCTTCTTGATGATTAAGAAGGCTTTGATCCTGGTAAGAAGTTCCTACTATTGAATGAGAATAACAAGAAGGACGGATAGTCACTATAACTTGAATGGATAAAGAAGTCGAGCTCTTGAATCAAATATCTGCTACTATTTGATGAATCATGCGCTTCAATTAGATGAGACATGTTCAAAGGCACAATAAATGTAATCCTTAGCTCAGGAGTTCAGGGAGAAAGCCTGTACTTTGATATATGATATTCTATTTTTTTTTAATGTGTCAAATAAAATAGGTGCCCAACTTGAGAGACAGTCTTATGCTCTCTAGTTAGCAGCACGTACCTGATAGCCGCTGTAAAGGTCTATATTAGATACGGGAAAAGCAGAATGCATTTATTAGAGTGACCTTGAAGAAATAGAAAAAAGGAAAGAGTAGGCATTGGATAACTCTCTATACGAAGCTGGAGTTCTACACTGAAAGACAAGAAGACGAATCCTACATAAGTATGTCGATTTTCAATTCCTTGTCTACTCTTTTCCGACAAACTGCGATTAGGCAATCCTTTGGCCGATTCCAAGTAAGTTCAAATATTCCGTTTAGAACTTGTCAATTCCCTTGGAGTCATGCCACGGCCCTGTACACAAATGAGATCTATCGATTCTCAAGTCTAATTTCTGATTCTTGGAAGAAACTTATTTTCTACCAAGAAGTAGATTCAGAATTAAGATAAGGATGACAAATATGAAAATAAAGAGCTTCCGTTCGTAAAATTTTGTTAAAAATGTCGACTAATCCGTAGGCGGGCATTATTAGTATTTGTTCCAACCCGAAAAGACATAAACAAAGACAAGGATAGTCAGACTCGCTAAAGGGCTCAATGTACAAAATAAAGAATCTCTTTTGACATGAAATGGATATATCCATATATTTCTGACTCATACTTATGAGATGATACAATATGGCCAAAGCTATACCAAAGAACTGGTTCATGTAGGAATATACATATTGGTTCACATAAGAGTGCACGTAGAATACAAAGGAAGTTATTCATGTTCAAGCAAGTTTCAATAATACCATTGTCACAGTTTACAGATGTTCGGGGTCGGGTGGTTTTTTTTCCTGGTCCTTGCCGGTAACTTGTGGATTCAAGGTACAGGAAGACGGACAACCCTTTGCTGCTCAAACTACAGCAGCAAATGCTGATTCGTATAGTACTAGATCAAGGTATGCAACGAGCCAAAGTCATGATAAGAGGTCCCGGTCACGGAAGAGACGCAACATTACGAGCTATTCGTACAAGTGGTATACTATTAACTTTTGTACGGGATGTAACCCTATGCCACATAATGGTTGTAGACCTTGAAAAAAAGACGTGTGTAGAAATGAACAGTTGAAGAAATTTTCCAGAGAAACAAGAGAAAATAAATAATTCAATCAAATAAAAAATTATTACTATGGTTCGAGAGAAAGTAACAGTATCTACTCGGACACTACAGTGGAAGTGTGTTTGAATTTTCAAGAACAGACAGTAAAACGTCTTTATTATGGCACTTTATTCTTATCTCCACTTATGAAAGGCCAAGCTGACACAATAGGCATTGCCATGCGAAGAGCTTTGCTTGGATAAATAGAAGGAACATGTACCACGCGTGTAAAATCTGAGAACGTCCCCCAATGAATATTCTACTATAACGGGTATTCAAGAATCGGTCCATGAAATTTTAATGAATTTGAAAGAAATTGTATGAGGAAGTATCTATATGGAATTTGTGACGCGTCTATTTTGTGTCAAGGTCCTTAGATATGTAACTGCTCAAGATATCATCTTACCACCTTAAATGTAGAAATTGTTGACAATACACAACATATAGCTAGCTTGACAGAACCAATTCATTTTTATATTGGATTAGAAATCCAGAGAAATCGCGCGGATATCTTATAAAAATGCCACATAACTTTCAAAGATAGAAGTTATCATATAGGTGTTGTATTCATGCCTGTTCGAAATGTGAATCATAGTATTCATTCCTATGGAATGGGAATGAAAACAAGAGATACTGTTTCTCAAAATATGGACAAATGGGAGTTTAACTCCGAAAGAAGCACTTCAATGAAGCCTCCCAAAATTTGATTTATTTATTTATTCCCTTTTTACATAAGAAAGAAGAAAACTTAACCTTTAGAGGACAATCAAACGCACAGTTCCTTTATCCCTTTTACTTTTTCACGATAAATTGGATAAACTCAGAAAAACAAAAGCAAAATAGCATTAAAATCGATTTTTATTGATCAATCCGAATTGTCTCCCAGGGTCTATAATTGCCTCAAAAGGTCCAATATATATACATTATTGGACCTTTTTGAAGAACAGTCAAGAAGATCTTATGAAAATTGAAATTTTTGCGTAGAAGATGTAAAACAGATATTGGGCATTCTAGAAAAACATTTCGCAATTGATTTACCAAAAAAGAAGCTTTAAATCTATTGGATTTTTTTTTTCATTTTTTCATAAGATTAGTTGGCTGACGAATAAAACCTTTCTTTCTCTCTTGTTCTGACACACTAAAAGAAATGAATGAAAGAGATCCTACAGCCTACACTACAGACAGACTTATAATGCCAGTTATGATGCTTGCATAGGGGACCCTAAGGTAAATAAGCACAAAGAGCAGTAGTAAATCGCCAGTTCTTTCAGTATTCGCGGTAAGCAAGATAAGATAGATCTTTAAATAGCTAGTATAAGAAAGTAAAGTAGTCACTTCCGGAGTGAATGAGTGCAGCAAGGAAAGAAGCCTATAAGCTATTAGATGCAAGCGAAGGACGAAAGGCAGCACAAATCTGAGGCTGGAGCCAGAAAGCCGAATAGGACGGCACCGTTACCAGCAACCCCTAAGCCGCAAACACGATTAAAGGGATATAGCTATTAACCACTTTTCGTTAAAAATAAAATCATCGCAAAAAATGAAATTTCTTTATCCCAACATTGAATGGGAATTGACAAAAGTCATTCAAGAGAGATTCTTTCAAGGACGACAAAAAGATCGGAAGTCTTCCTTGGAAGATCTCCAAAGGATGCTTTCCGCTTTAAACGAACAGGGCAAATCCGCGAGTTGTGCAAAAAGGCTCCGATATAATATTTTCTATTGGAATTGGAAAGAATGAAAATTCATTACTATTTTCTGCATATTTACTATACAAGTATGTTGGGAAAAATGCAATTACCCCCCTGTGATATGCAAAATGTGCAAAACCCCCCTATGAAAAAAACTAAATAGCAATTTTACCCCCTGTGTTTTTAAAAATGGAGCAAAAAACCCCCTAAAAATGGAGGCAAAAAACCCCCTGTGAGGGAGTTGTTTACTGCATTTTGAATAACACAAGGGGTAAATTGCTAATTATTTTTTTCACGGGGGTAATTGCTCTTTTTGGTTGAACACAGGGGGCAAATTGCTCATTTAACCCCAAGTATGTTCCACTTTGGACTTGGTCATGGCAAGGGATCCCCCCAGAAAACATATAAATAGTGGAATCGCTACCTCTGAATCGGAGAAGGGCCCCCGTTATGTAGTTTTTTTTCGCTGAATAAATGAGAGAGAGTGGGAGGGCCGGTCTCTTCTCATTGGGCCCGCTTGGATTATGGTTGGGCCCAGGGCCCGACTGAGGTTTTTCCTAAGAAATCATATCAGAATGCTTATTCTCCGTCTCATCCATCGGAGAGAGGAACAGTTCTAGCCGAGTTTTAACTCTTCGATTCAAGAAGAGTTCAAGGGTAGGAGGAGAATAAGAGGTTAGCAACGAACGAACATTTTCCAAGCAAGCCATGGGAGTCTAGGTTTTGCGAACTAGCCCCCGGACTGGAAATGAAGCAAGCCCTGTATAAAGGGTCTAGGTCCAATCATTCTCCTCAATTGAAATCGGGCATTAACCGTGGGGGATAGGACATAACTCCCGTTGTTTAAGGGTAAAAGGTTCATGAATAAGGTAGTTAAGAAAAAAGTTTAGCCGGGGGTTGGGAAGGGCAAGAGCGAAAGGCTTAGAGCTTTTTTTTTCAAGCAGCCTACTCTAGGTTAGCTATTGATCCAATCATTCCGACAAGAGCTTTTTCTTTCCTTTCAAAGAGGCATTCGATGCCATCATCATTGACTTATGCCTCCTCAACCTATCTGAAGTAGGTCTTTGCCGAGAAGTTCAGATATTATTTACGGGATATAAAGTCCGTATAAGAAATCGCCGAGAGGGGGTTTTGCCACTAAATGCTAAATCGTATACTGTCTCCGAAGATAAATAACTAGGCTTTTTAGATTCACCAGGCGCGGAAGCTGAATTAAGAAGATAGGTAATAGATGCCACTAAAGGGTTCTGTCTCCCGATCGGATGTTGTCCTTAAAGCTCAAGATACCCGAAGCTTTTGGTGTTCGTAGATAGCACCTGACAGAGTTTAGTCAATTATCACGGATGAAAAAGTTAGCGAGCCAGGAAATAGAGAACAGCTAGTCAAATTACAACCTTCTTCAACTGCTGAAATCAACCCTAAAAATGGGATCTCGCATCAAGCCTATCCCTTGACATTTTTCCGGGATCAGTACTACTTATAGAAATAGAAAGCACCAAAGGTAAGGCGGGTTAAGTTAGGGCATCAGTTGCTTCAACTAAAGAATCAGTCAAACGAACCCTGAACTAAATCCGCAACAGAGCGATGTAGCCAGGTGTGAAATGTTATGGATCGAGCTCTTCACGAGCAGCAGAGCTAGACAAGCAAGCAACAAGGCTCTTTTTCAGCCTTTCCTAAGGGTGTTTATCTTGATGAAATAGAATATATGTATATACAGGGCTCGCTACTTACTACTCGAACTACCCGAGATAGAACCAGACTTGCGTAGGAAAGAAAACAAAGAAGTCCTCCCCTTAGCTTCTTAGGCTAGCTCCAGGAGAACTGTTGGCAAAGAATCCATGCTAGGAACAATCTCTCTCTGCTTGAATGTTCTCGCTTCTCACTCAGAACAAAAGTTATTGGGTTCAACCCCGAGTTGTAATAGTCGAAGGCTTAAGTCCTAACCACTCTTTGAAATTAAAGCCCACGTTCGTCTAGAGAGAGTTACATACCTGTGACACAAGGGAAAGTACGTAGTTCGCTGGCATAGGGACCGAAGCAGCTAATTCTAAACTCTTTTGTCACTCATCTCAGTCTCAGAGGCAGGCGCTAGTCTCACTCATCCAGAGTCGCTGCAGGATAGGCTGACATAAGCTCGTGAAAACAATCTTTCCGAAAGCGCTAATCTCTTCTAAGCCTGCTAACGCATTAAAGTGAACAAAGTCAACCGATGCCTTAGCCTTGGGGGATTGCCTTGGCTACTTTAGCTAGCTATTCCTCGCATCATTAATAGTTCTTCGCTAAACAAGAGAACTAATGGAATGGCATCTAAGTCAACCAGAAGGAAAGAAATATTCATCGAACCTTGACTTCTAGTTTTAAACTACTCCTCATCCGAGGTATAATGCTTTTCTGCTGTTCAAAGAAATGCTTCCAAGGTAGGTCTTACACCATATTTATTGGTTCGTTATGCTTTGATAGTCAAGGGATTGTAGAAACTGATAGTCATCCCCCAATAAATTCGATTCTATAAAAAGCATCCTGTACTGAGGAAATTACTAGCTGGTTAGAGAGCGCTTAGGCTATTAAAGAAAAAGGACTGCTTAAAGCATTCCCTGTTCTTCCTTGAAAGATCTTGTTATGAAGCAGCTATCCCGAATCAAGCTAATTACATCGACCCTCGTTCTGGTGCAAAGACAGATGTTGATTATTAGGAAGCGTAACCGAAGCATCTTTTTCACTCAACTCAATGAGGGTACCTTACACTATACTAGAATATTGAAGAAGAAAGTCATGACATGCCTTCAAAAAACGGACATCCGATGTTCCTGTTTTTTTTTTTTTGGGTAAAGCGCTTTGGGAAGAAGGTAAGGGAGTCTGACAACTTCCTGGCAGCTGCGAAAGATATGCTTTACTTGACGTTTCATACCTTGAGGATGGCATTTAAGATCGAATGAGTATGATATTTTTCTCACTTACATGAAAGAGGAATAGTGAATAAGGCACATTCCAGGGATAGTGATGAAAGTGAGTTAAGTTAGCCTAGAGGGAAGATGGGTAAACTAGAATATATAGAAAGACTAAGCCTTAGCATGCAGAGAATAAAGGGTAAGCGATTTCATCACAAGTCTATGCTAGGCTCTCCTGGAATCGCTTTCAGGCAATCACATTCTATTCTGATAGAACAATTACTCTATGAATAGCGGTACAAGCCTTAGCTTGCTTGACTACAGGATTTCAGATCGAAGGGGCAGGGGCATCTCTTGAGTAGAAGGAAGATGGACATAGAATGCAAGCTGTGAGGAAGTGAGTTTGTAAGTCCTTCTTGTTAAGCGTGTAAGGCAGGAAGAAATTGAGAGTTGTTCTTTCGCAATGCAGGATAAAGCTCTTCTTATTCAACTCTATCTTACGCACCTTATTAGAAAGTTGTTGTCCTTCGGCCTGGCCTTATACCTCTAGTGAGCTAGATAAAGGTCTAATCTTATGCATCGATGGTTGTTTTAAGATCCAATTCCAATTCTTCTACCTTTTTCATTTTAATTGGCAAGGTCAATCCAGTTTCTGTTATAGTTGGATTCTAGGCAGTGGAAGTTCCAATTGTTGTAGTCCTAAGAGTTTTGTTATCCTCGACTCCAGGGATGAAATTGCAAGACCTTCACCTCATACTCATACAAGAAGTAGAGTTTGTTCACTTTTTTCCACATATGAATAAGGTCTAATTGTGACACGAGATTGTGCTTAAGACTCGCATAAGTGGGTCACTCTCTTTAGAAGGAGACTTCGGGCAAACAAAGGTATTGCTCCAGCAAGAAAACGGATGCGCGGAGCCTACCGCGTATGCTTGTTCCCTGTAACTCTTGTATTTTGCAAGCACGCTAGGTTTCATCCCTATCTCTTTGTAAAGAAGTAGAACTGGTGCATATGTGGCTGTTATAGAGCCCAGTCGGGATTAGAGCTGAGATGAGAGCCCTGCCCTACCCTAACCGCGGAAACAAAGTCGGAACAAACAGGTTAAGCCTCAGAATCAAAAAGTTGCAACCACCCCCAAAGCCTCTGGATGACTCCATTTGAAGGGCGTTTGAAAGGTCGGGGAGAAGAAGTAACAAAACGAACGGAAACTAGACGCTTTGTCGTCCTGGTTTGGCACCTCCGGGTGGGAATCTAAACCTCCAGAAATCACTGCCTCGGGCCCACTGCCTTAAATTCAACTTAGTCAGCAGGGGGAACAAGCCTTCCTGGTGGGTCTAGTGAATAGGAAGAGATGGTAGGTGAATTAATGGAAACCGGAATGGTTTACCAGAAAAGGACCCTTGGGGAGTAGAAGGTTCGCATGGTTAAGGGGGGAGATCGCCCTACGGGCAGTCAAAGGGAGTTGGAAGGAATAAAGTAGGACCAGACGATAAGCACAAAGTAGGTTCCCATATCCCTTTTAGTGCAGAAACAGGAATAGTTAGAGGTGACCCAGGAGGGAGAGAGAGATCTCGTTAGGTCTTGGTATGGTTGCCGTGCCCACAGCGGATCAAGGGGGGAGTAAGCCCCTCCATCCCCCGGCTGTAGTCGCTTCTTTATGTAAAACGTTTTTCAGTAGAACGACGAATAGGGATCGGGCACCAGTTCTTTCTCTTCTCTTTTTTTTCAAAGTCACGATCAGAAAGGTTTCAATCCGGACTGGATCCGGGAAGCGCTGGTTCGAGCCCAGCTCGTGGCAGTCTAAGATTCTTTACTTGCATGTGTTAAGCATATAGCTAAAGTAGCATGATTGGAGCTTCTTCCTTCTCTTACATTCCAGCTTTTTCCATTTCATTTGTTTACTCAAGCAAAGAACTCTTTTCTATGCTCTTATTAAGCCAAGTCAGTCCTTTTTTTTTTTTTTTTTTGCAGCCTAGTAATCAGTAGTGATAGGCTCATTCTAAGTGGTAGTAGCATATGAGATAGTGGAACTAGCAGTCTAAGTCTTTGTTCAAGTTCAAATAGGCCCATGCGAAGTTTAGGATCTCTTTATGCCTCGCCCAGGAGGAGATACGAGAGCAGAGAGATCCGAAGCAAGTAGGCAATGATAATTTGGGTTGTTCTCAAGTAAGCAGCTCTAGAAGCTCTCGAATTCGCAGCTTTTTTTTTATTTGAAAAATAAAGAAATTACAATAAGAGAAAGCTATTATCCCATTTAAGAAGATAAAAGATTCGACCAGGTTCACCTATATACCATTAAGCAAAAAACTCAAGCAAGTTTAGGGTTAACCTCTAATTTGTTCCCAATATCAGTCCTCCTACCAGATCTTAGTGCCTTAACCAGACGACCTAAGCTTAGAATGAAATCTCACTCGTAGGAAGAAAGACGAATGAAAGTCGAAGAACTCAGAGTTGGACTGACCCGAGCTTCTCTTGAAGGTGTGTGTAAGGTTTCTTATTGGAAGAGCGTTGAGGCTACCACAATAGTGTATTCCATAGCCCCCCTTTCCTGTAAAGTAGTTACTACTTGAGCCACAGAAGATGCTTTTTGCCCAATAGCTACATAAACACATATTACATTTTGACTTGTTGATTCAGAATCGTATCTGTGGCTACTGTTGTTTACCGGTCTGTCTGTCTCCAATAATTTAATTCTCGCTGACCACGTCCTATAGGGATCATCGAGTCAATAACAATCAGCCCGGTTTAAAGAGGCTCGTATACGGAACGCGGGAAATAATACCTGGAGCGGAGATTCAATTAATCGAGATTCAGACGCTGAAATTTCACCTCTACCATTCAATAGGTTTAGCCAGGGCGTTTATAACACGACCCAAATAAGCCTCACTCACTGGTATCTGAGGAATTCTTCCTGTTGCTTTTACAGAACTTTTTCCTTCTTATATCATCAAAGCCATCACCCATTAATTACAACACCAACATTATTTGATTCCAAATTCAGAGCAATACCTATTGTACCTTCTTCAAATTCGACTAATTAACCCGCCATTACTTCATCAAGACCATGAATACGAACAATACCATCGCCCACTTGAAGACAGTACTGGTATTTACAGTCTTGACTTCTCTATTATATTGTTCAATACGTTCACGGATAATATTACTAAGTTCGTCGGCTCGAATGGTTACCATGAGTTTTCTTAATTATTTTTGGAAAAGAAAAAAATAATGCCTATAGTAGAACGACTAATCAGTTATTTCTTTCATCGCTCCCAACATGCCAATATTGGCACTAATGGTACGTAAAATGTAACTCATTGTCAGACAAACTATTCAGAGTTCCTAAAGCTCCTTGTAAGGCTTGTTGGAAAACCCGTTGTCGGACTTGATTAATCGCCCTTTGCTGTTCAAACTGAATCGTTTCATTTTTGTAATTTTCCTATTTGTTCCAAAGGAATTAATCAAATTCCATTTTCTCACTCTATCTCAGAGTATCCAATCACCCGAAACTGATCTGCTTCCATTTCCACTTTCCGTAAGCGGGCTCGGGCTTTTTCCAGCTGTTCAATGGCGCCACGCAGTTCTTCTGAATTTCGAATAGTATGAAAGATCCTCTGTTTTTCGATTATCTAATAAATCTACTTAATAAAAGTAGATTATCTTTCCATTCATTTTAAAACCATTTATATATTAACATTAGTGGCAGAAAGACCATGCTGCGTCTAGACTTCAAACGGTTTGCTTTAACAATCTTAACAGCCTCGGTTGCTAGAGAATAAAAGTTCATTTGCCAATTAATCATGGAAATGTTGTGGTTCTTACATATAATTTCTTAAGAAGTAATTCGCAGAGATCATGCACCTTTCTTTCCTAGTTATACCGAAAAAGGGTACAACTGATTGGATCCAGCCTATTCTTTGAAATAAACAACTCACAGACACTCCCTTTCCCAAAAAGATCAATACACCAATCACTATACTTAGATTTATTGGATTTGTTGCTAAAATATCGGTATTAAATCCGAAAACTCCCGGCAGATGACCAGTGTCCCAAAGAAACGAAAGAATCGGTTACATTTTTCATAATAATCTCGATAGACTAAAAAATCGACCAGAGTTCTTTTTCTATCACTTTGCCCTCTTTTTTATTTATTCTGTTCTTTTTTTTTTAAAATCGAGTGAAAAAATATTCGAGTTATAAAGTATGAACTACCCCTTGATTGTTGCCTCATAAAAAGAGTTCCCTTGGACTACAAATGGGAAGGATGAAAGTGAGTCGGTATGCTAATTCCTCATCTGCAAATCAACCCTTTCCCGTAGGTTGTTTTCTCAACGAATAAGGAATTATAGGAGTGGAAATCCTGATGTAATTTGAAAAAGCAAACGACAAGTCCAAAGCAAAGCAATAAAATAGGAAAAATATGTTTTTTTTCCGATTAAACAAAAGGATTCACAAATAAAAGTGCTAATGCTACAACCAATCCATAAATCGTTAAAACTTCCATAAAAGCTAGACTAAGAAATAGAGTACCTCGTATTTTTCCCTCTGCCTCGGGCTGTCTCGCGATACCCTCTACGGCTTGACCTGCAGCAGTCCCTTGACGAACTCCAGGTCCAATAGAAGCAAGCCCTACGGCCAAATCCAGCAACAATGACGGAAGCAACAGAAATCAGTGGATTCTTTCAAGTTTCCTCGCCTTAACAGTCGAGTTACTTCGTTCCTCGTGTTGGAATAGGTGACCAGAAAAAAAAAGCCAATAGGTTTGGCAATTTGTAACCTATCCAACAACTTGATGTGAATGTAATATATTATATGTGATGAATAAGATGAGTATTCGTCACCAATGGTACCTTCTTTGTTGCGCTCATCTTACATTTGTTAAAATGGTGTTAACTTATATCGCCAACAAAAGCCCACAGACCATGAGATAACAACTCGTGCAGTTGGGCCACGCATTGGATGTGGTCATGAAACCAACTGATTAAGAGTTGGGTCTGAAACGTTCCCAAGTCGAGGACCTCGAGACAGGGCATCGAGAGTCCTATTGGAGACTTGCGTCAAGAGTCGTGTTCATTGGATGACATGAGTTGCCGTGTTTCATCGGCGACAAGCGTGGGACGCCTACACGATCTTGATGGGTTGGTCGACTAGGGTCGAGCTGACTGGACTGACTCGCGGGATCATCATATGGAAGCCTTGGAGGCTTGGTCGGTATGATTGGTTTTCCCGGTTCCGATAGTACGGGAGTAATCCTCAGGACTTTGAGGAATCATGGCGAGTCGCGTGCACAGGACGGCCTGTATCTTGGATCTGGCGAGAGGTAATCATTCTGTAAGATGATTATCATAAGCCTTGTCCAGTGACAGCCGGAAATTGTTGTAGCGAGGACGGTGGATTCCAAGATAGAGATCCGTCCCCTGTCAGTTATGTGACAGAGGTATCTCCTATGCCGCTCCGGAGACACGTTCATGCTATTTGAAGCTATGGCCACAGTGGTTGTCGAACAGGGAATGGTTTCCTGTGTCGACGCAATGAAGCATACGTGGTCTCGAGTAATTAATCATAGATGCACTAGTCAAGGATGGGAACCGACGCCCCAATTCCATACCTTAGACTGAGGGCCGGAGACAGTAGACGGAAGGATCGTACCCGTACGAATCGGCGCCCTAATGTTCACGCCAATTCACCTAGTCTCTAGTGCCATGGACCGTTTCTAGACAGCCACCCATGGTAACGGGCCTTGTGGTGACACGGGCCCAAGGTCTAGCTGAGGTGAACCTAAAGGGTCACACACAAATCACCGAGGAGGTTGAGAGATCGACTTGGAGTCAAATCTCGAAGGATTAAAATAAGTAATTGGATTACTTAAGGGAAAGTCCCATTAGATGGACGGGCCGATATTGTATCGGGCTTTCATATTAATCGGTTAAATTTTGATTTTCGATTGAATATGGAAAGTTGAGACGTTGAAGACGTTGGATATTTAATTGGATTAAAAGATCAACGGGAAATAATTTAAGTGGAACATTAAATTGGATTTAATATTGGGTTCGTCGTAATTGGATTATGATAAAAACTCGGTCCGTTAAATTATACCGAGAGAGGAAAATAATTTCCTATTTTGGAATAGGAAGAAGTTGGACTTCTTTCCCTTAATTAAACATGGCCGACATGCTCCCTTGGAGGAAGCAAAATCAGCCATGTTTCATGCTAGGTGGTATGTTGACTTATCTCTTTTGGAAAGAGACAAAATTCAACTCCAATCAAGCTCTTCCCTTTTGGTATGATTTGATCATACCATAGATTTTGGTAGGCTTGATTGAAGAATTAATGGTGATTGATTGGAATGAATCTGACATCAATTGGATGAACCTAGGCACATTCCAATAATCACATTTAATTTGCATGTATATATATTACAATATACATACACCAAGCATAAGTGATTCAATTATTCATCTTTTTCTAGGAAAAGAGAAGACAAAAAACCCCTCTCCTCATCTTACTCAAATTTCGTGCTCTCTCCCTCTCCTACACTTGTGTTCTCTTCAAAGTTGATTTGAATCAGAAAGAAGAACAAAGTAAGTTTAAGAGAACACTAATTCATAGAGTTCTTCTCTTAAACCGATTCCTTCTCAACCCGTTCTTTTTCTAGCAAGATAGAACGTGTGTTTTCTTCCGGTGTTGGTGTGGATCACCTTTGAAGAATCCATACGTTTGGGATTTCGTGAGCATTCCGGAGAAGGAACAACGCTAAGTAGCCGGGAGCATACGCGAAACAATCAAAACGGTAACGGTTTTATTACGCTTTGATTGATTTTCATTTTATATATCTATGCCCTATGTGTTTAAACTATATGTTTTCAATAATTTTACACATCCTACATCGAACGCCCGGTTGAGCACCCAAGGGTACACCCCTTGGAATTCGCATATTTAAATTAGATTTAAATTCGTGCACAATTCCTTGCTTTCTCGCTTGCTGCTCGCGCTGCCCGGGCGTATCTGCTTGTCCTCAAGTGGTATCAGAGCCTGGTTCGATGTAAGGGGCACAGATCTATGTGTTTGGCATGACTCTACTTTCTTTTTAAATGGCTTTACTGGCATAGTTGGATTACGTAAAATATATGAATAATATGATTGATTCAATTGTTTGGATTTAATGGACTTTTGGCATGCTTAATTTTATTTAGATTGGATCTAAAATTGCATGCTTATTTTCAGAATAATATTCTTGTTATTGTGTTGAAACAGTTTGGAAAAAACAAAAAAAAAAAAAAAAAATTGATCGAGCCGCAGTTGGCCGCGCCCGCAGGCAGGCGCCTGCGCCTTCGCGCGCGCGCTGTGCGCAGCCGACCGATGCTGGCCGAGGCCAGCGCGCGCTTCCCTGTGTGCGTGGCCCGGCCGGCCAGCACAACGGCTGGGCCGTTTTGTGCCGTTTTTTCGACTTTTTTCCAGAAAATTTGATTTTCTGTATTTTCTGCACAATATTCTGAAAATATATTAATTATGCATATTTGATGCCGACTTTTTGAATAATTGGATTATTCCTTGAATTAAATTTGCTTAATTAATTTGGGATTAATACATGCATTGGATGCATTATTTAAAATGTCCATTAAATTAAATTTGAATTTTTGCATACTATTTGTATATTTATGCTTTTGTGATGTTGGACATCACTTGGGTATTTGGAATATCCTTTGGTTATATATGCATTGATTATTTGGCGTTAATAATATATGTTATGTGTGTTGATGGAATCAACATGGGATGATCACAAGAGCCCTAGACCTTATGTATGGATGAAGAATGCATCATTTATTTTCTGTTGGGTTGGGGCCTGCGTGCCTTTTGTTTTTGGGAGTATCATTTTCCCGTATTTTCAGCCTCATGATGTTAAGGCTTGTTTTCTTTATTACCGATGTATTACTTTCAGTTGTAATGAGAGTAGATAGGATTGGTGAGGTTTTTACTTTTAACAAGTAATTGGAGTCGGAGATCCTAAGGAGAAGCATCAAGGCGGTGAAACAAGAAGCACTTCAAGGCCCATTGGAATGACAATGTGTTTATTATTATTGTAATAATTTAGGACCCACCCTTAGATTAGACCATAGACTCACTGCGGCTCAGTGGGTCGCATAGGTTGGGCTTGTGATCATCCTAACAGGATATGCTATGTTTTCTGCATGCGGCGTATTTATTTATCGCTTTAAAATATTGGATATTTATGCATTGCTAAAACACCATAATGTGATGATGAGTTCTCGGTCACATTAAACTCTCTCATTTGGTTGGACCAAATTAAATATTAGGCCCAGAACGGACTTGGATCAAAATGGTATTTATTTGTCTGTCCGAGCCTTCCATCCACAGCAATGTGGTGAGGAACTACCACTACCCAAGTATGGTCTCACGAGTCGTGGCACACTTAGACTAGGGGAAAGCTGCACTATTGTTGTGAACCAAAAGACTGCGCTCGCTGTTTCCCTGTCTCACGAGTCGTGGGGGGCGACAGTTTGAGGCATGATTTGGTTGATAGGGTCGGGGCCCAACACGAGTAACATGTTCGCTTGGAGTCCTCGGGACCATGTGAATAGGTGAGGCAAAATATCTTACTTTTGGGAATTCTCATTGGATGATGAGAATGATATTGGATATCTCCCACGAGGTCTTCTTCATGTTGAATCGTAAAAAGCGGGCATGGAGATTACGCTTGTGGATCGCCAAGCCCACTAGGAAATGGTTTCCCGAAACTCCCGCTTTGAGAGTGGCGGACTTTCGTATAAAATAGTGGGAGGGTTTAATGACTAAAAGACCAAGTCTTCAACTTGAACAATAATAATTACCATCATCTGCTAATTTCTGCTTTACATTTTTTAATAATGTAGATATATCTAAGAACTCGTAACCATGATTCTTTGAGACTAACAAATTCAACGGAACGAACTACTCGGACTGGCTGAGAAACCTGAGGATTGTTCCTCGGTTTCGAGAAACCAAGGCTACGTCTTGGACGAGCCGCCACGAGCGAATTACCGGAGGGCGTCCACGCCTGAAGAACGTTTTGACGTTCGACAAAATGGCATGAGGACAACCGGAAAGTACGCAGTATCATACTGGCTTCGATGTTCTACGACATCCAGAAGCAGTATGAGAGGCTGGACACGTCTCCGCCATAATTGCTCCGCATGAACGAGGTTTATTCGGTTTCTGGATAGGCATATTAGATATGCCGCCACAAAAAGCATTCTTTGGCACCAAGCTCGCTGAAGGAGCGTCACATGTAATGACAACGTATATTGACGTGATCCTCCCAGTCGCTTCCTCCATCCTATGACCCGTTTTGTTGTAAACTACAACATTGAACGGACTTGAGAAGCTATTCATTGAGTGATCAACATGCTGGTCCAATACGACGGGCAACGACCCACAAGTCGGCGCCGGCGGTATTGATAGGAGAGCTTCGACCTCCAAGGCGAATGGCAAGAGGCCGGACGCTGGAAGAGGAAGACGGTTGGGTCCCTGCTCACGCTCCGGGCGTCCCTGTTGCTCCGGTTGGACCGAGCAAAAGGAAAGGGAAGGCCCGTGGTTCTCAGCGGTCCAAGGCAAATGAATGTCTGCATGCATTGCCAAGGGAAAGTGGCATTGGAAGAGGGAGTGCCACAACTCCTCTCCAACCCAGGTGTGTTTGTGGTTGAACGTTAATATGATTACTAATTCTGCTTCATGGGTATTGGATACCGGGTTGTTGTGCTCACATCTGCAGTGATCTGCAGGCACTGCAAAGAAGTAGAAGGCTAACCAAGGATGAGATGATCCTGAGGCTAGGCGATGGCAAGCCGTTGCTGCGGAGAGGAGGCCGTAGGATCACTAGAGTTAGCCATTAGTAGTCATGTTAGGATTGTTGTGAACGACTGTTTCTATGTACCCTAGCCATGATTAAAAACATTGTTTCCACCCCGGTCCTTGATAAGGAGGGATTATGAAATTTACCATCAATAAAAATGATTTTTTTCATTATCAAAGATTGGTATTTCTCATTTGCTTGGTACATTGGTCAACGGTCTGTACATACTTCAACAGTCTAATTGGATTATGACTGCAGAACACAAACGAAATGTGATGATCATAATAACGCACAGATATGGCATTGCGAGGTTAGGTCATATCTCTAAAGATAGGATAAGAAGGTTGGTGGACTCAAAGAGTCTAGAAATAGACGATTTGGACAACCTACCGACCTGCGAATCCTGTCTTAAAGGGAAAGATGACCAAGAAACCCTTTGTTGCGACAAAGTACGCTAGCCAGTGGTCTTGTTGGATTTTGATCCAATACAGATGTCTGTGGTCCACTAAATACTCAGGCTAGAGGTGGGTACTCGTACTTCATAACCTTTACCGATGATCACTCACGGTATGGTTATGTTTACCTGATGAGGTACAAGTCTGAAGCCTTTGGAAGGTTTAAAGAATACAGACTTGAAGTAGAGAACCAACCGGTCGAAAGATCAAAGCCCTTCGGTCAGACCGAGGTGGAGAGTATTTGAGTGGTGAGTTTACTGATTATCTAAAAGAGAATGGGATTCTCTCTCACTGGACCCCTCCTGAACACCGCAGCTTAATGGTGTTTGTCCGAAAGGAGGAATCGGACCTTGTTGGACATGGTCCGATCCATGATGAGTTTTACCGAACTACCCCTTTCCTTCTGGGATACGCTCTTGAGACGGCGGCCAAAGTTTTGAACTTGGCGCCATCTAAAAGGTATCCCAGACGCCATATGAGATATGGCATGGCAAGCCTGCCTCCTCCAAATACTTGAAAGTGTGGGGTTGCCCCGCATATGTCAAGAGATTAGTGGGAGATAAACTGGACTTGAGGTCTAGTTTATGCAGGTTCATCGGCTATCCGAAAGAAGCTGCGGCGGTATTATTTCTATGATCCCTCCGAGCAAAAGGTTTTTGTCTCGCGAAAACGCAGTGTTCTTGGAAAAAGTTTTTCCATCGGATAGTCGACGCGATGAGGGTGCTCCTTGAGGAATCAAGTGAGGAACCCCAAGAGGCGGCAGTGCCATCTGAGCCTGAAGTTCCCACTGATATTGTTCCAGTCCTCCGTAGGTCGGCCAGAGTATCCCATGCACCTGATAGGTATGGATTTCTGGGCCTGACCAGTCAGTTGGATAATGATCCAAAGACGTACGGAGAAGCGATGTCGGACATCGATTCGGACAAGTGGCTTTGAGGCCATGAAATCCGAGATGGACTCGATGGGTACAAACAAGGTTTGGACCCTAGCAGATCCACCAAAAGGGGTTAAACCCGAAGCTGGAACATACGTTTTCATGAAGTCATACGGGGATATGATTTCACCAAGAACGAGTCCGATCCTTGTGTATACAAGAAGATCAGTGGAGCTCAGTTGCATTTCTGGTGCTTTACGTGGATGACATCTTGCTCATTGGGAATGATGCTAAGATGCTGGGTACCACTAAAGCTTGGCTGTCAATGCAATTCTCCATGAAGGATATGGGCGAGGCATCCTACATCCTTGGCATCAAGATCTACAGGGATAGATCTAGAAGGATGTTAGGAATGGCCCAGTCCTCGTACATTGAGAAAGTCTTGAAGAGATTCAAGATGGAGAACTCAAAACGAGGATTCCTTCCTATGAGGCATGGAATTAAGATATCCAAGAAGCAGTCTCCTAAGACTGATGAGGAGCTTAAAAGGATGTTGGACATCCCCTATGCTTCAGTCGTAGGCAGCATACAGTATGCTGTTCAGTGCACTAGACCTGATGTGGCTTTCGCTTGAGCGTAACTAGCCAATATCACTGGAGTGCACTCAAGACTATCCAAAAGTACCTGAAAAGGACTAAGGACATGTTCTTGATCTACGGCGGTGGAGGGGTGATACTGGAAGGCTATAGCGACGCTAGCTTCCAGTCGAATGACGATGATGCCAAGTCTCAGTATGGTTTTGTATTTAGACTAAAATGGTTGGCGTGGTTACTTGGAAGAGTTCCAAATAGGCTACCACGACGGACTCCACCATAGAGTTTTGAATACATAGCGGCTTTGGAAGCTGCTAAGGAGTGGTTTGGTTGATGAGCTACATGCAAGGGTTGGATGTAGTACCTAGCATTGCTAAGCCTGTAATTATCTTTCATGATAACAACGGGGCGATAGCGCTAGCAAAGGAACCGAGATCTCATCACGATCCAAGCATATTCTTAGACGCTACCATCTACTTAGAGAGATGGATTAGCAGGACTGACGTTCGGTTGGACCGAGTCAGCTCCGCAGAAAACATAGCAGATCCACTTGCTAAAGCCCATGTCGTTAAGTTGCCCATACTCACCATCTGAATAAGAGGTTCGAGGTCAATGGGTGATTGGCTTTAGGTCAAGTGGGAGATTCTTGGAATAGGGTGACCAGAAAGCCAATAGGTTTGGCAATTTGTAACCTATCCGACAACTTTGATGTGAATGTAATATTATTATGTGATGAATAAGATGAGTGTTCGTCACCAATGGTACCTTCTTTGTTGCGCTCATCTTACATTTGTTAAAATGGTGTTTAACTTATATCGCAACAAAGCCACAGACCATGGATAACAACTCGTGCAGTTGGGCCACGCATTGAATGGTGGTCATGAAACCAACTGATTAAGAGTTTGGGTCCGAAACGTTCCAAGTCGAGGACCTCGAGACAGGGCATCGAGAGTCCTATTGAGACTTGCGTCAAGAGTCGTGTTCATTGGATGAGTGCCGTGTTTCATCGGCGACAGGCGTGGGACGCCTACACGATCTTGATGGGTTGGTCGACTGGGGTCGAGCCGACTGGACTGACTCGCGGGATCATCATATGGAAGCCTTGGAGGCTTGGTCGGTATGATTGGTTTTCCCCCGGTTCCGATAGTACGGGAGTAATCCTCAGACTTGAGGGATCATGGCAGTCGCGGTGCACAGGACGGCTGTATCTTGGATCTGGCGAGAGGTAATCATTCTGTAAGATGATTATCATAAGCCTTGTCCAGTGCAGTCAGAATGTTGCAGCAAGGACGGTGGATTCCAAGAAGAGGATCCGTCCCTGTCAGTATGTGACAGAGGTATCTCCTATGCACTCGGAGACACGTTCATGCTGTTTGAAGCTGTGGCCACAGTGGTTGGTCGAACAGGGAATGGTTTCCTATGTCGACGCAATGAAGCATACGTGGTCTCGAGTATTAAGCATAGATGCCTAGTCAAGGATGGGAACCGACGCCCAATTCCATACCCTAGACTCAGGCCGGGAGACGGTAGACGGAAGGATCGTACCCGTACGGAATCGGCACCTAAATGTTCACTGCCAATTCACCTAGTCTCTAGTGCCATGGACCGTTGCTAGACGGCCACCCATGGTAACGGGCCTTGTAGGACACGGGCCCAAGTCTAGCAGAGGTGAACCTAAAGGGTCACACACAAAATCACCGAGGAGGTTGAGAGATCGACTTGGAGTCAATCTCGAAGGATAAAATAAGTAATTGGATTACTTAAGGGAAAGTCCATTGGATGGACGGGCCGATATTGTATCGGGCTTCATTTAATCGGTAAATTGGATTTTTTGATTAAATATGGAAAGTTGAGATGTTGAGACGTTAGATCTTTTAATTGGATTAAAAAGATCAACGGGAGTAAATTAAGTGGACATTAAATTGGATTTAATATTGGGTTCGTCGTAATTGGATTACGATAAAACCCGGTCCGTTAAATTATACCCGAGAGGAGAAATAATTCCTAATTTGGAATAGGAAGAAGTGGACTTCTTCCCTTAATTAAACATAGCCGACATGCTCCCTTGGAGGAAGCAAAATCAGCCATGTTGCATGCTAGGTGGTATGTTGACTTGTCTCTTTTGGAAAAAAGACAAATCAACTCCAATCAAGCTCTTCCCTTTTGGTATGATTTGATCATACCATAAATTTTGGTAGGCTTGATTGAAGAATTGATGGTGATTGATTGGAATGAATCTAGAAATCCTTGGATGAACGTAGACACATTCCAATAATCACATTAATTATGTATATATATTAGAATATACAACACCTAGCATAAGTGATTCATTATTCATCTTTTTCTAGGAAAAAGAGAAGACAAAAATCCTCTCCTCTCTCTCAAAATTTCGTGCTCCCTCCCTCTCTTACACTTGTGTTCTTCACTTGATTTTGAATCAAGAAGAAGAACAAAGTAAGTTTAAGAGAACACTAATTCATAGTGTTCTTCTCTTAAACCGATTCCTTCTAAACCCGTTCTTTTCTAGCCAGAAGAACGTGTGTTTCTTCCGGTGTGGTGTGGATCACCTTTGGAGAATCCATACGTTTGGATTTCATGAGCATTCCGGGGAAGGAACAACGCTAGTAGCCGGGAGCATACGCTAAACAATCAAAGCGTAATAAACCGTTACCTTTGATATTAAAAGATCCAACGTCTCAACGTCTCAACTTTCCAATTAAAAGATCCAACGTCTCAACGTCTCAACATCTCAACTTTCCATATTTAATCGAAAATCCAATTTACCGGTTAAATGAAAGCCCGATACAATATCGGCCCGTCCATCCAATGGACTTTCTCTTAAGTAATCCAATTACTTATTTTTATCCTTCGAGATTGACTCCAAGTCGATCTCTCAACCTCCTCGGTGATTTGTGTGTGACCCTTTAGGTTCACCCTCAGCTAGACTTGGGCCCGTGTCCCACAAGGGCCCGTTACCATGGGTGGCCATCTAGCAACGGTCCATGGCACTAGAGACTAGGTGAATTGGCGTGAACATTTAGGCGCCGATTCCGTACGGGTACGATCCTTCCGTCTACCGTCTCCCGGCTTAGTCTAGGGTATGGAATTAGGCGTCGTTCCCATCCTTGACTAGGCATCTATGCTTAATACTCGAGACCACGTATGCTTCATTGCGTCGACACAGGAAACCATTCCCTGTTCGACCAACCACTATGACCACAGCTTCAAAACAGCATGTACGTGTCTCCGAGTGCATAGGAGATACCTCTGTCATATACTGACAGGGGACGGATCCTCTTCTTGGAATCCACCGTCCTCGCTACACATTCTGACTGCACTGGACAAGGCTTATAATGATCATCTTACAGAATGATCACCTCTCGCCAGATCCAAGATACAGCCGTCCTGTGCAAGTGACTGCCATGATTCCTCAAGTCTGAAGGATTACTCCCGTACTATCGGAACCGGGGAATCCAATCATACCGACCAAGCCTCCAAGGCTTCCATATGATGATCCCCGCGAGTCAGTCCAGTCGCTCGACCCCAGTCGACCAACCCATCAAGATCGTGTAGGCGTCCCACGCCTGTCGCCAATGAAACACGGCACTCATCCAATGAACACGACTCTTGACGCAAGTCTAATAGGACTCTCGATGCCCTATCTCGAGGTCCTCGACTTGGAACGTTTGAGACCCAACTCTTAATCAGTTGGTTTCATGACTACCATCCAATGCGTGGCCCAACTGCACGAGTTGTTATCCATGGTCTGTGGGCTTTGTTGCGATATAAGTCAAACACCGTTTTAACAAATGTAAAGTGAGCACAACAAAGTAGGTACCAATAGTGACGAACACTCACTTTATTCATCACATAATAATATTACAATTACATCGAGTTGTATAATAGGTTACAAATCGCCAAACCTATTGGCTTTCTGGTGACCTATTCTAACAGGAATTTGCATATTTAAATTAGATTTAAATTTGTGCACAATTTCTCGCTTTCTCGCTTTCGCTCGCGCTCTGGGGCGTATCCGCTTGTCCTTCACCTCGTACCAGCAAAAGGAAATGGTTAATGATATAATCAACCAATGAATTACGACTTAATTATTCCATCGATAGTGTTCATCCAGTCGAAGTAACTAAGAACTTCGAATTTAAGTAATACTATTATTGAATCATCATAACTATTTTCGGTATCTCTTTCTTCGTTTCTATCCTGAGAGTTTTTGTCAATCCATAGAACTTTCATTCTTCTATTTCTTCGTTCCAAACTGTTATTTTCAATTCTTCCATCTTTTCTTGATTTCATCTCTTTATTCAGCCAATTCACAGCCACAACGATACGAAAGGACTTCTATTGAAACCCACACAGTAGTAGGGCAAATGAAATATATCTTTAGTTCATATATAACTAGTCAATATCAAATATCACATATACATGCCTTTCTTTCATAACGTAAACCATTAGATTCAATTGCATTCGAGAATCAATCCATTTTTGTAGGAATCCTGTTTTTTGTAAATTCTTTTCTCCCTTCCTCTTTAGCATTATTTCAACCAAATACAATCTAAATGGGAAAATTTTATTGATTAGGGCGAATTATTGCATAGAAATATGACACTGACGTGAGTAAAGCCAAAGCAATACTAAACTATCAAAGCACTATATATCTTAGTTGACTAACAGCTATTCATTGATTTGCTAAAGTAATACTTAGCTCAGGCCTTTCAACTAGGCTAGCAAAGCATCTGAAAAAAGAAAAGAGTCTGACAAGTCAGTAGTTTACTTACTTACTCTATCTTCATTTTAGAATATATCTTCTAATAAATTAGATGGCCACTTTATTGATTGTGGGATTTGACTCAACCAAGACGATCGACCAAGGACCTATCTTCTTCTACTTTGTCTCACACGCTTGTTATATTTGTTTATATAGTGTGTGAAGCCTAACAAATATCAAGCGGCCATTTTACGTCAGGAATACAGGCCATTAAGGATGGAGTTGCTTGTACTTGAATTTTCTTTGTCGAGATTGGGTTGGTGTTCCGTGTACCGCACCGAAGCTTGTGTAGCCTATGCGAAGCAAGCGGGGTACAAGATCGAAAAGAATGCATTGGATGGATGCCCGGGCATTGAGAAGGAACGACGCTTTCAGAGGCGAAAGGCCATGGGGAGATACCGTCTGTGATCCATGGATCTCCGATCGGGAAACCGTATCCAAGCTCCATGGCTAGTCTGCACTCTTTGGACTTTTCAAACTTAGCAAACTGAAACATGTGAGTAGCTAAAGGAAGGGAAATCAACCGAGACCCCGTTAGTAGCAGATTGGGGTTTGAAGAAAAACTAACACGAAGCTTCGTTCCTCAGCAAAGTGTTCACTTATTTTTTGCCAGGTTTTCATTTGATTTGTTGTGGATTGGAAGATGGAAAAAACCAGCAAGCCCCTTTACTAGAAAGTAAAGGGCGCAGCACAGTGAACTATAATTGTGAAAAGATTGGAAGATCTGGCCAAAGAAGCTGATAGCCCTGTAGATTCGTTCCCATGGTTCGATTGTTGGAATAGGTGACCAGAAAGCCAATAGGTTTGGCAATTTGTAACCTATCCGACAACTTGATGTGAATGTAATATTATTATGTGATGAATAAGATGAGTATTCGTCACCAATGGTACCTTCTTTGTTGCGCTCATCTTACATTTGTTAAAATGGTGTTTAACTTATATCGCAACAAAGCCCACAGACATAGATAACAACTCGTGCAGTTGGGCCACGCATTGGATGGTGGTCATGAAACCAACTGATTAAGAGTTGGGTCTGAAACGTTCCAAGTCGAGGACCTCGAGACAGGCATCGAGAGTCCTATTGAGACTTGCGTCAAGAGTCGTGTTCATTGGATGAGTGCCGTGTTTCATCGGCAACAGGCGTGGGACGCCTACACGATCTTGATGGGTTGGTCGACTGGGGTCGAGCCGACTGGACTGACTCGCGGGGATCATCATATGGAAGCCTTGGAGGCTTGGTCGGTATGATTGGATTCCCCGGTTCCGATAGTACGGGAGTAATCCTCAGACTTGAGGAATCATGGCAGTCACGTGCACAGGACGGCTGTATCTTGGATCTGGCGAGAGGTGATCATTCTGTAAGATGATCATTATAAGCCTTGTCCAGTGCAGTCGGAATGTGTAGCGAGGACGGTGGATTCCAAGAAGAGGATCCGTCCCCTGTCAGTATGTGACAGAGGTATCTCCTATGCACTCGGAGACACGTTCATGCTGTTTGAAGCTGTGGCCACAGTGGTTGGTCGAAAACAGGGAATGGTTTCCTGTGTCGACGCAATGAAGCATACGTGGTCTCGAGTATTAAGCATAGATGCCTAGTCAAGGATGGGAACCGACGCCCAATTCCATACCCTAGACTAAGGCCGGGAGACGGTAGACGGAAGGATCGTACCCGTACGGAATCGGCGCCTAATTGTTCACGCCAATTCACCTAGTCTCTAGTGCCATGGACCGTTGCTAGACGGCCACCCATGGTAACGGGCCCTTGTGGGACACGGGCCCAAGTCTAGCTGAGGGTGAACCTAAAGGGTCACACACAAATCACCGAGCAGGTTGAGAGATCGACTTGGAGTCAATCTCGAAGGATAAAAATAAGTAATTGGATTACTTAAGGGAAAGTCCATTGGGTGGACGGGCCGATATTGTATCGGGCTTTCATTTAATCGGTAAATTGGATTTTCGATTAAATATGGAAAGTTGAGATGTTGAGACGTTGGATCTTTTAATTGGATTAAAAGATCAACAGGAATAATTTAAATGGACATTAAATTGGATTTAATATTGGGTTCGTCGTAATTGGATTACGATAAAACCCGATCCGTTAAATTATACCCGAGAGGAGAAATAATTCCTAATTTGGAATAGGAAGAAGTTGGACTTCTTCCCTTAATTAAACATAGCCGACATGCTCCCTTGGAGGAAGCAAAATCAGCCATGTTTCATGCTAGGTGGTATGTTGACTTGTCTCTTTTGGAAAGAGACAAATCAACTCCAATCAAGCTCTTCCCTTTTGGTATGATTTGATCATACCATAAATTTTGGTAGGCTTGATTGAAGAATTGATGGTGATTGATTGGAATGAATCTAGACATCCTTGGATGAACCTAGACACATTCCAATAATCACATTAATTATGTATATATATTAGAATATACAACACCTAGCATAAGTGATTCATTATTCATCTTTTTCTAGGAAAAAGAGAAGACAAAAATCCTCTCCTCTCTCTCAATTTTCGTGCTCCCTCCCTCTCTTACACTTGTGTTCTTCACTTGATTTTGAATCAAGAAGAAGAACAAAGTAAGTTTAAGAGAACACTAATTCATAGTGTTCTTCTCTTAAACCGATTCCTTCCTAAACCCGTTCTTTTCTAGCAAGAAGAACGTGTGTTTCTTCCGGTGTGGTGTGGATCACCTTTGGAGAATCCATACGTTTGGATTTCGTGAGCATTCCGGAGAAGGAACAACGCTAGTAGCCGGGAGCATACGCTAAACAATCAAAGGTAACGGTTTATTACGCTTTGAGTGATTCCATTTATATATATCTATGCCCTATGTGTTTAAATATATGTTTTAATATTTACACATCCTACATCGAACGCCCGGTTGAGCACCCAAGGGTACACCCCTTGGGATTTGCGTATTTTTGAATTTGATTTAAATTTACGCACTTATCTCGACTTTCTCGCTTCCGCTCGCGCTCTCGGGCGGATCCGCTTGTCCTTCAAGTGGTAACAGAGCCCGGTTCGATGTAAGGGGCATAGATCTATGTGTTTGGCATGATCTACATTGCTTTAAACGGCTTTATTGGCATGTTAGATTACATAAATATATGAATAATATGATGATTCAATTGTTTGGATTTAATGGACTTTTGGCATGCTTAATTTTGTTAGATTGGATCTAAAATTACATGCTTATTTTCAGAATAATATTAATTTTATTGTGCTGAAACAGTTTTGAAAAACAAAAAAAAAAAAAAAAAAAAAAAATTTGGTCGGGCCGGCAGTGGCCGCGCGCAGGCAGGCGCCTGCGCACAGGCGCGCGCGCGCGCGCTGTGCGCAGCCGGCCGCTGCTGGCCGAGGGCCAGAGCGCGGCACAGCGCGCGCGCGCAGGGCGCGCAGGCTTGCTGCCTGCGCGCGCGCGCGCTGCCCTGTGCGCGCGGGCGGCCGGCCAGCCGCCCGCCTGCGCGCGCGCCATGCGCGCGGACGCGCGCTGTGCGCAGCCGGCCGCTGCTGGCCGAGGGCCAGCGCGCGGCACAGCGCGCGCGCGCAGGGCGCGCAGGCTTGCTGCCTGCGCGCGCGCGCGCGCTGCCCTGTGCGCGCGGGCGGCCGGCCAGCACAACGGCTGGGCCGTTTTGTGCCATTTTTCGACTTTTTCCGGAAAATTCGATTTTCTGTATTTTCTGCACAATATTCTGAAAATATGTTAATTTTTGCATTTTTGATTTTGGAATAATTGGATTATTCCTTGGATTAAATTTGCTTAATTAATTTGTGATTAATACATGCATTGGATGCATTGTTTAAAATGTCCATTAAATTTAAAATTTGAATTTTGCATATTATTTGTATATTTATGCTTTTGTGATGTTGGACATCACTTGGATATTTGGAATATCCATTGGTTATTTATGCATGATTATTTGGAATAATTATGTTATGTGAGTTGATGGAATCAACATGGGATGATCACAAAGCCCTAGACCTTGTGTATGGATGAATGAATGTTTATTTATTTTCTGTTGGGTGGGGCCTGCGTGCCTCTTGTTTTTGGGACTATCATCTCCCGTATTTTCAGCCTCATGATGTTAAGGCTTGTTTTCCTTATTACCAATGTATTAATTTCAGTTGTAATGAGAGTAGATAGGATTGGTGAGGTTTCAATTTTAACAAGCAATTGTTGTCGGAGACCCCAAGGAGGAGCATCAAGGCATGAAACAAGAGCACTACAAGGCCCATTGGAATGACAATGGGTAATATTACTACTGTAATAATTTAGGACCACCCTAGACAGACCATAGACTCACTGCGGGCTCAGTGGGTCGCATAGGTTGGGCTTGTGATCATCCTAACAGGGGTATGTTATGTTTTCTGCATGCGGCGTATTTATTTATCGCTTTAAATATTGGATATTTATGCATGCTAAAACACAATAATGTGATGAGGTCTCGGTCACACACAAACTCTCATTTGGTTGGACCAAATTAAATATTAGGCCCATAACGGACTTGGATCAAAATGGTATTTTGGTCTGTCCGAGCCTTCCATCCACAGCAATGTGGTGAGGAAGCTACCACTACCCAAGTGTGGTCTCACGAGTCGTGGCACACTTGGACTAGGGGAAAGCTGCACTATTGTTGTGAACAAAAGGACTGCGCTCGCTGTTTCCCTGTCTCACGAGTCGTGGGGGGCGACAGTTTGAGGCATGATTTGGTTGATGGGTCGGGCCTAACACTGAGTAACATGGTTCGCTTGGAGTCCTCGGAACCATGCGAATAGTGAGGCAAAAATATCTTGGGAATCTCATTGGATGAGAATGATATTGGATATCTCCCACTAGGTCTTCTTCATGTGAATCGTAAAAGCGGGGCATGGAGATTACGCTTGTGGATCCCAAGCCCACTAGGAAATGGTTTCCCGAAACTCCGCTTGAGAGTGGCGGACTTTCGTATAAATAGTGGGAGGGTTAAAGACTAAAAGACCAAGTCTTCAACTTGAACAATAATGTTACCATCATCTGCTAATTTCTGCTTTACATTTTCATTAATGTAGATATGTCTAAGAACCCGTTAACCATGATTCTTGAGACTAACAAATTCAACGGAACGAACTACTCGGACTGGCTGAGAAACCTGAGGATTGTCCTCGGTTTCGAGAACCAAGGCTACGTCTTGGACGAGCCGCCACCGAGCAACTTACCGGAGGGGTCCACGCCTGAAGAACGTTTGACGTTCGAGAAAATGGCATGAGGACAACCGGAAAGTACGCAGTATCATACTGGCTTCAATGTCTAACGACATCCAGAAGCAGTATGAGAGGCTGGACAACGTCTCCGCCATAATGCTCCGCATGAACGAGGTTTATGCGGTTCCGGATAGGCATATTAGATATGCCGCCACAAAAGCATTCTTTGGCACCAAGCTCGCTGAAGGAGCGTCTGTACAGAGTCATGGGGTCAAGATGCTCTCCCTAGTGGAGAAACTCGAGGACCTTAAAGCTGGGCTTAACAATGACACGTACATTGACGTGATCCTCCAGTTGCTCCCTCCATCCTATGACCCGTTTGTTGTAAACTACAACATGAACGGACTTGAGAAGTCTATTCATGAGTTGATCAACATGCTGGTCCAATACGAGGCAACGACCCACAAGTCGGCGCCGGCGGTATTGATAGGAGAGGCTTCGACCTCCAAGGTGAATGGCAAGAGGGCCGGACGCTGGAAGAGGAAGAAGGGCAAAGGGAAGACGGTTGCGGCCCCTGCTCGCGCTCCGGGCGTCCCTGTTGCTCCGGTTGGACCGAGCAAAGGGAAAGGGAAGGCCCATGGTTCTCAGCGGTCCAAGGCAAATGATGTCTGCATGCATTTGCCAAGGGAAAGGGCATTGGAAGAGGGAGTGCCCACAACTCCTCTCCAACCCAGGTGTGTTTGTGGTTGAAGTTAATATGATTACTAATTCTACTTCATGGGTATTGGATACCGGGTGTGGTGTTCACATCTGCAATGATTTGCAGGCACTGCAAAGAAGCAGAAGGCTAACCAAGGATTGAGATGATCCTGAGGCTAGGCGATGGCAAGGCCGTTGCTGCGGAGGCCGTAGGATCACTAGAGTTAGCCATTAGTAGTCATGTTAGGATTATACTGAACGACTGTTTCTATGTACCTAGCATGATTAAAAACATTGTTTCCATCCCGGTCCTTGATAAGGAGGGATATGAATTTACCATCAATAAAAACGGTTTTTTTCATTATCAAAGATGGTATTTCTCATTTGCTTGGTACATTGGTCAACGGTTTGTACATACTTCAACAGTCTAATTGGATTATGACTGCAGAACACAAACGAAAACTTGATGATCATAATAACGCACAGATATGGCATGCAAAGTTAGGTCATATCTCTAAAGATAGGATAAGAAGGTTGGTGGACTCAAAGAGTCTAGAAATAGACGATTTGGACAACCTACCGACCTGCGAATCCTGTCTAAAGGGAAAGATGACCAAGAAACCCTTTGTTGGACAAAGTACGCTAGCCAGTGGTCTGTTGGATTTGATCCATACAGATGTCTGTGGTCCACTAAATACTCAGGCTAGAGGTGGGTACTCGTACTTCATAACCTTTACCGATGATCACTCACGGTATGGTTATGTTTACCTGATGAGGTACAAGTCTGAAGCCTTTGGAAGGTTTAAGGAATACAGACTTGAAATAGAGAACCAAACGGTCGAAAGATCAAAGCCCTTCGGTCGGACCGAGGTGGAGAGTATTTGAGTGGTGAGTTTACTTGATTATCTAAAAGAGAATGGGATTCTCTCTCAGTGGACCCCTCCTGGAACACCGCAGCTTAACGGTGTGTCTGAAAGGAGGAATCGGACCTTGTTGGACATGGTCCGATCCATGATGAGTTTTACCGAACTACCCCTTTCCTTCTGGGGATACGCTCTTGAGACAGCGACCAAAGTTTTGAACTTGGCGCCATCTAAAAGGGTATCCCAGACGCCATATGAGATATGGCATGGCAAGCCTGCCTCCTACAAATACTTGAAAGTGTGGGGTTGCCCCGCATATGTCAAGAGATTAGTGGGAGATAAACTGGACTCGAGGTCTAGTTTATGCAGGTTTATCGGCTATCCGAAAGAAACTGCGGGGTATTATTTCTATGATCCCTCCGAGCAAAAGGTTTTTGTCTCGCGAAACGCAGTGTTCTTGGAAAAAGGTTTTCCATCGGATAGTCGACGCGATGAGGTACTCCTTGAGGAATCAAGTGAGGTACCCCATGAGGCGGCAGTGACATCTGAGCCAGCGGTTCCCACTGATATTGTTCCAGTCATCCGTAGGTCGGCCAGAGTATCCCATGCACCTGATAGGTATGGATTTCTGGGCCTGACCGGTCAGTTGGATAATGATCCAAAGACGTACGGAGAAGCGATGTCGGACATCGATTCGGACAAGTGGCTTGAGGCCATGAAATCCGAGATGAACTCGATGGGTACAAACAAGGTTTGGACCCTAGCAGATCCACCAAAAGGGGTTAAACCCGAAGCTGGAACATACGTTCTGATGAAGTCATACGGGGATATGATTTCATCAAGAACGAGTCCGATCCTTGTGTATACAAGAAGATCAGTGGGAGCTCAGTTGCGTTTTTGGTGCTTTACGTGGATGACATCTTGCTCATTGGGAATGATGCTAAGATGTTGGGTACCACTAAAGCTTTGGTTGTCACCGCAATACTCCATGAAGGATATGGGCGAGGCATCCTACATCCTTGGCATCAAAGATCTACAGGATAGATCTAAAAGGATGTTAGGAATGGCCCAGTCCTCGTACATTGAGAAAGTCTTGAAGAGATTCAAGATGGAGAACTCAAAACGAGGATTCCTTCCAATGAGGCATGGAATTAAGTTATCCAAGAAGCAGTCTCCTAAGACTGATGAGGAGCTTAAACGGATGTTGGACATCCCCTATGCTTCAGCCGTAGGCAGCATACAGTATGTTGTTCAATGCACTAGACCTGATGTGGCTTTCGCTTGAGTGCAGTCAAGACTATCCTGAAAGTACCTGAATAGGACTAAGGATATGTTCTTGATCTACGGCGGTGGAGAGTTGATACTGGAAGGCTATAGCGACGCTAGCTTCCAGTCGGATGACGATGATGCCAAGTCTCAGTTTGGTTTTGTATTTAGACTAAATGGTGGCGTGGTTACTTGGAAGGGTTCCAAGCAGGCTACCACGGCGGACTCCACCATAGAGTTTTGAATACATAGCGGCTTTGGAAGCTGCTAAGGAGTGGTTTGGTTGATAAGCTACATCCAAGGGTTGGATGTAGTACCTAGCATTGCTAAGCCTGTAATTATCTTTTATGATAACAACGGGGCGATAGCGCTAGCAAAGGAACCGAGATCTCATCACGATCCAAGCATATACTTAGACGCTACCATCTCTTAGAGAGATGGATAGCAGGAGTGACGTTCGGTTGGACCGAGTCAGCTCCGCAGAAAACATAGCAGATCCACTTGCTAAGCCCATGTCGCAAGTTGCCCATACTCACCATCTGAATAAGAGGTTCGAGGTCAATGGGTGATTGGCTTTAGGTCAAGTGGGAGATTGTTGGAATAGGTGACCAGAAAGCCAATAGGTTTGGCAATTTGTAACCTATCCGACAACTTGATGTGAATGTAATATTATTATGTGATGAATAAGATGAGTATTCGTCACCAATGGTACCTTCTTTGTTGCGCTCATCTTACATTTGTTAAAATGGGTGTTTAACTTATATCGCAACAAAAGCCCACAGACCATAGATAACAACTCGTGCAGTTGGGCCACGCATTGGATGGTGGTCATGAAACCAACTGATTAAGAGTTGGGTCTGAAACGTTCCAAGTCGAGGACCTCGAGACAGGGCATCGAGAGTCCTATTGAGACTTGCGTCAAGAGTCGTGTTCATTGGATGAGTGCCGTGTTTCATCGGCGACAGGCGTGGGACGCCTACACGATCTTGATGGGTTTGGTCGACTGGGGTCGAGCCGACTGGACTGACTCGCGGGGATCATCATATGGAAGCCTTGGAGGCTTGGTCGGTATGATTGGATTCCCCGGTTCCGATAGTACGGGAGTAATCCTCAGACTTGAGGAATCATGGCAGTCACGTGCACAGGACGGCTGTATCTTGGATCTGGCGAGAGGTGATCATTCTGTAAGATGATCATTATAAGCTTTTGTCCAGTGCAGTCGGAATGTGTAGCGAGGACGGTGGATTCCAAGAAGAGGATCCGTCCCCTGTCAGTATGTGACAGAGGTATCTCCTATGCACTCGGAGACACGTTCATGCTGTTTGAAGCTGTGGCCACAGTGGTTGGTCGAACAGGGAATGGTTTCCTGTGTCGACGCAATGAAGCATACGTGGTCTCGAGTATTAAGCATAGATGCCTAGTCAAGGATGGGAACCGACGCCCAATTCCATACCCTAGACTAAGGCCGGGAGACGGTAGACGGAAGGATCGTACCCGTACGGAATCGGCGCCTAAATGTTCACGCCAATTCACCTAGTCTCTAGTGCCATGGACCGTTGCTAGACGGCCACCCATGGTAACGGGCCCTTGTGGGACACGGGCCCAAGTCTAGCTGAGGGTGAACCTAAGGGTCACACACAAATCACCGAGGAGGTTGAGAGATCGACTTGGAGTCAATCTCGAAGGATAAAAATAAGTAATTGGATTACTTAAGGGAAAGTCCATTGGGTGGACGGGCCGATATTGTATCGGGCTTTCATTTAATCGGTAAATTGGATTTTCGATTAAATACGGAAAGTTGAGATGTTGAGACGTTGGATCTTTTAATTGGATTAAAAGATCAACAGGAATAATTTAAATGGACATTAAATTGGATTTAATATTGGGTTCGTCGTAATTGGATTACGATAAAAACCCGATCCGTTAAATTATACCTGAGAGGAGAAATAATTCCTAATTTGGAATAGGAAGAAGTTGGACTTCTTCCCTTAATTAAACATTAGCCGACATGCTCCCTTGGAGGAAGCAAAATCAGCCATGTTTCATGCTAGGTGGTATGTTGACTTGTCTCTTTTGGAAAGAGACAAATCAACTCCAATCAAGCTCTTCCCTTTTGGTATGATTTGATCATACCATAAATTTTGGTAGGCTTGATTGAAGAATTGATGGTGATTGATTGGAATGAATCTAGACATCCTTGGATGAACCTAGACACATTCCAATAATCACATTAATTATGTATATATATTAGAATATACAACACCTAGCATAAGTGATTCATTATTCATTTTTTTCTAGGAAAAGAGAAGACCAAAATCCTCTCCTCTCTCTCAATTTTCGTGCTCCCTCCCTCTCTTACACTTGTGTTCTTCACTTGATTTTGAATCAAGAAGAAGAACAAAGTAAGTTTAAGAGAACACTAATTCATAGTGTTCTTCTCTTAAAACCGATTCCTTCCTAAACCCGTTCTTTTCTAGCAAGAAGAACGTGTGTTTCTTCCGGTGTGGTGTGGATCACCTTTGGAGAATCCATACGTTTGGATTTCGTGAGCATTCCGGAGAAGGAACAACGCTAGTAGCCGGGAGCATACGCTAAACAATCAAAGGTAACGGTTTATTACGCTTTGATTGATTCCATTTATATATATCTATGCCCTATGTGTTTAAATATATGTTTAATATTTACACATCCTACATCGAACGCCCGGTTGAGAACCCAAGGGTACACCCCTTGGGATTTGCGTATTTTGAATTTGATTTAAATTTTACGCACTTATCTCGACTTTCTCGCTTCCGCTCGCGCTCCTGGGCGGATCCGCTTGTCCTTCATCGATCCCTCCCAGTAAAACGCGGCGTGTTCGAATTCTGATCGCTTTTACGCGAGAAAGGGGGACCACCCTTTAAGCCTAAGTATTCCTCAATGACCGATAGCGTACAAGTACCGTGAGGGAAAGGTGAAAAGAACCCTATTTAGGGAGTGCAATATAGAACCTGAGATCCGATGCGAACAATCAGTCGGAGGAGCGAAGCTTAGAGCCTTTACTTTCTGTTAGATTAGTAAAGCGCGCTCACTCTAACGGCGTACCTTTTGCATGATGGGTCAGCGAGGAAATGGGAACAGCGGCTTAAGCCAATAGGTGTAGGCGCTTTCCAGAGGTGGAATCTTCTAATTCTTCATATTTGACCTGAAATCGATCGATCTAGCCTTGAGCAGGTTGAAGAGAGCTCTAACAGGCCTT
>JACGWO010000011.1:746067-938567 GCA_034509735.1 Sesamum alatum | reverse complement strand
TGGTCAACTCATCAGGCTCATGACCTAAAGATTGCAGGTTCGAATCCTGCCCCCGCTTTGAGATGCTGTTGAAACCGTCGTTCTAGCTTGTTGGGCTTTGGAATTATTAGCGAGCAAGCCCACACCTGAAGCTGACTAGGAATTTCATAGTTTAAGAGAAGAAAGATCGTATCACGTCAGTCTGTCTTCTGGCAAGAGAAGTCGTATCGAGAAAGTCCCGCCCAAAGAGCTTAGCCAAGAGTGGACCTGGCCTGATGGCGGTCCCGCAAAGCCGGTCAACGGGAGCTAAGATACGGCTATGCTTGTCTAAAAAAAGACAGAAAGAAAGCAGAAATTCGATGAAGACAGAGATAGAGATATAGAAAGTGTGCCGCGGGTGACGAGTGATCAGTATCGTAGGGATGCGACTCTTTACTCAAAGGCTACAATCAACAAGAGGGTATATACTATGATGAGACATTCGGTCCAGTTATCAAGATGGCCACGGAGGATATAAAACACGTTGCCCTAAGGTCTCCTATGGGTATATACTCAACCAAGGCGATGCCTTTTGGTCTAAAGAATGCCGATGCAACTTACCAGCAAGCAATGACCAACATCTTCAAAGAACTTCATCATCACGAGGTTGAGTGCTATGTAGATGACCTCGTTCTATAACTTGAGTAAGGCTGACCTATCTAGTTGCGGTTTATCAGGCTAGAATGCGAACAAGGCCGCGAAGACGGCTTAATGGTTACATTAGGCATAAGGGAAACCCAGCGACGTAGTGGGGGGCGTAGTGTAGTTGAAATGGGGGGGAGGCTCGATGTAATTGAGAATTGGTTCATCGTCTACAACAAAATCAATATCAGATGAGCGACTCGAAAGCTCAGATGGATAGACTAGCCGGCTTATGAAGAAGGATTTACCTAGCTCAGGAAAATGAAGAGGACAAGTAGTTCCAACTAGGCCAGCAGTTCCTAGTTCGGTTGATGCCGTAGGAAAATAATAAACAAGAGCTACAACCACTAGAAAAGAAGATGCTGACTTTAGCTCAGCTGAAGGATGAATACTAAGCGCAAGGCGATCCGCACATAGCCGTTAGATTAGATCCGGACTAGAAGTTCTTTCCTATGCTATGAAGGTGGGAATGACTAGCCACGGATTCGCAAGCGAGATAAACGAGTTGATATTAACATCTCTAACAAAAAGAGAGAAGATAGTAAGGATTTTTTATTAGCTTAAAGGTAGTGGGCTGCTACTAAGCGAAAGGACCATTTCGTCACCTAAGCCGGAAAGAGAAAGAGTAAGATTTATATTCCTGAATTCGAAGTAGTTAAATGAAAAAAATAACTGATTCAACTTATTATCCCAACCTCAGGGGGCCTTTGAAAATAGTTAAGCTAACTCTCACTATCGGTTTCGTACGTTATCCCCGCTCTACTGGTCGTTCGGCTAGTGTTAGTCTTCTATATGCCGTCCGGAACCCTATACGGTTAGGTAGGGAACATTTTGCATTCTTATTCTACCCTCGTCACCCTCTAATATAATAGACTCTTATATAAATCGTCGTGGATGCAACCGTTACATATGCAATGCAATTCTTTGGTTGTCCGTACACGTGCAAGAGAAAGCTTTCCATCACCGGTCAGTTGTTTTCGCTCCAGACGGTTGTTGCACGAACCTGAACCCGACGGATTACGTCAAGCAGCTCTCTGGATTAGCAAGAATTCGTGTTACTGAGAATCGGGAAGAAAAGAAGAGAGCTCTCCCATTGAAATGTTCGTCACACGATGCGGCCTCGGCTTTCATAGCTTTGATGAGACTAAGTGGTCCCTTACATTCATTCACACCCAGTCGATAGCTTTCAAAAGTCCCGACTCTTTCTTTCTATACGCAACGCAAAAAGGGGAATCACCTACTCGCCTTCTGGCACAACACACACTCACACTCACAAGAGCACACCACAAAAATGTCGGCGGTCATATTTAAACGAGATGGCAGGGCGTTCTCCCGTTGACTCAAATTTTTCGGGAACGAAGGATACCAGTACTAGACTATAGAATCGTCGAGCACTATAATCCAACGGATCGACCTAGTGATAGAAAGAGAAAGAGCAGCTCGCAACTGGCGAGCGATCGATTTGCTCTCTGTTAGAGGAACCCGAAAGGCGAATTCAGGCACAATCTAAGGATTGATAGATCGATTGGGGATTGATTGAGTGCCCTATTAGAGAAGGCCGAAAGGCAGCAATAATCTGAGGCATCCCTTTCTCAAAGCAAAGGGCTTCATTACATCCGGAAGAGCAAGTTTGTTCTGGGTCACTTATCATCGCCTGTTTCAAATCGTGGAAGGCCACTTGGCATTCTTTAGACCAGTTCCAATCTCGTCCCTTCTTCAAAAGAGCAGTCAGAGGTGTAGCCCTTCGTGAGAAGCCCTCTAAAAAGCGACGATAGTAGTTAGCTAGTCCCAGAAAGGACCTAAATTCCATCATATTCTTGGGGGTCTTCCATTCTTGGATCGCCTTCACCTTCCCCAAATCCATCCGAGTGTGGCCATGCTCAATGATATGGCCCCAAAACTTGATGCTTTGTTGGGCAAAGGCACATTTTTCTCTCTTCAAGTAGAGTTGGTTCTCGCGCAATTTGTTGAAGTTTATTCTCACTATCTTCAGAGAGTTCAAATTGAAACTAAAAAAATCATATAGGGGCTCAGCTGAGTTCCTAAGCATTTTCGTATTCACGGTCTGGAGATGGGTTTCTCAGCTGTCTATATTCGGTGTTTAATGAACGAGCACCTATCATCCATTTGGCCTTGCTGCTTTACAACACATGTACCCTGTGAAGAGGTTCTGCACTCTTTGCAGAGTGGGTAGGGTGGTGCGGGATACAGAGCGCTTACACGCTTAGATCACCACCGAAGTAAGCATTATGCTCGCGTTGATACTGTGTATACCAAGTCTTTATATCCACGTGGGTCTCTCAAACTTTGGCTGGGTAGAGGGCGATTTCTCAATCCCTACGTACGTGGTCTCATCTTAGATCTACTAAGGTCTGAGATGTAGCCGAAGGAAAAAAACCTGGGGAGTTGTTTGCCTTTGAGGGAGTGAACCTTAGCGGCCCTAGTGTGGTCGATACTATGCGTATGAGTGCGAGACTGGCTACGTTATTGCCAACGATACTACTGTACTGCATTATCGCCTGATGCGAACATTGAACAGTTCTTTGATGCTCCAGTTGTAATGAATTACTGGAAGATCAAAAGGAAAGATCCATGGCCTTTTAAGCGCCGGTACATTGGCTCCAATCAAGACATGCTAGTAAGACTTTCATTAGAATCTGATTTTCGGCATCAAAGAGCACGTGGGACTGGTGAGGGAAGGATTGCACATTAGTCTTAGTAAGGAAGGCAAGTGCCATGGCATGGGTATAGGTAAGACCCTGTCTTATTAGTATATTAGTTGGTGTTGAGACGTGATCGCCTTTTATGTAGCAGCCAGAATATGCTACCAGAGCATTTAGGAATAAAAAACCACTCACGGAGGCCATGAGCATCCATGAAGAGTTGAGGATGCTTGCAAGCTTTCAACGGGAACTTAAGACCTTGGTAGCCCCCTGTTGCAAAGAACGCGATTTCCCGGGCTCCGGCTTAGGAACCGCCCTATGCACTACGCGGTGCAGCGTAACTATCCTCGCGCTATTAGGAGTCTGTCAGTGAAGGAGGGCTACTAGTCGCCCCGAGATGGATTTCCAAGAGGTCAGTCTCTGCCTAGGGAAGTGCAAGGTTTCCACAGCCTTGACCTTCTTTCAGTAGTCTTGTCTTGGAATCAGAGACTGCCTTATTAGATGATCACGTAAAACCATGCCTGAGGAGAGCTCCAAAAATTCCTAAAGCGATATACGAACAATATCCCACCTGTGATGTTTCTGTGACCAATATACGAGAATAAAATATCTAAGTCATTGTAGTCTTTTGAAACTTGAGAAGTCGAAAAAGAGAGAACAGACGTGGTACTTTTGAATAAAAAAAGACTCATTTGCTCTCGGCACACAAAAAAGATCTTGAAAAAAGGTGTTTTGAACGTGTTTTTCCATCTCAGTTTCTGGTCCGATTGTAGCTGTTCCTGTTGCTAAGTCTCATGTGAGCAAGGACTTGTAGCTTATCACTCGGCCTATTAGTGATTACTGAGCAAAGTAGCGGGATTTTCTTACTGAGAAAATTCATGATCCCTGGCTTCCCACTAAAGGTCTCGTTTTTCTTCATCTCCATACTCTCAAGTTGAGACCTGTGGGCAACATGTCCTGGTTAGACTTGTATAATTTCATGAAGGAGTCCTGAAAGATTTTGGATCGTCCCGGGAAAATAGCGCGAATGCGGAAGCGCGGTATAAAATTAAAATACGAAAATTAAACATGCTTTGATAAAATAAATAAACATGTTCAAGGGGTGTGCCCTTGAACTATCCCGGTGTTCGGTGTATCTCATGAAATTAAAAGCATAAACAAATCATGGAGGCCATAGGATGGAAAAATAAAAGGAACGAAAAATTTAAATCGGAACCTACCGATTGTCGTTTTCGTCTTCTAACTGCTACTCGCGTTGTTCCCCGATTTGCTCCAAGTCTCGTTCTTGAGACTCTCCAAACAGTAACACGCAATCCACCCACGTATCTTGCACGTCGTGCTAGCGAACGAACAAGTATAAATATTGGAGAGGATGAATTAATAACACGTTATTAATTAACGGTATTAATTCTCCTTTTTTTTTTTTTTTTTGATCTAATGTTCCAAGAACAAAAGAATCAAGAAGTATTTTCTTGTTTGAGGAGAGAGAGAGGGCGGACGAGAGGGGAGAGGGAGAGAGCCGAATTTGTGTGTGTGTGTGTGTGTGTTGGAATTTCATCACTTCACAAATAGTGAAAGACTAGGACTATATATAGAGGAGGAGTTTAATCCTCTTTAAACTCTAATTCTAAAAAGGTCTATTTTGACTAGGATTTTGACCTAGTCAAAGTCCTAGTCAAAGTAGTATTTGACCTAGTCAAATTAATCCTAGCCATCCATCTCTCCCTTTCAATCTCAACCATTAATTTTAATTTAATGAAATATTTAAATCCTATTAAATATTCCAAAGGCAAATAAATAAATATAATAAAAATATTTATTCTAGGCCTATTAAATTAATCCTCTAATAAATTCAATTTACTAGATTAATTCGTTTTATCAAATAGAAGGAATTAATTCTCCTAAGAAAATAAAGGTCCCGATTAAATCCAATTTAATTATTCCTTTTCTCCAATATTTAATTCTAAATTAAATACTTGATGTGTGTGGATTGTGTGTGACTCTTTAGGTTCACCTTTCAGCTAGACTTGGTCGGATTCTTAGAATCCGTCCGTTACCATGGGTGGCCATCTAGCAATGGTCCATGGCACTAGAGACTAGGTGAAATATCCGGGGATGAACATTTTTTAGGCTCTAACAGTACACTTGTCCTTCTGTCTACGGTCTCACCACTTAGGGTTTAGGGCACGGAAAATGCAGGTACCCATTTTGGACCTAAGTGTCTGTCTGTCCTCACTAAATGCCGCAAGGGAAGCCTTCCCTTCTGTTCAGTTACTGTGGCCACAGATTTTAGGGACAAGACACAGAGCATACGTGAGACTCAACTGTCAATGCCTTTTGACAGGAGACAGATCCTTTCTTGGAAACTACTGTCACTTTGTACACCAGAGCTGCACTAGACATGGCTTATGACTACTCAAGTGCTTCTCAGCAATCTCTCACCATATGTAAGATACAAACCTGATACACAGGTAAACTCAGCAGTTCCTCAAGTCAAAGGACTTGTCCTGTACCTTTGGAACCAGGAATACACGTCATACCTTGCTGACCCTACTCAAGGTCCTCCGTAAGACGGTTCCCGCGAGTCACCTCAGTCAGCTGCTCCCCAGCAGGCTAACCCACTAACACTGCTTAGACGACCTTCGTCACCCGTCGATGAAATACGACAGCAGATGCTTAGTGCAAGTCTCAAAGGGAATCCCGGTACCCATTTTCGAGATTCCTTGACTTGGAGTTTTCTGGACTGATTTCATGGACCTACCTTCAAGCGTAGTCCCAATTCCCTAAATGGGCTTTCAGTCCGTGGGCTTTGTTTGCGTCGTGAACAGATAGATGAAGCAGTAAAGTGAACGCAAACAAAGTAATGCCAGAATGAATTTCACTTCTTTATTCATTAATAGTTTTATCAAAACACTGAAATTGTCTAGACATAGGTTACATTTTGCCCGCCAAGATTGGCTACATAGTCACCTATTCTAACAATCTCCCACTTGACCTTTAAAGCCAATCGCCCATATGTCTAATCCCCATCTTCTGAAGATGTTGCGTATGAGCGCTCTGCGACATAGGCTTTGTCAGCGGATCTGCTGTGTTGTCTGCTGAGTTGACTCGGTCCATCCGAACGTCACCTCTTCCTACCATTTCTCTTAGAAGATGGTAGCGTCTAAGAATGTGTTTGGACGGTGATGAGATCTCGGTTCCTTTGCTTGCGCTATTGCACCGTTGTTATCACAGAAAATGACAACGGGCTCGGCGATGCTAGGCACTACACCCAACTCTTGGATGTAGTTTCTCATCCAAACCGCTTCCTTGGCAGCTTCTGAAGTTGCTATGTATTCAGCCTCTGTGGTGGAGTCAGCAGTGGTTGCTTGCTTGGAACTTTTCCAAGCCACTACTCCATTGAGTTTGAATACGTAACCCGATTGGGACTTGGCATCATCATCATCAGACTGGAAGCTAGCGTCGCTAAAGCCTTCCAGAATCAATTCTCCATTGCCATAGACTAAGAACATTTCCTTAGTCCTCCTTAGGTACTTTAAGGATGCCCTTAACAGCATTCCAATGTGCCTCTCCTGCGTAGGACTGATATCTGCTTGTTACGCTCAAAGCGTAAGCAATGTTAGGCCTGGTGCAGTGGACCGCATATTGGATGCTTCCTACGGCAGAAGCATAGGGGATGACTTTCATCCTTTCAAGTTCCTCATCAGTCTGCGGGACTGTTTCTTGGATAACTTGATCCCTTCCCATGGGAAGGAATCCTCGTTTGGAGTTGTCCATTCGATATCTCTTTAGGACTTTCTCCATATACGAGTTTTGGGTGAGCCCTAACATTCTTTTAGATCTGTCCCTGACGATCTGGATGCCTAGGATGTAGGAGGCTTCACCCAAGTCCTTCATGGAAAACTGGGTTGACAACCATGCTTTTGTGTCCCTCAACATTCTAACGTCATTTCCAATGAGTAAAATGTCATCCACATAAAGCACTAGGAACACTATAGAGCTCCTACTGACCTTCTTGTATACACAAGGGTCGGATTCGTTCTTGATGAAGTCATAGCCCTGTATTACTTCATCAAAGCGAATGTTCCAACTTCGGGATGCTTGTTTGAGGCCATAGATGGACTTCTGGAGACGACAGACCTTCTGTTCTTTTCCGGTGACTGTGAAACCTTCCGGCTGATCCATATAGATCTCTTCCTCAACGAAACCGTTAATGAAGGCCGTTTTCACATCCATCTGCCATATCTCATAGTCATACCATACTGCTATGGCGAGCAGGATCCGAATGGATTTAGCCATGGGTACTGGCGAGTAGGTATCCTCAAAATCGACCCCGGGTTGTTGAGTGTATCCCTTGGCGACAAGCCTAGCCTTGAAGGTTTGTGACTGTTGGAATAGGTGACCAGAAAGCCAATAGGTTTGGCAATTTGTAACCTATCCGACAACTTGATGTGAATGTAATATTATTATTTGATGAATAAGATGAGTATTCATCACCAATGGTACCTTCTTGTTTGCGCTCATCTTACATTTGTTAAAATGGTGTTTAACTTATATCGCAACAAAGCCCACAGACCATGGATAACAACTTGTGCAGTTGGGCCACGCATTGGATGGTGGTCATGAAACCAACTGATTAAGAGTTGGGTCTGAAACGTTCCAAGTCGAGGACCTCGAGACAGGGCATCGAGAGTCCTATTGAGACTTGCGTCAAGAGTCGTGTTCATTAGATGAGTGTCGTGTTTCATCGGCGACAGGCGTGGGATGCCTACACGATCTTGATGGGTTGGTCGACTGGGGTCGAGCCGACTGGACTGACTCGCGGGGATCATCATATGGAAGCCTTGGAGGCTTGGTCGGTATGATTGGATTCCCCGGTTCCGATAGTACGGGAGTAATCCTCAGACTTGAGGAATCATGGCAGTCACGTGCACAGGACGACTGTATCTTGGATCTGGCGGGAGGTGATCATTCTGTAAGATGATCATTATAAGCCTTGTCCAGTGCAGTCAGAATGTGTAGCGAGGACGGTGGATTCCAAGAAGAGGATCCGTCCCCTGTCAGTATGTGACAGAGGTATCTCCTATGCACTCGGAGACACGTTCATGCTGTTTGAAGCTGTGGCCACAGTGGTTGGTCGAACAGGGAATGGTTTCCTGTGTCGACGCAATGAAGCATACGTGGTCTCGATTATTAAGCATAGATGCCTAGTCAAGGATGGGAACCGACGCCCAATTCCATACCCTAGACTAAGGCCGGGAGACGGTAGACGGAAGGATCGTACCCGTACGGAATCGGCGCCTAAATGTTCACGCCAATTCACCTAGTCTCTAGTGCCATGGACTGTTGCTAGACGGCCACCCATGGTAACACGCCCTTGTAGGACACGGGCCCAAGTCTAGCTGAGGGTGAACCTAAAGGGTCACACACAAATCACTGAGGAGGTTGAGATATCGACTTGGAGTCAATCTCGAAGGATAAAATAAGTAATTGGATTACTTAAGGGAAAGTCCATTGGATGGACGGGCCGATATTGTATCGGGCTTTCATTTAATCGGTAAATTGGATTTTCGATTAAATATGGAAAGTTGAGATGTTGAGACGTTGGATCTTTTAATTGGATTAAAAGATCAACGAGAATAATTTAAGTGGACATTAAATTGGATTTAATATTGGGTTCGTCGCAATTGGATTACGATAAATCCCGGTCCGTTAAATTATACCCGAGAGGAGAAATAATTCCTAATTTGGAATGGGAAGAAGTTGGACTTCTTTCCTTAATCAAACATGGCCGACACGTTCCCTTGGAGGAAGCAAAATCAGCCATGTTTCATGCTAGGTGGTATGTTGACTTATCTCTTTTGGAAAGAGACAAATCAACTCCAATCAAGCTCTTCCCTTTTGGTATGATTTGATCATACCATAAATTTTGGTAGGCTTGATTGAAGAATTGATGGTGATTGATTGGAATGAATCTAGACATCCTTGGATGAACCTAGACACATTCCAATAATCACATTAATTATGTATATATATTAGAATATACTACACCTAGCATAAGTGATTCATTATTCATCTTTTTTTAGGAAAAAGAGAAGACAAAAATCCTCTCCTCTCTCTCAAAATTTCGTTCTCCCTCCCTCTCTTACACTTGTGTTCTTCACTTGATTTTGAATCAAGAAGAAGAACAAAGTAAGTTTAAGAGAACACTAATTCATAGTGTTTTTCTCTTAAACCGATTCCTTCCTAAACCCGTTCTTTTCTAGCAAGAAGAACGTGTGTTTCTTCCGGTGTGGTGTGGATCACCTTTGGAGAATCCATACGTTTGGAATTCGTGAGCATTCCGGAGAAGGAACAACACTAGTAGCCGGGAGCATATGCTAAACAATCAAAGGTAACGGTTTATTACGCTTTGATTGATTTCATTTGTATATCTATGCCCTATGTGTTTAAATATATGTTATAATATTTACACATCCTACATCGAACGCCCGGTTGAGCACCCAAGGGTACACCCCTTGGGATTCGCGTATTTTGAATGTGATTTAAATTTACGCAATTTCTCGCCTTTCTCGCTTCCGCTCGCGCTCCCGGGCGGATCCGCTTGTCCTTCAAGTGGTATCAGAGCCCTGTTCGATGTAAGGGGCATAGATCTATGTGTTTGGCATGATCTACTTACTTTTAAATGGCTTTATTCGCATGTTAGATTACATAAATATATGAATAATATGATGATTCAATTGTTTGGATTTAATGGACTTTTGGCATGCTTAATTTTGTTAGATTGGATCTAAAATTGCATGCTTATTTTCAGAATAATATTAATTTTATTGTGCTCAAACAGTTTTGAAAAAAAAAATAAAAATAAAATTTGGTCGGGCCGGCAGTGGCCGCGCGCAGGCGGCGCCTGCACGCGCGCGCGCGCTGTGTGCGCAGTCGGCCGCTGCTGGCCGAGGGCCAGCGCGCGCGGGCGGCCGGCCTACACAACGGCTGGGCCGTTTTGTGCCGTTTTTCAACTTTTTCCGAAAAATTCGATTTTCTTTATTTTCTGCACAATATTCTGAAAATATGTTAATTTTGCATTTTTGATTTTGGGATAACTGGATTATTCCTTGAATTAAATTTGCTAATTAATTTGGGATTAATACATGCATTGGATGCATTGTTTAAAATGTCCATTAAATTTAAAATTTGAATTTTGCATATTATTTGTATATTTATGCTTTTGTGATGTTGGACATCACTTGGGTATTTGGAATATCCATTGGTTATTTTTGCATGATTATTTTGAATAATTATGTTATGTGAGTTGATGGAATCAACATGGGATGATCACAAGAGCCCTAGACCTTATGTATGAATGAATGTATGATCATTTATTTTCTGTTGGGTGGGGCCTGCGTGCCTCTTGTTTTTGGGACTATCATCTCCCGTATTTTCAGCCTCATGATGTTAAGGCTTGTTTTCTTTATTACCGATGTATTACTTTCAGTTGTAATGAGAGTAGATAGGATTGGTGAGGGTGAACCCATATCAAGGCGTGAAACAAGAGCACTACAAGGCCCATTGGAATGAGGGTGAACCCATATCAAGGCGTGAAACAAGAGCACTACAAGGCCCATTGGAATGACAATGGGTATATTACTATTGTAATAATTTAGGACCACCCTAGACAGACCATAGACTCACTGCGGGCTCAGTGGGTCGCATAGGTTGGGCTTGTGATCATCCTAACAGGGGTATGCTATGTTTTCTGCATGCGGCGTATTTATTTATCGCTTTAAATATTGGATATTTATGCATGCTAAAACACCATAATGTGATGAGGTCTCGGTCACACTTAAACTCTCATTTGGTTGGACCAAATTAAATATTAGGCACAGAACGGACTTGGATCAAATGGTATTTTGGTCTGTCCGAGCCTTCCATCCACAGCAATGTGGTGAGGAAGCTACCACTACCCAAGTGTGGTCTCACGAGTCGTGGCACACTTGGAATAGGGGAAAGCTGCACTATTGTTGTGAACAAAAAGACTGCGCTCGCTATTTTCCCTGTCTCACGAGTCGTGGGGGGCGACAGTTTGAGGCATGATTTGGTTGATGGGTCGGGCCCAACACTGAGTAACATGGTTCGCTTGGAGTTCTCGGGACCATGTGAATAGGTGAGGCAAAATATCTTGGGAATCTCATTGGATGAGAATGATATTGGATATCTCCCACTAGGTCTTCTTCATGTGAATCGTAAAAGCGGGGCATGGAGATTACGCTTGTGGATCCCAAGCCCACTAGGAAATGGTTTTTCCGAAACTCCGCTTGAGAGTGGCGGACTTTCGTATAAATAGTGGGAGGGTTAAAGACTAAAAGACCAAGTCTTCAACTTGAACAATAATATTACCATCATCTGCTAATTTCTGCTTTACATTTTTTAATAATGTAGATATGTTTAAGAACCCGTTAACCATGATTCGTGAGACTAACAAATTCAACGGAACGAACTACTCGGACTGGCTCAGAAACCTGAGGATTATCCTCGGTTTCGAGAATCAAGGCTACATCTTGGACGAGCCACCACCGAGCGACTTACCGGAGGGGTCCACGCCTGAAGAACGTTTGATGTTCGAGAAATGGCATGAGGACAACCGGAAAGTACGCAGTATCATACTGGCTTCGATGTCTAACGACATCCAGAAGCAGTATGAGAGGCTGGACAACGTCTCCGCCATAATGCTCCGCATGAACGAGGTTTATGCGGTTCCGGATAGGCATATTAGATATGCCGCCACAAAAGCATTCTTTGGCACCAAGCTCGCTGAAGGAGCGTCTGTACAGAGTCATGGGTCAAGATGCTCTCCCTAGTGGAGAAACTCGAGGACCTTAAAGCTGGGCTTAACAATGACACGTACATTGACGTGATCCTCCAGTCGCTTCCTCCATCCTATGACCCGTTTGTTGTAAACTACAACATGAACGGACTTGAGAAGTCTATTCATGAGTTGATCAACATGCTGGTCCAATACGAGGCAACGACCCACAAGTCGGCACCGGCGGTATTGATAGGAGAGGCTTCGACCTCCAAGGCAAATGGCAAGAGGGCCGGACGCTGGAAGAGGAAGAAGGGCAAAGGGAAGACGGTTTGTGCCCCTACTCACGCTCCGGGCGTCCCTGTTGCTCCGGTTGGACCGAGCAAAGGGAAAGGGAAGCCCCGTGGTTCTCAACGGTCCAAGGCAAATGATGTCTGCATGCATTGCCAAGGGAAAGGGCATTGGAAGAGGGAGTGCCCACAACTCCTCTTCAACCCAGGTGTGTTTGTGGTTGAAGTTAATATGATTACTAATTCTGCTTCATGGGTATTGGATACCGGGTGTGGTGCTCACATCTGCAATGATTTGCAGGCACTGCAAAGAAGCAGAAGGCTAACCAAGGATGAGATGATCCTGAGGCTAGGTGATGGCAAGGCCGTTGCTGCGGAGGCCGTAGGATCACTAGAGTTAGCCATTAGTAGTCATGTTAGGATTGTACTGAACGATTGTTTCTATGTACCAAGCATGATTAAAAACATTGTTTCCATCCCGGTCCTTGATAAGGAGGGATATGAATTTACCATCAATAGAAATGGTTTTTTCATTATCAAAGATGGTATTTCTCATTTGCTTGGTACATTGGTCAACGGTCTGTACATACTTCAACAGTCTAATTGGATTATGACTGCAGAACACAAACGAAAACGTGATGATCATAATAACGCACAGATATGGCATGCGAGGTTAGGTCATATCTCTAAAGATAGGATAAGAAGGTTGGTGGACTCAAGGAGTCTAGAAATAGACGATTTGGACAACCTACCGACCTGCGAATCTTGTCTAAAGGGAAAGATGACCAAGAAACCCTTTGTTGGACAAAGTACGCTAGCCAGTGGTCTGTTGGATTTGATCCATACAGATGTCTGTGGTCCACTAAATACTCAGGCTAGAGGTGGGTACTCGTACTTCATAACCTTTACCGATGATCACTCATGGTATGGTTATGTTTACTTGATGAGGTACAAGTCTGAAGCCTTTGGAAGGTTTAAGGAATACATACTTGAAGTAGAGAATCAAATCGGTCGAAAGATCAAAGCCCTTCGGTCGGACCGAGGTGGAGAGTATTTGAGTGGTGAGTTTACTGATTATCTAAAAGAGAATGGGATTCTCTCTCAGTGGACCCCTCCTGGAACACCGCAAACTTGATGGTGTGTCTGAAAGGAGGAATCGGACCTTGTTGGACATGGTCCGATCCATGATGAGTTTTACCGAACTACCCCTTTCCTTCTTGGGATACGCTCTTGAGACGGCGGCCAAAGTTTTGAACTTGGCGCCATCTAAAAGGGTATCCCAGACGCCATATGAGATATGGTATGGCAAGCCTGCCTCCTACAAATACTTGAAAGTGTGGGGTTGCCCCGCATATGTCAAGAGATTAGTGGGAGATAAACTGGACTCGAGGTCTAGTTTTATGCAGGTTTATCGACTATCCGAAAGAAACTGCGGGGTATTATTTCTATGATCCCTCCGAGAAAAAGGTTTTTTGTCTCGCGAAACACAGTGTTCTTGGAAAAAGGTTTTCCATCGATAGTCGACGCGATGAGGTGCTCCTTGAAGAATCAAGTGAGGCACCCCATGAGGCGGCAGTGACATCTGAGCCAGTGGTTCCCACTGATATTGTTCCAGTCCTCCGTAGGTCGGCCAGAGTATCCCATGCACCTGATAGGTATGGATTTCTGGGCCTGACCGGTCAGTTGGATAATGATCCAAAGACGTACGGAGAAGCATGTCGGACATCGATTCGGACAAGTGGCTTGAGGCCATGAAATCCGAGATGGAACTCGATGGGTGCAAACAAGGTTTGGACCCTAGCAGATCCACCAAAAGGGGTTAAACCCGAAGCTGGAACATACGTTTTGATGAAGTCATACGGGGATATGATTTCATCAAGAACGAGTCCGATCCTTGTGTATACAAGAAGATCAGTGGGAGCTCAGTTGCGTTTTTGGTGCTTTACGTGGATGCCATCTTGCTCATTGGGAATGATGCTAAGATATTGGGTACCACTAAAGCTTGGTTGTCAACGCAATTCTCCATGAAGGATATGGGCCAGGCATCCTACATCCTTGCCATCAAGATCTACAGGGATAGATCTAGAAGGATGTTAGGAATGGCCCAGTCCTCGTACATTGAGAAAGTCTTGAAGAGATTCAAGATGGAGAACTCAAAACGAGGACTCCTTCCTATGAGGCATGGAATTAAGTTATCCAAGAAGCAGTCTCCTAAGACTGATGAGGAGCTTAAACGGATGTTGGACATCCCCTATGCTTCAGCCATAGGCAGCATACAGTATGCTGTTCAGTGCACTAGACCTGATGTGGCTTTCACTTTGAGCGTAACTAGCCGATATCAGTTGTGTGCCGGGAGGCACACTGGAGTGCAGTCAAGACTATCCTGAAGCACCTGAAAAAGTACTAAGGACATGTTCTTGATCTACGGTGGTGGAGAGTTGATACTGGAAGGCTATAGCGACGCTAGCTTCCAGTCGGATGACGATGATGCCAAGTCTCAGTCTGGTTATGTGTTCAGACTTAAATGGTGGCGTGGTCGCTTGGAAGAGTTCCAAGCAGGCTACCACGGCGGACTCCGCCACCAGAGTTTTTGAATACATAGCGGCTTTGGAAGCTGCTAAGGAGTGGTTTGGTTGATGAGCTACATCCAAGGGTTGGATGTAGTACCTAGCATTGCTAAGCCTGTAATTATCTTTTATGATAACAACGGGGCGATAGCGCTAGCAAAGGAACCGAGATCTCATCACGATCCAAGCATATTCTTAGACGCTACCATCTCTTAGAGAGATGGATAGCAGGATTGACGTTCGGTTGGACCGAGTCAGCTCCGCAGAAAACATAGCAGATCCACTTGCTAAGCCCATGTTGCAAGTTGCCCATACTCACCATCTGAATAAGAGGATTCGAGGCCAATGGGTGATTGGCTTTAGGTCAAGTGGGAGATTGTTAGAATAGGTGACCAGAAAGCCAATAGGTTTGGCGAATTTGTAACCTATCTGACAACTAGATGTAAATGTAATATTATTATGTGATGAATAAGATGAGTTTTCGTCACCAATGGTACCTTCTTTGTTGCGCTCATCTAACATTTGTTAAAATGGTGTTTAACTTATATCGCAACAAAGCCCACAGACCATGGATAACAACTCGTGCAGTTGGGCCACGCATTGGATGGTGGTCATGAAACCAACTGATTAAGAGTTGGATCTGAAACGTTCCAAGTCGAGGACCTCGAGACAGGGCAACGAGAGTCCTATTGAGACTTGCGTCAAGAGTCGTGTTCATTGGATGAGTGTCGTGTTTCATCGGCGACAGGCGTGGGACGCCTACACGATCTTGATGGGTTGGTCGACTGGGGTCGAGCCGACTGGACTGACTCGCGGGGATCATCATATGGAAGCCTTGGAGGCTTGGTCGATATGATTGGATTCCCCGGTTCCGATAGTACGGGAGTAATCCTCAGACTTGAGGAATCATGGCAGTCACGTGCACAGGACGGTTGTATCTTGGATCTGGCGAGAGGTGATCATTCTGTAAGATGATCATTATAAAGCCTTGTCCAGTGCAGTCAGAATGTGTAGCGAGGACGGTGGATTCCAAGAAGAGGATCCGTCCCCTGTCAGTATATGATAGAGGTATCTCCTATGCACTCGGAGACACGTACATGCTGTTTGAAGCTGTGGCCACAGTGGTTGGTCGAACAGGGAATGGTTTCCTGTGTCGATGCAATGAAGCATACGTAGTCTCGAGTATTAAGCATAAATGCCTAGTCAAGGATGGGAACCGACGCCCAATTCCATACCCTAGACTAAGGCCGGGAGACGGTAGACGGAAGGATCGTACCCGTACGGAATTGGCGCCTAAATGTTCACGCCAATTCACCTATTCTCTAGTGCCATAGACCGTTGCTAGACGGCCACCCATGGTAACGGGCCCTTGTGGGACACGGGCCCAAGTCTAGCTGAGGGTGAACCTAAAGGGTCACACACAAATCACCGAGGAGGTTGAGAGATCGACTTGGAGTCAATCTCGAAGGATAAAATAAGTAATTGGATTACTTAAGGGAAAGTCCATTGGATGGACGGGCCGATATTGTATCGGGCTTTCATTTAATCGGTGAATTGGATTTTCGATTAAATATGAAAAGTTGAGATGTTGAGACATTGGATCTTTTAATTGGATTAAAACATCAACGGGAATGATTTAAGTGGACATTAAATTGGATTTAATATTGGGTTCGTCGTAATTGGATTACGATAAATCCCGGTCCGTTAAATTATACCCGAGAGGAGAAATAATTCCTAATTTGGGATGGAAAGAAGTTGGACTTCTTTCCTTAATTAAACATGGCCGACACGCTCCCTTGGAGGAAGCAAAATCAGCCATGTTTCATGCTAGGTGGTATGTTGACTTGTCTCTTTTGGAAAGAGACAAATCAACTCCAATCAAGCTCTTCCCTTTTGGTATGATTTGATCATACCATAAATTTTGGTAGGCTTGATTGAAGAATTGATGGTGATTGATTGGAATGAATCTAGACATCTTTGGATGAACCTAGACACATTCCAATAATCACATTAATTATGTATATATTTGAATATACAACACCTAGCATAAGTGATTCATTATTCATCTTTTTCTAGGAAAAAGAGAAGACAAAACTCCTCTCCTCTCTCTCAAAATTTCGTTCTCCCTCCCTCTCTTACACTTGTGTTCTTCACTTGATTTTGAATCAAGAAGAAGAACAAAGTAAGTTTAAGAGAACACTAATTCATAGTGTTTTTTCTCTTAAACCGATTCCTTCCTAAACCCGTTCTTTTCTAGCAAGAAGAACGTGTGTTTCTTCCGTGTGGTGTGGATCACCTTTGGAGAATCCATACGTTTGGATTTCGTGAGCATTCCGGAGAAGGAACAACGCTAGTAGCCGGGAGCTTACGCTAAACAATCAAATTTAACGGTTTATTACGCTTTGATTGATTTCATTTATATATCTATGCCCTATGTGTTTAAATATATATTTTAATATTTACACATCCTACATCGAACGCCCGGTTGAGCACCCAAGGGTACACCCCTTGGGATTCGCGTATTTTGAATGTGATTTAAATTTACGCAATTTCTCGCCTTTCTCGCTTCCGCTCGCGCTCCCGTGCGGATCCGCTTGTCCTTCAATGACTTCTCCATCAACGCCAAGTTTGCTTGTATACCCACTTACAGCCCACTGGCTTAACACCTTTCGGTGGATCTACAAGTCTCCAGACTTGGTTCTCGTTCATAGAGTCCATTTCGGTTTTCATGGCCTCAAGCCATATCCCGGAGTCGATGTCAGACATCGCTTCTCCATATGTCTTAGGATCGTTATCCAAAAGATTGTGGATCGTCCCGGGAAAATAGCGCGAATGCGGAAGCACGGTATAAATTAAAATACGAAAATTAAACATGCTTTGATAAAATAAATAAACACGTTCAAGGGGTGTGCCCTTGAACTTTCCCGGGTGTTCGGTGTATCTCATGAAATTAAAAGCATAAACAAATCATGGAGGCCATAGGATGGAAAAATAAAAGGAACGAAAAATTTTAATCGGAACCTACCGATTGTCGTTTTCGTCTTCTAACTGCTACTCGCGTTGTTCCCCAATTCGCTCCAAGTCTCATTCTTGAAACTCTCCAAATAGTAACACGCAATCCACCCACGTATCTTGTACGTCGTGCTAGCGAACGAAAAAGTATAATATTGGAGAGGATGAATTAATAACACATTATTAATTAACGGTATTATTTCTCCCTTTTTTTTTTGATCTAATGTTCCAAGAACAAAAGAATCAAGAAGTGTTTTCTTGTTTGAGGAGAGAGAGAGGGCGGACGAGAGGGGAGAGGGAGAGAGCTGAATTTGTGTGTGTGTATGTGTGTGTTGGAATTTCATCACTTCACAAATAGTGAAAGGCTAGGACTATATATAGAGGAGGAGTTTAATCCTCTTTAAACTCCAATTCTAAAGAGGTCTATTTTGACTAGGATTTTGACCTAGTCAAAGTCCTAGTCAAAATAGTATTTGACCTAGTCAAATTAATCCTAGCCATCCATCTCTCCTTTTTAATCTCAACCATTAATTTAATTTAATGGAATATTTAAATCCTATTAAATATTCCAAAGGCCAAATAAATAAATATAATAAAAATATTTATTCTAGGCCTATTAAATTAATCCTCTAATAAATCCAATTTATTAGATTAATTCCTTTTATCAAATAGAAGGAATTAATGCTCCTAAGAAAATAAAGGTCCCGATTAAAATCAATTTAATCATTCCTTTCTCCAATATTTAATTCTAAATTAAATACTTGCTGTGTGTGGATTGTGTGTGACTCTTTAGGTTCACCTTTCAGCTAGACTTGGTCGGATTCTTAGAATCCGTCCGTTACCATGGGTGGCCATCTAGCAATGGTCCATGGAATTAGAGACTAGGTGAAATATCCGGGGATGAACATTTAGGCTCTAACAATACACTTGTCCTTCTGTCTACGGTCTCACCACTTACGGTCTAGGGCACGGAAAATGCAGGTACCCATTTTGGACTTAAGTGTCGGTCTGTCCTTACTAAACGCCGCAAGGGAAGTCTTCCCTTCTGTTCAGTTACTGTGGCCACAGATTTTGGGGACAAGATATAGAGCATACGTGAGACTCAACTGTCAATGCCTTTTGACAGGAGACAGATCCTTTCTTGGAAACTACTGTCACTTTGTACACCAGAGCTGCACTAGACATAGCTTATGACTACTCAAATGCTTCTTGGCAATCTCTCACCATATCTAAGATAGAGACCTGATACACAGGTAAACTCAGCAGTTCCTCAAGTCAAAGGACTTGTCCTGTACCGTTGGAACCGGGAATACACGTTATACCTTGCTGACCCCTTCTCAAGGTCCTCCATAAGACGGTTCTCGCGAGTCACCTCAGTCAGCTGCTCCCATCAGGCTAACCCACTAACACTGCTTAGACGACCTTCGTCACCCGTAGATGAAATACGATAGCAGATGCTGAGTGCAAGTCTCAAAGGGAATCCCGGTACCCATTTTCGAGATTCCTTGACTTGGAGTTTTCCGGACTGATTCAGCAGGACTGATTTCATGGACCTACCTCCAAGCGTAGTCCCAGTCCCCGAAATGGGCTTTCAATCCGTGGGCTTTGTTTGCGTAGTGAACAGATAGATGAAGCAGTAAAGTGAACGCAAACAAAGTAATGCCAGAATGAATTTCACTTCTTTATACATTAATAGTTTTATCAAAACACTGAAATTGTCTAGACATAGGTTACATTTTGCCCGCCAAGATTGGCTACATGGTCACCTATTCTAACAAGTCCACCAAGTGTTAGAATAGGTGACCATGTAAGCCAATTTTGGCGGGTATATGTAACCTATATCTAGACAATTATAGGTGTTTGATAAATCATTAATGAATAAAGAAGTGAATTTCATTTGGCATTACTTTGTTTGTGTTCACTTATATCTGTTTTCTATATCTGTTCACTACGCAAACAAAGCCCACGGACTGAGAATCAATTTCGGGGACTGGGACTACGCTTGGAGGTAGGTCCATGGAATCAGTCTTCCCGAATCAGTCCGGAAATCTCCAAGTCAAGGAATCCCGAAAATGGGTACCGGGATTCCATTTGAGACTTGCACTAAGCACCTGCTGTCGTGTTTCATCGACGGGTGACGAGGGTCGTCTAAGCAGTGTTAGTGGGTTAGCATGCTAGGACGCAGCTGACTGAGGTGACTCGCGGGAACCGTCTTACGGAGGACCTTGAGTATGGTCAGCAAGGTATGACGTGTATTCCCGGTTCCAACGGTACAGGTCAAGTCCTTTGACTTGAGGAATTGCTGAGTTTACCTGTACATCAGGGTTGTATCTTAGGTATGGTGAGAGATTGCCAGAATTCTCTTTGGTAGTCATAAGCCATGTCTAGTGCAGTTCTGGTGTGCAAAGTGACAGTAGTTTCCAAGAAAGGATCTGTCTCTTGTCAATAGGTTTTTGGCAGTTGAGTCTCATATATACTCTAGGTCTTGTCCCTAAAACTGTGGCCACAGTGACTGAACAGAAGGGAAGGATTTCCTTGCGGCGTTTAGTGAGGACAGACCAAACACTTAGGTCCAAAATGGGTACCTGCATTTTCCGTGCCCTAGACTCTAAGTGATGAGACCGAAGACAGAAGGACAAGTGTACTGTTAGAGCCTAAATGTTCATCCCTGAATATTTCACCTAGTCTCTAGTGCCATGGACCGTTGCTAGATGGCCACCCATGGTAACGGAAGGATTCTAGGAATCCGACCAAGTCTAGCTGAAAGGTGAACCTAAAGAGTCACACACTATCCACACACATTTAGATATTTAATTAGGAATTAAATATTGGAGTGAAGGAATGATTAAATTGGATTTAATCGGGTCCTCTATTTTTCTTGAAGAAATAATTCCTTCTATTAGATATAAGGAATTAAATTGATAAATTAGATTTATCAAAGGGATTTATTTAATGGGCTTAAATAATATTTATATTTATTTTAGCCTCTTGGAAATATTTAAATAGGTTTTAAATATTCCATTAAATTAAATTAAATCAACGGTTGAGATCAATGGGAGAGATGGATGGCTAGGATTGTTTTGACTAGGTCAAAACACTACTTTGACTAGGACTTTGACTAGGTCAAAATCCTAGTCAAATTAGAGTTCTTAAAAGAGGAGTTTAAAGAGGATTAAACTCCTCTTCTATATAAACCCCTAGCATCCTACAAGTTGAAGGATGATGAAACTCCAACACACACACTACAACTCACACACACGGATTCTCTCTCCCTCTCTCTCGTCCGATTCTCTCTCCCTCTCCAAGAAATATTTTCTTGGTTCTTTTTTTCTTGGAACATTAAGAACTTGATGAATCAATACCATTAATCCATAATGTGTTATTGATTCATCCACTCCAAAAACATAAACTTGTTCGTTGCTAGCACGACGTGCAAGATACGTGGGAGGATCGTGTGTCACGATTTAGAGGGTCTCAAAGATGAGATCTTGGTGCAAAACGGGGAACAACGCTTGTAGCCTTTGAAGACGAAAACGACAACGGGTAGGTCTCGTTTTAATTTTTCGTCCTCTCTTTAATTTCCAACCCTATGGCCTCCAAGATTTATTTTATGTTATTCGTTCATGAGATACACCGAACGCCCGGGAAACTTCAAAGGCACACCCTTTGAAACGTGTTTTAATTTAAAAGCATGTTTAAATTCCGCATTTATTTTTAATTATACCGCGCTTCCGCATTCGCGCTTTTCCCGGGACGATCCACAATTCCTTTCAGTGGTATCAGAGCCCGGTTCGGTGTATAGGCCTAGGGTTTATGTGCGTTTTAAGCATGAAACGTGTTTTGAGCATGTTTTAATTGAATCTTGATTTTCTTGATTATTAAAGCATGTTGTTTATTGCTTTTAATTCGTGTGAAATTCTGAATATTGGTATTTTTCTGTTTTTCTTGGGAAACGGGGGAAAATTTGAACTGAAAACGAGAAACGCCAAAGCCGGCCAGCCGGGAAGGCTGGCCGCGCGCAGCCGAGCGCTGCCGGCAGGGCAGACGCGCGCAAGCAAGGGTAGCCTGCGCGCGCCCGCCCAGCCGGTCGCGCAGGGGCAGCGCGCCGCCAGGATGGCTGCGCGCGGGCGCGCGCGCAAGGGGGCGCCTCCAGCCGCGCGCGCGGGCAGACGAGGGTGTCTGCGCGCGCGCGGAAGGTTGTCGGGCGGAGAGCCCGCGCGCGGACGGCACCAGGCACGCTGCCAGGCGCGCGCGCACGCAGACGGAGGCGTCTGCGCGCGCGCGCCCGGGCGCGCGCGAGGCAGAGGAGCCTGCGCGCGCGACGGCCTGCCGGAACACCAGGCCGCGCAGCGCGCTGCCGGCCAGGCGCGCGCGCACGCAGGCAAGGGGCCTGCGCGCGCGCGCCCGGCCAGGCAGTGCCTGCCCGCCTGCCGCCCCTGCGCGCACGGCCTGCCGGCTGCTGCCGGTGGCGGCGGCCGGTGGCTGCTGAAGCTAGGGTTTCTTGAAACCCTAGTATTATTTTATTTTATTTTATTTATTTATTTACTTTTCAGTTTTAATTTTGAATTAATTCTGAAAATTCGTTTTTGGGTTCAATTTTGCCTAAATTCCTAAAGACATTATTTTAGGAGTAAAATAAATTGGATTTGGAATCCCGGGGTTATTTTACTTAAAATAATGAGGAAAGGTTTTCCTAAACGAGAAAAATATTATTATCAATATTTGTGTTTTATTTTTCACACGTTGCGCACATGATCATTTATTTCTGTTTTGGATTATTATGATTGAAAATCATGAATTATTGGTATATTGTAATTATGTGATTGGATCATGTGATTATGTGTGTTGGATGGAAATGGATGATCACAAGCCCTAGACCGGATGTATGGTTTAATTTTCTGTTGGGCCTGTGTGCCTCTTTAACTGCTTTCTCCTTCTCTCTTTCTAGTGCCTTGGAATAATAAAGCTTTCTACCTCCCTCCTTATGTACTCCCCCGGGTTTTCGCTGGGGTTTCTATTTTTTAAATATGTAATGAGAGTAGACTAGGAGTGAGGTTTCCATTTTTTGTAATTGATGGAGAAGAAGGAAGGACCACATGGAGAGCCCAGACCGGAGGTCCCTTGGCGTTTTCCATGAAGTGAAGAAAGAGGAAAAGAGACCAAGGCCCATCAGCATGATGATTGGGTTACTATTATTGTAATAGTATAGGACCAACCCTAGATTGACCATAGATCCACTGCGGGCTCAGTGGATCGCATAGGATTCGGGCTCGTGATCATCCAACAGGGGCGTGCTAGGCTTTAATTTTGCATGTGGTTATTATGATGGATGAATGGCTTTTATTTATCATATAACTGCTATGGATGGATTTTATTTATGCATTATGGATGAATGTATGGATATATTATGAGATCTCGGTCATTCACTACTCTCACATTGGTTGGACCAATGTTGAAATATTAGACCCTAGATAAAGTGGACATGAACTCTAGGAGTTTGTCCATGCCTTCCAATCCATGGCACAGTGAGGAAGCTGTTTTAGGTCAATAGCGTGGTCTCACGAGTCGTGGCACGTTATTGTACTTAAAAGAAGCTGCACTGTGTCATGAACGAAAAATGGGCTGCTGTTACCTGTCTCACGAGTCGTGGGGGTACTAGTGGGTCCATGGCTCGGTCGATTGGGTCGGGTCTAACGCCCAATTAGCATGATTCGCTTGGAGTCCTCGGGATCATGCAAAAGGGTGAGGCAATAATCTTGGGAATCTCGTGGAACGAGAATGGTATGGAATACCTCCCACAGGATCTTTTCCATGCGAATCGTAAAAGCGGGGTATGGGAAAAATCGCTGTGGATCCCAAGCCCACTAGGAAAGAATTTCCCGAAAATCACGTTTGAGAGTACCGTGTTTTCGTATAAATAGTGGGAGGATTAAATGACTAAAGACCAAGCATTTAATTATTTCATCAAACCACCGTCTTTATTTTCTGCTGATCGCGCGTTGTTTTCTAAATGTAGATTTTAAAATGTCTAAGAACCCACTATCAACCATTCTTCAGACAAACAAATTCAATGGAACAAATTACAACGACTGGTTGCGCAATCTCAGGATAGTCCTAGATTACGAGAACCAAGGCTACGTCATGGACGAGCCTCTCCTAGGACCTTACCGGAAGGATCCACGCCAGAAGAACGTGAGACGTTCGAGACTTGGCATAAGGATAACCGGAAGGTCCGTAGCATCATACTTGCTTCGATGACCAATGAGATTCAGAAGCAATATGAAAGGCTAGACGATGTCCCTTCCATTATGGCTCGCCTTAAGGATTGCTATGCAGTCCCGGACCGGCATACTAGGTATGTCGCGACCAAGGCGTTCTTTGGAACTAAAATGACAGAAGGATCCTCTGTACAAGAACATGGGGTTAAAATGCTTACCCTAGTGGAAAAGCTCGAGGACCTAAAGGCAGGTCTCGATAACGAAACGTACATAGATGTAATCCTTCAGTCACTCCCACCCTCCTTCGACCAATTTATCGTCAACTATAACATGAATGCACTTGAGAAAGGCATTCATGAGTTGATCAATATGTTGGTGCAATACGAGGCAACGACTAAGAAGTCCACGCCTTGGGTATTGTTTGGAGGTGCTTCAACTTCCAAGACGAAAGGCAAGGGTGCCGGACGTTGGAAAAAGAAGAAAGGGAAGGGAAAAGCCATCATAGCAGCTACGAACACTCAGAGTGTTCCCATTGCCAAAGAGGGGAAAGGCAGAGGAAAGGGAAAGGTTGTCTCCAAGCAACAGTCAAAGGCATATGACATATGTATCAACTGCCGTGAGAAAGGGCATTGGAAGAGAGAGTGCCCCAAACTCTTCTCAAACCAAGGTATATTTGTGATTGAGGTTAACATGGTCACTAATTCTGCCTCTTGGGTATTGGATACCGGCTGTGGAGCTCACATTTGCAATGATTTGCAGGTGCTGAAAAGAAGCAGAAAACTAAGTAGCGGGGACATGATCCTGAAGCTTGGAAATGGCAAGGCCATCTCGGCAGAAGCAGTAGGATCCGCCACTTTAGTAATTAGTGATACCATTAGCATAGAATTAGAGCAGATTTATTTTGTACCTAGTATGATTAAGAACATCATTTCCATTCCATTGTTGGACAATAGTGGTTATGAGTTCAGAATCAATAAAAATTGCTTTTATTTGATGAGGTGTGGAATTGCTCATCTACTCGGTACATTGCATAACGGGCTCTATATCTTGCAACAAACCAATTTTGTTCTTAACGCTCAACACAAACGGAAATTAGATAATAACGGGAACGCACATCTGTGGCACGCTAGGCTAGGTCACATATCCCAAGATAGGATGAAAAGGTTGGTAGACTCAAAGAACCTAGAGGTTGGGGACTTGAGTGATCTACCAACTTGTGAGTCTTGTCTAAGAGGGAAAATGACCAAAAAGCCCTTTGTAGGACAAAGCAGGCTTGCCACAGGTCTGTTAGACTTGGTCCATACAGACGTATGTGGACCACTAAGGACGCAGGCTCGAGGTGGGTTCTCCTACTTCATAACCTTCACCGATGACCATTCACGGTACGGTTATGTTTACCTGATGAGGTACAAGTCTGAAGCTCTTGAGAGGTTTAAAGAATTCAGGCTTGAAGTGGAGAACCAGACCAACTGCAAAATTAAAGTCCTACGGTCAGACCGAGGCGGTGAATACCTTAGTGCCGAATTCCTAGATTATCTAAAAGAAAATGGTATAATATCGGAATGGACACCTCCCGGAACACCACAGTTAAATGGCGTCTCTGAAAGGAGGAACCGAACCTGTTGGACATGGTTCGGTCCATGATGAGTTTTACCAAATTGCCCTTATCGTTTTGGGGTCATGCATTAGAAACGGCAGCCAAGTTGTTGAATTTGGCGCCTACCAGTGCATTGACCCAAACGCCATATGAAATATGGCACGGCAAGCCTGCGTCCTACAACTACTTGAAAGTGTGGGGTAGCCCCGCATACGTCAAGAGGTTAGTGGGAGATAAGCTAGAATCCAGGTCTAGCCTATGCAGGTTCGTTGGATACCCTAAAGAAACTGCGGGTTATTACTTTTGTGACCCTTTGGAACAAAAGGTATTTGTTTCAAGGAATGCAGTATTCTTGGAGCAAGGCTTCCCGCAGGATATCCAACCTGATGAGCTGATCCTTGAGGATTCAAGTGATGGAACTCAGCCATCAGAAATAGCCGCGGAAACCTCACCAAGAGGATTCAGGATTAATGCACGGAGGGCTGACCAACCTAGAGAAGTCCAACATGCTAGGCATGAAGGACAACCTCAAGAAAGGCCAGTCCCGGTCCCTGAACCGCCGGCTCCGATACAGTCAGCGCCCACAGTCACCACTGATGTTCCCGTCCTTCGTAGGTCCACTAGAGAATCCAGACCTCCAGTGAGATATGGGTTTCTAGGTGCGACCGATCTTCTGGATAACGATCCTAAGACATACAGGGAAGCGATGTCTGACATCGACTCCGGGAAATGGCTTGAGGCCATGAAGACCGAAATGGACTCCATGAGCGAGAACCAAGTTTGGAGACTTGTAGATCCACCGAAAGGTGTTAAGCCAGTGGGCTGTAAGTGGGTCTACAAGCGCAAACTCGGCGTTGATGGAGAAGTCACAACCTTTAAGGCTAGGCTTGTAGCTAAGGGATACACTCAACGACCCGGGGTCGATTTTGAGAATACCTACTCGCCAGTAGCCATGGCTAAGTCCATTCGGATCCTGCTTGCCATAGCAGCATGGTATGACTATGAAATATGGCAGATGGACGTGAAAACGGCCTTCCTCAACGGTTTCGTTGAAGAAGAGATCTATATGGATCAGCCGGAGGGTTTCACGGTCACTGGAGAAGAACAGAAGGTCTGTCGTCTCCAGAAGTCCATCTATGGCCTCAAACAAGCATCCCGAAGTTGGAACATTCGATTTGATGAAGTAATACGGGGATATGACTTCATCAAAAACGAATCCGACCCTTGTGTATACAAGAAGGTCAGTGGGAGCTCTATAGTGTTCCTAGTGCTTTACGTGGATGACATTCTGCTCATTGGTAATGACGTCAGAATGTTAGGAAACACAAAAGCATGGTTGTCAACCAAGTTTTCCATGAAGGACTTGGGTGAAGCCTCCTACATCCTAGGCATCCAGATTGTCAGGGACAGATTTAAAAGGATGTTAGGGCTCACCCAAAACTCGTATATGGAGAAAGTCCTAAAGAGATATCGAATGGACAACTCCAAACGAGGATTCCTTCCAATGAGGCATGGGATCAAGTTATCCAAGAAGCAGTCCCCGCAGACTGATGAGGAACTTGAAAAGATAAAAGTCATCCCCTATGCTTCTGCCGTAGGTAGCATCCAATATGCGGTCCATTGCACCAGGCCTGACATTGCATACGCTTTGAGCGTGACAAGCAGATATCAGTCCTGTGCAGGAGAGGCACATTGGAATGCCGTCAAGGGCATCCTTAAGTACCTTAGGAGGACTAAGGAAATGTTCTTGGTCTATGGCAATGGAGAACTAATTCTGGAAGGCTTTAGCGACGCTAGCTTCCAGTCTGATGACGATGATGCCAAGTCTCAATCGGGGTATGTATTCAAACTCAACGGAGGAGTAGTGGCTTGGAAAAGTTCCAAGCAAGCAACCACTGCTGACTCCACCACTGAGGCTGAATATATAGCAGCTTCAGAAGCTGCTAAGGAAGCGGTTTGGATGAGAAACTACATCCAAGAGTTGGGTGTGGTGCCTAGCATCGCCGAGCCTGTTGTCATCTTCTGTGATAACAACGGTGCAATAGCGCAAGCAAAGGAACCGAGATCTCATCACCGTTCCAAACACATTCTTAGACGCTACCATCTTCTTAGAGAAATGGTAGGAAGAGGTGACGTTCGGATGGACCGAGTCAACTCAGCAGACAACACAGCAGACCCGCTGACAAAGCCTATGTCGCAGAGTGCTCATACGCAACATCTTGAGAAGATGGGGATTAGGCATATGGGTGATTGGCTTTAAAGGTCAAGTGGGAGATTGTTAGAATAGGTGACCATGTAAGCCAATTTTGGCGGGTATATGTAACCTATGTCTAGACAATTATAGGTGTTTGATAAATCATTAATGAATAAAGAAGTGAATTTCATTTGGCATTACTTTGTTTGTGTTCACTTATATCTGTTTTCTATATCTGTTCACTACGCAAACAAAAGCCCACGGACTGAGAATCAATTTCGGGGACTGGGACTACGCTTGGAGGTAGGTCCATGGAATCAGTCTTCCCGAATCAGTCCGGAAATCTCCAAGTCAAGGAATCCCGAAAATGGGTACCGGGATTCCATTTGAGACTTGCACTAAGCACCTGCTGTCGTGTTTCATCGACGGGTGACGAGGGTCGTCTAAGCAGTGTTAGTGGGTTAGCATGCTAGGACGCAGCTGACTGAGGTGACTCGCGGGAACCGTCTTGCGGAGGACCTTGAGTATGGTCAGCAAGGTATGACGTGTATTCCCGGTTCCAACGGTACAGGTCAAGTCCTTTGACTTGAGGAATTGCTGAGTTTACCTGTACATCAGGGCTGTATCTTAGGTATGGTGAGAGATTGCCAGAATTCTCTTTGGTAGTCATAAGCCATGTCTAGTGCAGTTCTGGTGTGCAAAGTGACAGTAGTTTCCAAGAAAGGATCTGTCTCCTGTCAATAGGTTTTTGGCAGTTGAGTCTCATATATACTCTAGGTCTTGTCCCTAAAACTGTGGCCACAGTGACTGAACAGAAGGGAAGGATTCCCTTGCGGCGTTTAGTGAGGACAGACCAACACTTAGGTCCAAAATGGGTACCTGCATTTTCCGTGCCCTAGACTCTAAGTGATGAGACCGAAGACAGAAGGACAAGTGTACTGTTAGAGCCTAAATGTTCATCCCTGAATATTTCACCTAGTCTCTAGTGCCATGGACCGTTGCTAGATGGCCACCCATGGTAACGGAAGGATTCTAGGAATCCGACCAAGTCTAGCTGAAAGGTGAACCTAAAGAGTCACACACTATCCACACACATTTAGATATTTAATTAGGAATTAAATATTGGAGTGAAGGAATGATTAAATTGGATTTAATCGGGTCCTCTATTTTTCTTGAAGAAATAATTCCTTCTATTAGATATAAGGAATTAAATTGATAAATTAGATTTATCAAAGGGATTTATTTAATGGGCTTAAATAATATTTATATTTATTTTAGCCTCTTGGAAATATTTAAATAGGTTTTAAATATTCCATTAAATTAAATTAAATCAACGGTTGAGATCAATGGGAGAGATGGATGGCTAGGATTGTTTTGACTAGGTCAAAACACTACTTTGACTAGGACTTTGACTAGGTCAAAATCCTAGTCAAATTAGAGTTCTTAAAAGAGGAGTTTAAAGAGGATTAAACTCCTCTTCTATATAAACCCCTAGCATCCTACAAGTTGAAGGATGATGAAACTCCAACACACACACTACAACACACACACGGATTCTCTCTCCCTCTCTCTCGTCCGATTCTCTCTCCCTCTCCAAGAAATATTTTCTTGGTTCTTTTGTTCTTGGAACATTAAGAACTTGATGAATCAATACCATTAATCCATAATGTGTTATTGATTCATCCACTCCAAAAACATAAACTTGTTCGTTGCTAGCACGACGTGCAAGACACGTGGGTGGATCGTGTGTCACGATTTAGAGGGTCTCAAAGACGAGATCTTGGTGCAAAACGGGGAACAACGCTTGTAGCCGTTGAAGACGAAAACGACAACGGGTAGGTCTCGTTTTAATTTTTCGTCCTCTCTTTAATTTCCAACCCTATGGCCTCCATGATTTATTTTATGTTATTCGTTCATGAGATACACCGAACGCCTGGGAAACTTCAAAGGCACACCCTTTGAAACGTGTTTTAATTTAAAAGCATGTTTAAATTCCGCATTTATTTTAAATTATACCGCGCTTCCGCATTCGCGCTTTTCCCGGGACGATCCACAATTTCTTTCACCAAGTCGTTCCGCTTCTTCAACTTCGAGTGCTCCAAGGCCATCACAGCGCAGGCCCAATTAAGCTATTTTGGAAGCTAAACACCAACAGCTGATCATTTCTTATGTGGGCCGCCATCTTACTCCAAAACATCATTAAGTGGTTCATTGGGTCCCGTGTGCCATCATATTTTGAAAACTCCGGCATTTTTCACTTTTCTGGGATCACCACATTCGGTATTAGCCACATGGCTGCTGCACCGGGAGTAAGAACATTTGCTGATTCTAGGGCTTTAAGCCTGGCTTCCAATTCTTAGTATTTATTGGTGGCATCCTCACCATCCTGGGGGTCGGATCCGTACTCTTTTTCTTCCTACACATTATGTGTAGGAGTAGGATAGGCAGTAGGGAGGGTACACTGAGTGGTTTGAGGATATACTTGTGGAGCGGGAGGTGTCTGGAAAGAAGGGGCAACAGAAAAAATGGTAATGGTTGGTTGTACTGGTGCAGGTGGTGGTGGAAGGGTTTGTTGGGTAGAAGTGTAGGGATGTGACTCAAATGGCAGCTCTCTCTATTTTGATTGATCGGTGCATCGGGGTGCACGGGTTGACGTGGAAGGCCAGCGTTTAACCATAAATGAGGTTAGCGCCCTGGGTGACCCAGATTCCTCTTCACCAAAGGTCTGCGGGAGCAGCACCATAAGGCCGAGAGAGAGACATGGAGGAAAGAGAAAAAAAATAGATGGGTGGAAATCCTAGAATCCAGGAATCAGACTGAATCCAAGACAAGAGAGAATTGATGGCCTCGGATAGATTAGTTTGGATTGAGCTGTCCTATCAGTCGAGGCTAATGCCCTCATCTGGTACGCAGTCAACCCAGCTCCGCTTTCTTTTCTAAAGCGGCTTTCTCGATACGAAAGAAAAGGCCTGGCCTACTTCGAGAAACGGATTTTCCTACTCTTAGTCTTAGAAAGAAGAATGCATTTCAAAAAAGAAAAGAAAGGGCCCAGTCCTTTTCTCTTATGGAGAGCAAGGGCGGGTAAAGTTCTTCAATACCCGTCGTTCTCTCGCTAAAGGAACCCTTTGATTAAAGGGAAGAAAAGAAAAAAAAATAGAAATTCTTCCAACGCAAGAGGATGATCTTGTTCTTTTATCACTTGGATGTGTGTTTGAATAAAATCTTTATTGAAAATGAAGTGTAAAAGTTGCTAATTCGACTTTCTAATAGAGTGGTTAGTTCTGCAGCTCTGGGAGAGAGTTCCATAATTCCATTTACTTACTCTACTCGGTCCTCTCTTTTTTTTGAGGATGCTGGATTTCCAGCTCTACCCCACGCCAAGAATACCTAAATTTCAAATCAATGGTATGATCGATAGCAAATTTTTCTAAGCTTTAACGATCATTTTAGGCTATTGTGAGGTAGATTAAGTAACCGAGAAATAGTAAAACGAATACTGAGCCAGTGCTTTATCCAATAATGATAGAATGGAACTTATTGGAATCATAATTAAAAAATGGAGTCTATTCGCTCCGCGGCGCAGTATACCAAAGAAATAGAAAAACTATGGTACACATGCAAGTTTCTTCCCTCCCTCCAGACACCCCGTCTGTATATGTAATAGAAATGATGAAAGAGGTTGGTTGTTGACCAACTTAAGAAATGGGAGAAAGATGTCCCAACGAAACCGAATTTCTCAGGAGAAATATCAACTACCTAGATCGATCTACTATAATAATTCCATAAACACCTAGCAAAGAGATTGTACTGAATGACTTAATGGATCGTAGTAGATGGATAGTTTCAGATAGACAACCTTTATATATATATATATGTAATTCCTCGATACCAATCTCGCACTTGCCACGCAAAGCAATATACAACAGTCTATCTTCACAGAGAAAGAGAAGGACAAGATCAAACTCCAAAACAGAGAAAGAATGGGTGTCAATATAACAAGCCACATGGTTAACTTCCTATATGCCCAGCAGGCTCAATCCGTACAACTCTTAGCTCTCTCCCATGTCTAGGAAAAGGCATGATCAGGGGCGGGATTTTACTCTACCAGCATGGGCCTTTTCGAGATATGGTTAATTCTTAATATACTAGAAAACTCTGTTTAGTGGGTCTGAAGACAAAACCAAAGGAATTAACCCAGGTACGACCCACAATCTCGGATAGGCCACGGCCTATTCTATTGGCTTCAAAGCCAGTGAAATTAATGTATTACAAAGGTCTTCTTGCACCTCATCTTGTCCTTGTTCATCTGAGTAGGTGCTCAAATCAGCATCATTTGCCACCAAATCATCGTAGAAGCAAGCTAAGCTACCCATCGGTACTCGGTTCCCTTTCTTCGCAGCTTGGGGGATGAAGGAGAGTTAACTATTTGGATATTCATACCCTTTATTTTTCCTGTCTTAGCCAGAATGCTAGTGGAGAATCTCTCTCTGGCCTTCCTATTGGTTCCAACCCGCCATTCAGTACCGTCCGCATCCGCTATCACAGGTTTTGCACCCTTAGACGAGTCTCGCTTGGAGTAGTACTCTGTACTCTCCACTACTTGCCATGCCCATTTACTACTAGAATGCCTACTTGCAACAATGCCCGCATTAAACATCGATTCTTCCCATGCGACGTGCTCCCCCTATATGGGTCATCCGTTCGAGTGGCACATGTGTAGTCAATACCACTTGTTTCTGTCTCGGACGACTCTTGCCTAGATAGCTCAGAAGCTTCCTTAAGAAGCCACTGGCGCTTGCTTTCCGTGCGTGGGCAGGGTCCCTTCGGAAGACAAAGCCAATCCAATCACCAGAAAGAGCGAAAGGGGGATGAAAAGCAAAGGAAGGAGAATAGAGTACTCTACCAGTCTGGGATGCAGAGCTCTATTCTTACTTCCCCAGAGTGGGAGCAGAAGGACAACGAGTGACAGACCAGTTTCGGGAAGGAAGTTGTTGCTTGCCTATCTTAGGACTGGAATCCGGAAGTGAGAAGGATAGAGCGGAGTAGGAAAAGCCCCCAGTTCTCCCCCCAGCACCGCTTAGTGATGAAACAACAGCTATTCTTTGAACTCTTCTTCGTCCTTCCTCTGAAGCCGAAGGTCAAGAATCCCTCTATTCAACAACATCCCTCTTGGGCAAGCACCCCTATCAAATGAAATCAAGCCCTTTCAAACCTGTCAAGTCCATCTCCACCTAATTGAACTGCTATCCTTCCTCAAATTCCTCCTTTGTTCTTGCCCCAGATTCCATTTCTCTTTCGGGGCCATCCTCCTGTTGCTTCTTTTGAAGCCTATGCTATGTTCCGATTTCGGGGATGAGTTTCCACCCACTATTTCATCTTTATTTCTACTTTACTATTTCGAAGTCAAGCCTACATACACCTCCTGTCCTTCTAACTCCTCCCTGGTTAGTCGAGTACGTACCACACACAAGGCAAAAAAAAGCTCTTGCTTGATCCGCCCCCCAAGGCCAAGGGCTACTGATTGTGCTTGTGGCAGCTACGTCTTTCCTCTACCTAAGGGTAAGGTATTGTGCCACCTCAAACTCAAAACTATAAAGAGAACCCCTCTCCTCTTTCTACGAGAGAGTAGGGTGGAAAGAGAACAACCAATGTTCCGCCGATCTCAAGGGTTCCTCTTCTCCAATAGCGAATGTAGCAGCTTTTGACTCGTTCCAAGAAAGAGATCTATTTATGCTAATAGGTGACCTCTTTTCGGGAAATCGTTCATAAAAGTATGGCTCATCCAACCTCGCACGAGGGACCACTCTAATCAGTCCCTCATGCTGGGTAGCTCGAAGAACTCTTCTGGAGCTAACCTAAGTTCACCAGGTCGGCACTCCTTGCGGAGATACTAAAAAGGTATCCCTTGAGGTAAGGATTCAGTGGCTTGCCCCTTCCCAACCACCACTCAAGTGGAAGAGAAAGCCTAGTCCCATCGCTTTCCGCTCCTCACTCTCTTCCCTTTCCCTGACTTAGGGCTTATCTGGCCTACTATATAGTAGATCTGTCTTTGAAACCCGCTGAAAGTCAAGTAAGAAGTCCCACTGAAACTATTCATCTAAGCGTTTTATTCCGCTAGTCTGCCCTTTAGTGAAAGTAGAACCAGCGCTTAAGAAAGAGTAGGAGAAGTTGGCACGTCTTTCACTTGGCTACGAAACTATGCCCCTCTCAAAGAAAAAGAGATGCTTTCTTCCAATAGCGGAAATAGCAGCGCTTTTTCCTAGTCCGACAACAAGCATTCTTCAACACTTCAACATAAGACATTCCCCTCTCTGTCTTCTCTAAGAGCTAGAGAAGCAATTGCGACTCTACCTATTGAAATTGCTTCTACCTTCAACTATACAAGCCAGACCCCTTCGAACCGGCAGGAAGGATTGGTCTTTGCGCCTTCTCTTTTAACAGTGTCCTGCGCCCTTCTATAGATTCAGTAGTTGCGGATTCCATTCCTTGATGAAACGGGAAAGAAGGATCCACCTTATTCACAAGCTCCAAGCAAGGCCTATCTATCTATCAAGTAGAATCAGTTAGAAAGTCTTTCTGCTCTCCTGTGTCAACTAAAGCAAATCGATCTTGACTGCACCTCTAACTCAAGTCAATCAACCAGAAAATGTCCATTTTTGCAGGCGTAGAGCGCTGAGATGTGAGTGAACCAAAGCAAGAAGATCTCGATCGGTTCTAGGGAATTGAGATGCTCTACCGACAGGAGCAGCTAGGAAGATTCCATTCCCAGAGGGATAGGGGTTGTTCTAAGTCGAATACCGGAAAGGAGGAGCTCCTCGATGACAATGACTAGTCAACCAACTGGAAGAGCACTATCATCCGACGAAGACAAAGCCCTTGCTCTAGACCGCTTGGCTAAAGGGATGGAAATTGGAATGATTCTATGCTCGTCGAGCAACTGAATGAGAACATTGAATCTTTCTTTATTTGCGGCAATATTCTTTGCACTTTCATTGTCCACAGTGCATGATCATTGGATCTCCCTGAGAAACATCAATCTCCTTGAGTATAAACTTTTTTCCACGTAAGCTCACATGCTGGCTCCCCTACTTGTTCATTCGATACTCGGCCTCAGTAGTGGACAAAGCAAGACATTTTTACAACTTAGACTACCATGACACAGCTTCCCTTGAAAAAAGTCATCAAGTACCTCGATGCAGACTTTATAGAATCAACATCACCAGCCATATCTGCATCTGTGTACCCAGCTAACACAGGCTTGCCATTACCAAAACACAAACAGACTCTAGAAGTGCCTCTGAGATAACAAAATAGCCCGGGCATTCATCCATTTAGTGCAGTTATGATATCATTGCCTAGATCTTCCTACTCATTTATAGTTTGATCACATAACTCAATAGTTCGGGAACGAAGCAAGCAATCTCGTACTAAAAGATCTATTGTGTCATGAACTACTTTGGGGTCGGCAGAAGCCTTCTCATCATTGACTGATCGGGCACAATCATCCTATCCGGAGCGGAACATTCCAGGTTTGTCAACTAAATTAAAGACGTCGTGACACACAATGGATCATAGGTTGCTCCTTTGAAGGTGAATTCCCAACATCAGATGGCCGAGAAAGAATCCCCATAGGGAGCGCCATGTCAGCTTTCGTTCCACTACTTAGTCAAATAATCACTTCAAGTAGATCATGGAGTTTGACTGGATATCAATTCCAGCTTTGTCTTGGGTTGCTTCCTTCCTTATTCATATTTAAGGTGAACGAAGTTGAATCCTTTCTTTTCTTCTATTTCTATAAGCGATTCTTCAAGTCGTGCCTCTTTCAACAGGTCCTTAGGGCCCATAGGAAATATTCTATTCTATCTTTATTAAAGTAAAAGAATGTCGACTCCTTGGCTGCTACTAATGCAAAAACTTTTTCATCTGGCAGAAATTCTTGACTTTTGGAACCGGGAACTGAAAGTTTTCCAGAATTTGATGCAGTTCCTATATGGGAGATTGGGAGAGGGCTCTTGGAGAGACCTGTGTATACCACTCTGTACGGAATCATACCTAGCTGGTTTTCAGGCTTGTCTGTGAGAAGCACCAGAACTTAACGGCAAAGGGGTTCCATAGAGGAGGAATTCACAGGCATGAAAGGCTTTCCTGCTGCCTTAGTGGAAAACAGAAGCGGTGATAGCAGTTAAGGGCATCTTACGAGCGCCTTTCTTTCTTTGCCAGGAGAGGTGGCCCAATCACTAATAGATCTGAGATCTCTTTCTCCACATTCTCTTCTCGATGGGCATGGTCTAGGCATTGACTATCTTGGTCCAGGCGAAGGATAAGTTCGGGTTTCGAAGGATAGCACATCCGTTTCCGATCCTGTGGCCTTGGTTACGGGTTCGATCAGCAGAGGATCAATTCACTGATTTGCTTGCTACTATCATCGTATTATAAGACAAACTGGGTTGCATTGGTAGCTATGCTTAGCGGTGACATACTTTTTCTTTTTTCCACTTAATCTCATCCCAAACAGTTGTGGCAGAACACGCCACTGAATTTCAAATGCCAAAGAAGTCTATGAAAACAAGACTTCAGTACTCACCATAAAAGAGTGATAAAAAGTGGGCAGAGCAATGATCGTAAATTAAAAATGAAAGACTTTTTCGCGTGGTTATTTCGTAGGCCGACGAACAGGCAAATTGAGCCTGTTGATACAGCCCTCCTAAATTATTTCGAAGGGTTTGAAAGGCTCAAACTAGATCCAGGCGATAGCCATGAACTCTTGCTTAACAAGGCTTCTCGCTTGATCAATCATTACTTTGAGATTCTATGACTTATCCCTTCCTCCATCACACACCAGTTTGGACGTAGCTCGCCACCTGGAGAGCTTAAATACGGCAACTCCAGCGGGCCTGGGTGCTGACCCCGCCCTCAATCTTCTTTTAGAATTACATAATCCTGCCAGTGAGCTTTACATAGAAGCAACCAGACTCCTGTTGTCATGGTTCTAAGGCTCTCTAGTTGGATGGTAGCACGTTGCTTTGTATTTAAAGCAGTGTGCGGCCTCTTTGCAGAAGGCCTATGCTGGCGATAAGGTGAAACCCGAACTGCTACCAGTGCCAGTATCTCTCACTAGGAGCGGTTACCCTCGTATCATCCCATCTTTCCATAGAAGATTGATATTAAGGAAGGATGACAGAGCTGATATTTTGATGCAATTGTATTTGTCGTTCTTCTCCTTGTCTAATATTATTGTCTTAGCCAAGCGAGTCCGAAAATCTACTTTTCTTTTACATCCATTATCAGTCCTATTGATGATATTGAAGCCGTGACAGAGGTGGTCTCGGACATGAAAGGGTGTTGAAGGATCTAATGTTGCGGTATGTACCGCGGGTCAGGGATATTCCGTTGTACCATGGGATGCCTTTTGATCCAACTTGGAAGGCTCTCCAAACGCATCGTTTGACGAGAGAGGTGTTGCAGAAGCGGGCCAAACAACCAAAGTCGAAGGTTGTAGCCTTGCGATCTTGCTTCACTTCTTTTGCTTATGAGTGGGTGCTTGGGCACAACTTGTTCAGTTCACTCACTCACGTGGGGAGCAATGGAGTCAAGGTGCTCTGTGGCCGAAGTTTACTCGCTTCGCCCTTACCTACCAGTGCTGGAGCCCTCTCCTACTGATGTCACCACTGGTTCAGGTACTTTCACCAGTACTTGAGTCAGCACCTAGCTATGCCCATGTCGTAGCTTCTACGGCTACGACGAACCTCCGGAGCCCGGCTATGGAAAAGGATCTTTTATTGTCCATGCCCTAGCCGTTGCTTCCGCTGGGTCAATGGGATCCCAATCTCAATTTCCTAGGTATGCTTGCCCTGTAGCCGAATAGATAGATTGAAGGGGCGAAGGAAAGATGAGATGGTGCTATCTGCCTCTATCTCTCTTGCTTTTCTTTTGATATTCCTTTTGTCGTACTTAGAACTGGGTGCCTTTACCTCTTTATGGTTATTTCGCGGGCTTCATCCGGAAACAATTGGGTGTTGTCTTCCACTATCTTATTTGTTTGCCAATCTCTGGACTACTCTTGTCGCTAAAAGAAGGCTAAACCTATCATTCGGTAAGAGCTGGCTTTCACTTTACCCGCTTACCCGCCTGCATGACTTTCATAGTAGCTAGCAGCCTATGTCCGGGTAGTCACCCCAGACTTGACTTCAATTCGACCGGTAACAAAGCGTGGAATGCCTTTTAATGACCAATAGAATAGGGAAGAGATTTCTCTGGGAGTCCTACTTACTCATAGCGTATTATGCCAATCTTGCTAAAAATGTCAATCGTATGGCTTCCATGCCGATGTTACAATTCCATGTCAATGGTACAATACCTAGCTTGATGAGCATATGGAACCCACTATCGGCTTATCCCCCACATAGGGTTCTTCTCATAGTTAGCTTTAGTAATGGAAAAGAGCGAATAAGATGACCCCCTTCGAGAAGAGTTGGATTTAACCTATTGGGAATAGTCCAATTGAATAGGTCAAGGGGTAAAATTTCTCTTTCCTTTTCCCCACGCCCGATATTGATATAAAAAGTAGGATTCCAACCTCTACTGTTATAGAAGATGGAAGCTCACCAACCGGTATGATATAGGCAGCTATAGGTCACCATCCTTTAATCACTAAGAGTGAAACTGAATGAATGAACCTTACCTTATAATAGAGGTTTCTAGATGCTAGAAGGAAGAAAAGAAAGAATTCCCTCCCATCGGCCAAGCTTCAATCTCTTAGAGCAGATGCGGACTATAGATCATCCAAATGGGGACTCCTTTCTCTATGAAGCTCTTGGTTGATAGAACTCTGAGGTTCAGTGGTTCGGAGGTAGATCTTGTGCGAGCTAATGAATTAAAAGATGCGTATCTACACCTATCTCCATTGTCTGGCTAGTCTCAAGGGATCGGCTTAGGACTCAATCCATTTTGGGAGCCTTTTGAGAGCTACTAGAAAAGAAGAATCCCACACTACTGGTAGAGGACTTGCTTCAAAAAGAGGGCAAAAGGGATCCATCCTTAGATAGACGAGTGGAACTCACCGAGATCAATCATCAAGCCAGCTACCCATGGTCAAGGTCAAAGAGGGAGTTAACGGGAAGAAAACCATATCGCTGCCGACCCACGGGCTAATTCTTTCAAAAGAAAGACCAAGGGAGGGCAATGAAAGGGCCACTGCTGCGACTGAAGGTAACGACTAGCTACCTCGGATAGGATAGAGAGGCTTGATCGGTAACCACAGATTGGAATGTCTTTCTTTACTGTCTGAGAGAGCCATTGATTCACACTACCCGCTATAGCGAAGAGAGAGGGTTTGGGTCTGCTCTTCCTAAATAGAGATTCAACCGGAGATGGGCAATTAGATTAGCTATCTTGCGCGAAGGGTGGAGCATATGATAAGCGAGCGATCATGGCTAACTCAAATAGAGAGCTCAGAGTCCTCTTATTTTTGATAGGTGGACCTTTAGGGCCCCTCCTTTAGCAGGTAGGGCGGCCGGCCACAACGGATCAAGAATGGGTTAATAGCACGACGGTTGAGAGCTCCTAATTGGGCTGCTATCTGCTGCGTAAATGGATAGAAAGGCATCCTAAGCAGGGCTGGCGGGAAAGTTGCATCTTGCTCAGGATGAGAGGGCTCCTTATGCCGGGAAGCGCAGTTGAATGTGAGATCTATCCCGGTTGGCCTGATCAGATAATCTGGGATGTAGTAGCCCAAGCACCTGCTGGGAGTAGCCTCGTCTTCGCTCAGTGATGGAAATCCTTGAATCCAGTACATTCTGGGTCTCCACAAGGGGTTAGAATTCTCTGCTCTCTTCTGGCTAGATGGGTTTGGGTGCCCTTTCAAGCTTACTTTTCTCAGCTTAAACGGATAATTCAAGAAGAAAAACATCCTAATCCACTCTATATAAGATATTTCTTTCTAGAACTAGATAAGCCAAGTTCGAAAGTGGACTAGTTAGAGAAGTCTGGCATGAAATCAAGAAAGAATCACTTCAAAAATTAGACTAAGCTTCCCCCCTGTTTGCTATGTCTGCAGCGTGAATAAAGTAAAGAAAAGACGCAGAGAAAGCTTCCCTCTCCGATCAGTGCCTTCAACAATTAAAGAGATGCGGCATAAGTGGTCTTGGATCTTAAGCAGTGGACCAAATCTCCAAATCTTATCCCACGTATGAAGACCACCCATCGCCGGAAGAACGGAATGACTCTTTTTCACGAAAGTCTTAGCCTTGCTTGACCAAAGTCATTGCCCTCGCTCTCGAAAGCGGGTAATTCCAGATTCGCTCCGCCTTACACGATGTACCAGAAGAGTGCGGCAAGGTTCTTATGCTATCAATGTGAGGAAGAGGAATAGAAGGATAGAAAGGATGTTTCCTCGGGCAATTTTTCCGAGGCCTTGGATCATAGCTAAAAAAAAGGCCAGTCACTATCTGAATGACTAAACATTCTCGTACTAGGGTTGACATATCAAAAATTTGTCATCAATACGACTTGATCGGGCTTTCGCCCATTCTTCCACTAGCCGATCTTAATCACGATAAATGGTTAGCACCAGAGCAAGCACCAATAGTCGTTCTAGAACCTTGGTTGTGGAAAGGGTGGGGTTCCTTATGCCGGTTCCCCCAGCATTCCAAGACCACTTACGGTAAGCTTTGTCTTTTGCTTGACGCTCCTATCAGAGGTATGAAGTAACTCGACTGAAAGGAGAGGATGGATGGAATTGAGTACAGCCAACAAAAGAATAAAAGTCAAAAGGTGATGATGCAAGTAAAAAGCCGTGATGGGGTAACGAAAGAAAGAATTGACTATATACGCGACATTGGTTCAAGCCAAAAATGTGTTGTATTATTCCTTGGTCCAAAAAAAGAAAAAAGAAAACAATCAAAATTTAGGGCTGTGCCTTTGTATCTGGTAACTACCACATTCTTCTACGATTGAGACATAATTGAATAATGGAATAAGTAGTAATAGCCATAAACTCGTCTACCAACTGAAAGCAAGGCCCCAACTATAATTCCAAAAAAGCCTCTCATTTTGAGAAAAGGATCTAGATTCTATACTAAAGCCTAAATTGTCCGATATGCTCTGTGGTGGACTTGATTCTCAGTGCCCGAAAAGGTGGAGAAGTCAGTCAGTACAGTCCGTCCCGCCGGCGTGAAGGCCATTTCCCTCTCTGAGTTTCCCTCTAAGTCTTAAATCACTTCTCCTGAAGTCTTCCTTGATGCCACTAGCTCTATCTCCTAGATGCAAGGACGCAAGAGAAGTAGGAATGGGGTCGATGCAGTTGCCCAGGCATTCCAATGCATTTAGTACAGCTGACTGAACACCAGCACAATCTTGATGCAACAAATGAAAGATTCAAGATTTCCGCACGCGATTCGCCGTTGAAGGCTCCTTGATTTGATACTAGCACTTGAGAGTGAAAGGTATTGAAAATCTTTTGATGATGATCTAGCTATGTCAGTTGGTTCGGCTACTACTCTTTCTTCTATGATGCTATTTCGGTCCCATTCCTAAAGGCATAGGAAAGTTTCCGTAAACCCATGGAACTATGGTTTGGCTACTTCTATATGGTCTTACCGAGAACCCTTCAGATAGGGTATCTCCATGTGTGACTATTATTTCTTTAGAATTTCATCATTGACCGGGTGAGGCATTCCATACATCTCTTTTTCTCTGGAGCAGATAGATCTAGAGCAAAGCCCTTCTTTCACTCACATCTGGGACCGTGGAGCAGTACCTATGGAAAGGATCAAGACCATAGGGAAGGGAGAACAAGCTCTTCGGAACTGATACCCATCTCTTTGAAGAGAACATTTGCAACCCACTATAGTTCACTCCATAAAGGCTTAGGAAGGAGTAGCACATTCTCCTAGGAAGGATTGCCCCGTGATGAATGAGTTACACAGGCCCGTTAGTGAGACTGCTCTGGATAAAGAGATGTGGGATAAGATCTTTTTTTTTTTCAGCCTAGCCTATCCCGCCCACCACCCTTGTCTAGGCCCCGGAGTTGTTTGCCAGAATAAAGAGCAGCTTAGGCAAGTATCCGTAGTAGAGTAGTTCTTCCGTGGCATGATCAGAGCAGAAGACTCTCCCCATGCATTGCTCCGATGTCAGTTAGGAGAAGGTTTTTCCCACCTATGCGCGAAACTGACATCATTGAGAAACCCCCTGTGAAAATGGCCTAAACTCGATTTCCCTTAAGGAACGACCCCTAAAGATGCAAAAAAGTAGTGGCCTTGATAGAAAAGTTTCGAAATGAGACCACACAAAAGTCGTTTTCTTCTTTCACAATTGATAAAAATAAAGAAATTTCAATCTTGGAGGAGTTTTCTTCGGGTTAGCGAAGGAAAGACAGCCTCTATTACATAACCTTTCTCAGTGTCGGGCGAGAATGCCGGTTTTAGATGCACTGACAGGGCTTCCCTCCTAGCTATTAGATCCGGTTTTGAACCTTTGTTTATGATGACCGAGACAAGGATAAAAAACAGGAATAGAGAGAAAGATGGTAACTATCTTAAATAAATGAGAGAACTCTGACTTCAAAGTTCTTGACGGCAAGGTAACAGTAGTAGTCTTTCAGTCTGCTTTCCCTGCCTTGTGAAATCTTCTTCATTAAGATTTTCTTTATGTACAGTCGTATACTGTCTCAAGCCGAGCTCCTTTCAAGCTTCTTTTTTTCTTATCTTTTTCTTCTCCTGTAGGTAGCCAGTCAAGGAGATATTCTTTTTAGCCTCTTGGATACAGAGGCGAAGACAAAGTTCGAGAAGAATCAGGTTCATCGAACGAGCATGAGGCAGGAGATGAAGGGATTCCGGTAGATCTTAACATTCTGGGTACTACTTCCTCGAGACCAGATTGCCCCATCTTTTCCTTCTAAGATTGTCAGGCCTTCTCTACTTTTTTTTTTATTTTTTAAATTTGAACAGGTTTCTAAACAGGTTTTCCATTGGATCTTCCCCTTTGACTTAGTTTTCGCTCTCCTCCACCAGCCAGTATCGGAATGAGCATTCTGCTTTCTCAGTGTGAGGAGTCGTCCCGAGATCGAATTCACTTTGTCTGCCAAGCTCCCAGAAATGTATCAAATCCTCCTTAGACTGAGGGAGAAAAGGACAACTACCACTTGAAAAGAGATCCACTAAAAAAAAAGGAGAGACTTAGTGGCCCTCCGGTGTTATGGATAGATGCGTACACAGAAAGTAGACTGGACTGCGAATCCTGTATCAATGTACTGTTCTCTAGAGACAAGATATGACTTTTTGGGGAGGGCGATCCTACTCATACCCAGCTTTGTTTTCTGTCCTGCCCCCGCGCCTGTAACATCCAAGGAGCGGGGATTACCGGCCGTTCTCTTGCCCGATCGAGCCAACCAGGAGGAGGAATGAATACCAGTCTTAGCGAACCTTTCATCAGGTCTATCGTAAGGAATTGATGTAGCTGTTAAAGAATTCAACTTGGCTTCAATCCGGGTTAGGAACATCGAACCTACTCCCCCTGAACTTAGCTTTAAGATCAATCGGACTTGGCTTACTCTGCTTATTCCTTCTTTCGGTAAAAGCGCACTTCAACCGGACGTACAACTCGTATGGGCAGTGTGCGGTAACTATCAGGGCTGGCTTTTCTGGGAATCCGTCTTCATCCTCATTCCCTTCCGCGGCGGTTACTAGGCCGTTAGTTAGTTCCTTCATTGTATGTCGTGCCGATAGTTCCTTTCTTTCCACTCCTGGCTAATAGTCGGCAGGCGTTGGTAGTTGGTAAGCAGGGGGGGGGGGGGAATACCCAGCTGTTCCCTTTCATACTCTTACTTCAATGGGCTAGAACCTTGCCCCTTTCCTTTATCTATTCTATTTCCCCGCCCTTCAAACAAAGGCTAGCGATGTCACCGGACGCATTCACCTACCTTTGCTCATCTCCTTATCAGTCGACCTCAATTACATCGATCCTTCTCAATCCCATTCGCCTTTAGCTGTGAGGCCGCGGTAACGCGAAGAAAAGTGTTGATTCATGTGGCTTTTGACAGAACTTTTTAAAAAAGTTGATAACTTTATCGTTCTTACTTCCTGTGGATATTTCTTTCTTTGCAAAGCTTATCGTTTTTTTAGTAGCACCTAAAAGGTGAGATAGGGGAAATTCCATACTGCTTTGTCATAGGAAATGACAAGATTGGCGACCAAGGGGTGGTGAGAGAAAGACAAGAACTCATGAAAATAGGCTTTGCCTATTGGGCTAGTCAGAGTGTTAGAAAAGTTTAGGATGAAAAAAGAGAAGCCGCAACAATAAAATAGTATCAAAGAAAAGCGATTCCACTCCTTTCCTAAAATCCTAACCTACAAGATCATAAGTACCTGAATATGATAAGCAACCGTCAGAAATCAGTGAGTGAAATAAGACGGATGGAGCGAAATAATAAGTGGATGAAGCCTTAGTCCATTTTAACATCCAATCTTACCAAGTCTGCAGGTCAGAAAGGGAGATGGGCATGGTTATCCCTTGAAACTGCTTCAATTGGCATGAGTTAGAGTCCTCTCCTGTAGGAACCTGGCACCTTCAGCTGATCTACGACCACCCTTGCTTTCAGCTGCATTTTGATTTGATTTTCTGCAGCGAGCGAAGTGCATAACTGAGCGGTGGACTTTATTTTTATCATCAGCTTTTTTTTTAATTTAATATTCGCCCTTTTTTTGATAGTCCATTGCAGGTTATTGTGGGCTGTGTCCTTCTCCATGGGCTTCTTCTTCAATGGACCACCTCTATCTCTACTCTAAAGGGGCTTACGCACTTCGATTCGCTCTGTATGCACCAAAATCAAATCATTGTGCATACAGCTGTGGTGGCTCCTTTCATTTACAGTTGTTTAAAATGAAAGGAAAGGCTCTTTCGCTTCTATTTACTATATATGCTGTTCGACTGAACTCGTTCTCGTTTTGGCTCCGCCTTCATGAAATTCCAAGACCCAAAAAATTCTTCGATCTAAATTTCGGGCGTATGGAATTCGTTCATCTCTAGTACTGAAGATAGAAGGGGAATCCATCTTTGTTTTTGGCTCGCAATAAAGCTAGGGTCCTGATCGAGAAAGTACTAGTCCTATCTATCCACCTCTCCAGACACAATATCTTGAGTACCTATGATGGTGACCACATCTGCTGGAATGTGATGTTTGGACATAGAACGAGTCCTTGTGAATGGGCAAAACTAGGTGCTCTTATTTTACGACGGTAGGGACGATTGCTTCCATTACTGACCAGAAAGACACCAAAATTCCCCTTTAGGTGCTGCAACTGCGGTATAGGTAGAAGAAGCTGGTACGGTAAAACCTTCTGTATAAGGTTCAAAATGGTGAATTAAGGTAGAGTAGACCGATGCTCCTGTAGTCATTTGGCCGGCTATTGAAAGAAAAAGCTTGCATATGCTCCCTCTAATATATAACTTGTCCCATCTCTCTCCAAACCTAACGTGGTAGTTTCCCATCATAGGGCTTTCTATCTATAGATTGAGTCGTTACCAAGGAGCTAATTCATTCAGAACTCAGTTGACTCCTTCTATAGATAAGGTGGAGCGTCCTTGGTTCAGCATTATAGCACATAGGGCTTCGGCGCTACTACAGCGCTTCGCTAACTCGAAGCGCCTCGCTATGAGAATCTAGCTTCACTAACGCTCGGCTAAGTCTTGAACCTTCGCGTTGACCGTTCACTTTCTCGTCGCTAGAGTGTTTTCTCATTGCGCGGAGCCCCAACGAGGAAGGTCTTAGTGGTTTATCATTGGGTCAATAATGCTAATCCCTCTTTTTGTGCTACTCCTAGGGCGGGAAGAAGATAAGAAAAGGCGAAGCGTTCTCTGATCTACTCCCACTCTTCACCTCTTGGCTCACTTGGGATATGTACAACCTGTTGTTTCTAAAGACTACCCTTTCTCCGATGGATGTTGGTCCAGCCTACTATGAGGATCCCGTATCCAGCAACCCAACCTATACAAAGGGCATCAAAGCCCCTTTACTAGGTTCGAGCTATGAAGCTGACCAACATTTCATTTTTTATTAAAAAGGGAAAGGGCTTTTTCAGCTGGTGCGCAGGAGCGCACTTACGTTTTCCCTTTACTAATAGGGGGTCCTGTGGTTCCTACGCCGCCGCATTTTCCGGTCCTTTTCTTTTAATGCTTCGACCCAAAGCGATAGCTTCTAGCTAGTTCAGTGCATAAGATGGCTGCGCTCTAGCTCACTCAAGAATGGGACGGCAGTGGTCCGCCGGCAAGCTCGTTCTGATCTTGGACGCAGTACATTGGAATCCTGAGCACCACCACGAACGCTACCGTGCGTCCGCCTGCGGTGTGGTAAGGCACCACCCTCTTGTGCCAGCAGCCAACTCCAGCGTGTCAGCTTAGTTATCCTCATCAAGCCACTTACTTGATGTCTAGCTTCCCAACTGGTAGACGTTTCCTTTTCCCCCAGATCAATGAAGAGGGAGACGTAAGTGGATTCTTCCGAAGAACCGGAAGCGAAGTGCTATGCCGGGGCGGGGGGACAGGAAAAGAAATGGCTCCGAAGAAAAAAATTGGGGTTCCCAATGCTTCTCCACGCTCAACGAGATGCGCCAACCTTAGGATGCTTTACTCCTAATCCCCACAAGGTTCCGAGACGGAGCTTAACCTGAGTCTCGGTTAAGAACGACGATGATCTACGTTTAACACGGTGCATGATTCCATGGATAGTTTCATTCGACATCGTGATGGAGGACATAGCTTACGATCATCGGCTTTGATCATGCCACTAGGCATTTGATTAAGACATTGCACAATGATCCGAAGACTTTGTCGCATCTCTACGATACGAATACAGTAACGATCATAACGATCTCCTCTGGTACCTACTGGTACGTCAAGACCCAATTGGTCATGAACATCGTAAGGTGGTGCTCTTCGCAAATTCCCACATACCCCTGAACCTCTTAACATTACACCACTGAATCCCAATCCGTTGCTTGCTGTGCAGTGACAGTACCAATATCCACTAATCGTTGTTTCAAGATACGGTTGCCGGTTGACATCTCTTCTAATTCGTCGATACGAGAAGAGAATTGTTGTGTGAAGGAATCAATATCTCGACATAAGCCAAGAGGTAGATCTTGTGCCACTGCACCTGGTCGTATGAAACTGGCATGCATCCTGGCTCCCGAGACTCTTTCATAGAATTCTAACAATTTCTCCCGCTCCTCAGAAGCCCACAGGAACAGAGTTGATGCTCTCACATCCATAGCATGAGTAGTTAAAGCAAGTGAATGATTTGAAATTCGAGTTATTTCACGGAATAACACTCGTATATATTGAGCTCGTAATGGTACCTCGCAATTCAAAAGTCTCTCTACGGCTGAAGAATGAGCGTGTTCTTGGGCTATCATAGAAACATAGATAGGGTCAACGATGGAACGAACAACGAAACTTTACGACAGCTTTTTCGTACATGTTCACTTGCATCACATACACAAGTGCTCTCTAAACCGGGCAATAAAGTCACCCATAACATGGCTCCCCCATTTGAGTTATCTTAGCCCCAGTCCATGCTTTTAAATAATATTGAGAAAATGGCAACGTAAGGTAACAACCAATATTGAAGCTGGTTGCCTTTGGAATATGAGTAGGGCTCCTAGGTGGCGCGTTCGTGGAGGCAAACCGAAGGAAGAGCAAAAGGAAGGTTGGGTGCTTGTAGGCGAGGCCACCCGACCTCGAATGGGAGGGGGCTTAGCTTTGGGTCCTCCCTACTTGCATAAATGAATGGATCAGAAGGGGGTTTGGTTCTGTTTATTTCCGGGCCGGGCAGAGGGTGAAGGCCATAACCCTCCCGGTAAGGAAGAGGGGAAAAAAGTGTTGTCATCTATCTCGACCAGTTTCCCGAGGCCTTGGAAATCCAGACCGGCTCAGAGAATCACTTTAGCCTTTAGAGCCCTCCTTTCCAATCACTAAGAAAAAATAAATACCAATCAAAGCCCTATCTAAGTAAAGCTTCGTCTGTTATTTTTCCGACCCCAGGGGAGTTTACACGACCCATTCCCTAGTCTCCCGCACTGCTCAAGTAAGTGTGCGACTCCATATGAGGACCTCCTTCTCTTCTGCCCACTCTCCGTTCACACGATTCTCAAAGCAGAGGAGGAAAGGTGGGCAGCAGGTACCACGAGCCCTCTGTCCCACACATCTATCAAGAAGTAAGTGTAGTTCACCGGTTCCACCGAATGCTCCTATCTCTCGGCAAAGATCGTGTGAGTGTGCAGTTGTGCTTCGGATGCTTCGCCATAGAATAGATCGACCCAGTTCCCGTTCTTTTCCGGTGCACTCGCTTTATATCTCCGACACACAAGGAAGGACGCGGTGGGAAGGAAGCAGCCCTATCCTCTGTCCGGCCGATCATTCCGCTGGCATCTCGCATTCACGACCCCGTTTGACTGCCGCTCGGGGATGTAGTTGAAAGATTGTGGATCGTCCCGGGAAATAACGCAATGCGGAAGCGTGGTATAAAATTAAAATACAAAAATTAAAACATACTTTGAATTAATTAAACAACACGTTCAAGGGGTGGACCCTTGAAGTTTCCCGGGTGTTCAGTGTATCACATGAATTAAAAGCATACAAAAATAATCATGCAGGCCATAGGGATTAAAATAAAGAGAAACGAAAATTTAAACCGGAACCTACCGATTGTCGTTTTCGTCTTCTAAACGGTACTCGCGTTGTTCCCCGTTTTGCACCAAATCTCGTGTTCGAGATTCTCCAAACAGTAACATGCAATCCACCCACGTATCTTGCACGTCGTGCTAGCGAACGAACAAGTATTTTTGGAGAGGATGAATTAATCATACGTTATTAATTAACGGTATTAATTCTCTTAAGTTCGATTGTTCCAAGAACAGAAGAACAAGAAAAGTTATTTTCTTGAGAGAGAGAGAGAGTGGGCGGACGAGAGGGAGAGAGAGAGGGAGAGCCGAAATTGTGTGTGTGTGTGTGTGTGTGTGTGTGTGTTGGAATTTCATCACTATTCAAATAGTGAGGTGCTAGGACTATTTATAGAGGAGGAGTTTAATCCTCTTTAAACTCCAACTCTAAAGAAGACTATTTTGACTAGGATCTTTTTTTTTTTTTTTTTAAGCCGCCTGTGCCTAGGCGGGGGATTTGGCGGACCCCTACCTGTTTATTACCAAAAGAAATTCAAATTGTGTACAATGTTGAAAACAGTAAACAAGGAGTACTTACTCCCTTTACAAATCAAAATCTATCCTACCAAAGAACTAAGGAGCCTACACTACTCCTCAATCTTTCCTCAAAACTCAAATCTTACCCTAATATCTAAGGGTTGACCGGGCTGTACTCCCCGTGGCTCTTCGACGAGGCGGTGAAGCCGCCTGCCCAAAGTCCTAGTCAAAGTAGTATTTGACCTAGTCAAATTAATCCTAGCCATCCATCTCTCCCTTTCCATCTCAACCATTAATTTAATTTAATGGAATATTTAAAAACCTATTTAAATATTCCAAAGGCCAAATATAATAAACATAAATATTTATTCTAGGCCTATTAAATTTATTATCTAATAAATCTAATTTAATAGATTAATCCCTTTTATCAAATAAAAGGAATTAATTCTCCAAGAAAACAAAGGACCCGATTAAATCCAATTTAATCATTCATTTTCTCCAATATTTAATTCTAAATTAAATAGTTAGTGTGTGCGGATTGTATGTGACTCTTTAGGTTCACCTTTCAGCTAGACTTGGTCGGATTCCTAGAATCCGTCCGTTACCATGGGTGGCCATCTAGCAACGGTCCATGGCACTAGAGACTAGGTGAATATTCGGGGATGAACATTTAGGCTCTAACAGTACACTCGTCCTTCTATCTACGGTCTCAGCACTTAGGGTCTAGGATACGGAAATTGCAGGTACCCATTTTGGACCTAAGTGTCGATCTGTCCTTACCAAACGCCGCAAGGGAAACCTTCCCTTCTGTTCAGTTACTGTGGCCACAGATTTTAGGGACAAGACACAGAGCATACGTGAGACTCAACTGTCAATGCCTTTTGACAAGAGACAGATCCTTCCTTGGAAACTACTGTCACTCTATACACCAGAGCTACACTAGACATGGCTTATGATTACTCAAGTGCTTCTCAGCAAATCTCTCACCATATCTAAGATACAGACCTGATATACAGGTAAACTCAGCAGTTGCTCAAGTCAAAGGACTTGACCTGTACCGTTGGAACCGGGAACACACGTCATACCTAGCCGGCCCTACTCAAGGTCCTCCGTAAGACGGTTCCCGCGAGTCACCCTCAGTCAACTGCTCCCTAGCAGGCTAACCCACTAACACTGCTTAGACGACCCTCGTCTCCCATCGATGAAATACGACAACAGATGCTTAGTGCAAGTCTCAAGGGGAATCTCGGTACCTATTTTCGAGATTCCTTGACTTGGAGATTTCCGGACTGATTCGGCTGGACTGATTTCATTGACCTACCTCCAAGCGTAGTCCCAATCCCCAAAACATGTTTTCAGCCGTGGGCTTTGTTTGCGTAGTGAACAGATACGTAATGCAGATTAAAGTGAACGCAAACAAAGTAATGCCAAATGAATTCACTTCTTTATTCATTAATAAATTTATCAAAACACTGAAATTGTCTAGACATAGGTTACATTTTGCCCGCCAAGATTGGCTATATGGTCACCTAATCTAACAATCTCCCACTTGACCTTTAAAGCCAATCGCCCATATGACTAATCCCCATCTTCTCAAGATGTTGCGTATGAGAGCTCTGCGACATAGGCTTTGTCAGCGGATCTGCTGTGTTGTCTGCTGAGTTGACTCGGTCCATCCGAACGTCACCTCTTCCTACCATTTCTCTAAGAAGATGGTAGCGTCTAAGAATGTGTTTCAAACGGTGATGAGATCTCGGTTCCTTTGCTTGCGCTATTGCACCGTTGTTATCACAAAAGATGACAACATGCTCGGCGATACTAGGCACCACACCCAACTCTTGGATGTAGTTTCTCATCCAAACCGCTTCCTTGGCACCTTCTGAAGCTGCTATGTATTCAGCCTCTGTGGTGGAGTCAGCAGTGGTTGCTTGCTTGGAACGTTTCCAAGCCACTACTCCTCAATTGAGCTTGAATACATAACCCGATTGAGATTTTGGCATCATCGTCATCAGACTGGAAGCTAGCGTCGCTAAAGCCTTCCAGGATCAGTTCTCCATTGCCATAAACTAAGAACATTTCCTTAGTCCTCCTTAGGTACTTAAGGATGCCCTTAACAGCATTCCAATGTGCCTTTCCTGCACAAGACTGATGTCTGCTTGTTACGCTCAAAGCGTAGGCAATGCCAGGCCTGGTGCAGTGGACCGCATATTGGATGCTACCTACGGCAGAAGCATAGGGGATGATTTTCATCCTTTCAAGTTCCTCATCAGTCTGCAGGGACTGTTTCTTGGATAACTTCATCCCATGCCTCATGGAAGGAATCCTCGTTTGGAGTTGTCCATTCGATATCTCTTTAGGACTTTCTCCATATACGAGTTTTGAGTGAGCCCTAACATCCTTTTAGATCTGTCCCTCACAATCTTGATTCCTAGGATGTAGGAGGCTTCACCCAAATCCTTCATGGAAAACTGGGTTGATAACCATGCTTTTGTGTCACCCAACATTCTAATATCATTACCAATGAGTAGAATGTCATCCACATAAAACACTAGGAACACTATAGAGCTCCCATTGACCTTCTTGTATACACAAGGGTCGGATTCGTTTTTTATGAAGTCATAGCCCCGTATCACTTCATCAAATCGAATGTTCCAACTTCGGGATGCTTGTTTGAGGCCATAGATGGACTTCTGGAGACGACAGACCTTCTGTTCTTCTCCAGTGACTGTGAAACCCTCTGGCTGATCCATATAGATCTCTTCGTCAACGAAACTATTGAGGAAGGCCGTTTTCACGTCCATCTGCCATATCTCATAGTCATACCATGCTGTTATGGCGAGCAGGATCTGAATGGATTTAGCCATGGCTACCGGCGAGTAGGTATCCTCAAAAGCGACCCCGGGTCGTTGAGTGTATCCCTTAGCTACTAGCCTAGCTTTAAAAGTCGTGACTTCTCCATCAACGCCAAGTTTGCGCTTGTAGACCCACTTACAGCCAACTGGCTTAACACCTTTCGGTGGATCTACAAGTCTCCAGACTTGGTTTTCGCTCATGGAGTCCATTTCGGTTTTCATGGCCTCAAGCCATTTCCCAGAGTCGATGTCAAACATCGCTTCTCCGTATGTCTTAAGATCGTTATCCAGAAGACTGGTCGTATTTAGAAAACCATATCTCACTGAAGGTCTGGACTCTCTAGTAGACCTACGGAGAATGGGAACGTCAGTGGTGACTGTGGGCGCTAACTGTATCGGAGCTGGCGGTTCAGGAACCAGGGCTGGCTGTTCCTGAGGCTGTCCTTCATGCCTAGCATGTTGGACATCTCGAGGTCGGTCAGCCCTTCAGGTGTCTATCCTGAATCCTCTAAGTGAGGATTCTGCAGCTACATCTGATGACTGGATTCCATCACTTGATTCCTCAAGGATCAGTTCATTAGGTTGGATATCCTCTGGGAAGCCTTGCTCCAAGAACACTGCATTTCTTGAAGCAAATACCTTTTGATCCAAGGGGTCATAAAAGTAATAACCCGTAGTTTCTTTAGGGTATCCAACAAAACCTGCATAAGCTAGACCTGGATTCTAGCTTATCTCCCACTAACCTCTTGACGTATGCGGGGCTACCCCACACTTTCAAGTAGTTGTAGGATGCAGGCTTTCCGTGCCATATCTCGTATGGCGTTTGGGTCAATACACTGGTTGGCACCAAATTTAGCAACTTGGCCGCCGTTTCCAATGCGTAGCCCCAAAAGGACAAGGGCAATTTGGTAAAACTCATCATGGATCGAACCATGTCCAATAGGGTTCGATTCCTCCTTTCAGAGACACCATTTAATTGTGGTGTCCCGGGAGATGTCTATTCAGATATTATACCATTTCTTTTAGATAATTAAGGAACTCGGTACTAAGGTATTCACCGCCTCGGTCTGACCGCTGGACTTTAATTTTGCAGTTGGTCTGGTTCTCCACTTCAAGTCTGAATTCTTTAAACCTCTCAAGAGATTCAGAGTTGTACCTCATAGGTAAACATAACCATATCGTGAATGATCATCGGTAAAGGTTATGAAGTAGGAGAACCCATCTCGGGCCTGCGTCCTTAGTGGTCCATAGTCCAACAGACCTGTGGCAAGCCTGCTTTGTCCTACAAAGGGCTTCTTGGTCATTTTCCCTCTTATACAAGATTCACAAGTTGGTAGCTCACTCAAGTCCCCTACCTCTAGGTTCTTTGAGTCTACCAATCTTTTCATCCTATCTTGGGATATGTGACCTAGCCTAGCGTGCCACAGTCATGCGTTCCCGTTATTATCTATTTTACGTTTGTGTTGAGCGTTAAGAACGAAGTTCGTTTTTTGCAAGATATAGAGCCCGTTATTTAGTGTACCAAGTAGATGAGCAATTCCACACCTCATCAAATAAAAGCAATTTTTATTGATCATAAACTCATAACCACTATTGTCTAACAATTGAATGGAAATGATGTTTTTAATCATACTAGGTACAAAATAAACTTGCTCTAATTCTATGCTAATACTATCACTAACTACTAGAGTGGCGGATCCTACTGCTTCTGCCGAGATGGCCTTGCCATTCCCAAGCTTCAGGATCATATCCCCACTACCCAGTTTTCTGCTTCTTTTCAGCACCTGCAAATCATTGCAAATGTGAGCTCCACAGCCGGTATCTAATACCCAAGAGGCAAAATTAGTGACCATATTAACCTCAACCACAAATATACCTTGGTTCGAGAGGAGCTTGGGGCACTCCCTCTTCCAATGCCCTTTCTCACGGCAATGGATACATATGTCATATGCGTTCGACTGTTGCTTGGAGACAACCTTTCCCTTTCCTTTGCCTTTCCCCTCTTTAGCAATGGGACACTCTTAGTGCTCGTAGCTGCTTTGACGGCTTTTCCCTTCCCTTTCTTCCTTTTCCAACGTCCGGCACCCTTGCCTTTCGTTTTAGAAGTTGAAGCACCTCCAAACAATACCGAAGGCGTGGACTTCTTGGTCGTTGCCTCGTATTGCACCAACATATTAAACAACTCATGAATGCCCTTCTCAAGTGTGTTCATGTTGTAGTTGACGATAAATTTGTTGAAGGAGGGTGGGAGAGACTGAAGGATCACATTTATGTACGTTTCATTATTGAGGCCTGCCTTTAGGTCCTCGAGCTTTTCCACCAGGGTGAGCATTTTACCCCCGTGCTCTTGTACAGAGGATCCTTCTGTCATTTTAGTTCCAAAGAACGCCTTGGTCGGGACATACCTAGTATGCCGGTTCGGGACTGCGTAGCAATCCTTAAGGCTAGCCATAATGGAAGGGACATCGTCTAGCCTTTCATACTACTTCTGAATCTCATTCGTCATTGAAGCAAGTATGACGCTACGAACCTTCCGGTTATCCTTATGCCAAGTCTCGAACGTCTCACGTTCTTCTGGCGTGGATCCTTCCGGTAAGGTCCTAGGGAGAGGCTCATCCATGACGTAGCTTTGGTTCTCGTAATCCAGGACTATCCTAAGATTGCGCAACCAGTCGTTGTAATTGGTTTCATTGAATTTGTTTGTCTCAATTATGGTTGAAAGTGGGTTCTTAGACATTTTTAAATCTACATTTAAAACAGAGTTCGCGATCAGCAGAATATAAAAGACACTGGTTTGATAAATATAATTAAATGCTTGGTCTTTAGTCATTTAATGCTCCCACTATTTATACGAAAACACGGTACTCTCAAATGTGATTTTTGGGAAATCCTTTCCTAGTGGGCTTGGGATCCAAAGCGATTTTCCCATACCCCGCTTTTACGATTCGCATGGAAAAAATCCTGTGGGAGGTATACCATACCATTCTCGTTCCACGAGATTCCCAAGATTATTGCCTGACCCTTTCACATGATCCCGAGGACTCCAAGCGAATCATGTTAATCGGCCGTTAGACCCGACCCAATCAACCGAGCCATACACCCACTGCTACCCCCACGACTCGTGAGACAGGTAACAGCGGTCTATTTTTCGTTCATGACACAGTGCAGCTTCTTTTAAGTACAATAACGTGCCACAACTCGTGAGACCACACTATTGACCTAAATCAGCTTCCTCACTATGCCATGGATTGGAAGGCATGGACAAACTCATAGAGTCCATGTCCATTTTGTCTAGGGTCTAATATTTGGACATTGGTCCAACCAATGTGAGAGTAGTAAATGACCGAGATCTCATAATATAATATATCTACACATTCATCCATAATGCGTAATAAATAAATTGCATCCACGACAGTTATATGATAAATAAAGCCCCATTCATCCATCACAATAACCACATGCAAAATTAAATCCTACCACGCCCCCGTTGGATGATCACGAGCCCGAATCCTATGCGATCCACTAAGCCCGCAGTGGATCTATTGTCAATCTAGGGTTGGTCCTATACTATTACATTAATAGTAACCCAATCATCATTCTAATGGGCCTTGGTCTCTTTTCTCTTTCTTCTCTTCATGGAAACGCCTTGGAACCTCCAGTCTGGGCTCTCCATGTGGACCTTCCTTCTCCATCAATTACATAAAATTGAGACCTCACTCCCATTCTACTCTCATTACATATTAAAAATAGAAACCCCAGCGAAAAACTCGGGGGGAGTACATAAGGAGGGAGATAGAATGCCTTATTATTCCAAGGCAACTAGAAAGAGAGAAGGAGAAAGTCGTAAAAGAGGCACACAGGCCCAACAAGAAATTAAACCATACGTTCGGTCTAGGGCTCGTGATCATCCGTTTCCATCTAACACGCATTATCATATGATCCAATCACATAATAACAACATACCAATAATACATCATTACCAATCATAATTATTCAAGATAAAGTAAATAAATAAATGCGTAACGTGTGAAAATATGGCATAATCGTTGGCAATAATATTTTCTCGTTTTAGGAAAACCTTTCCTTATTATTTCTAAGTAAAATATCCCCGGGATTCCGAATCCAATACATTTTACTTCCTAAAATAATGTCTTTAGAAAATTAGGCAAAAATTCAACAAAAACAAATTTTCAAAATTAATTAAAAAATTAAAACTGAAAAATAAACAAAATAAAAATAGGGGAGAAACCTTCGTCTGCGTGCGCGCGCGCGCGGACTCTTCAGTTATCTGCGCGCGCGCGCCCGGCGGACTCTTCAGGACGCCCTTGTGTGCGCGCGTGCACGCATAGGGCGCGCCTACCGGGTGTGCGCGCGCCTGGAGGCGCCGCCCCTTGCGCGCGCTCGCGCACGGCCACTCTGGCCGCGCGTCCGGGCGTGCAGGCATCCGGCACGCTGGCCCTGGCGCGCGCGCGCGGGCTTTCCTTCTCGTTTGCGCGCGCGCCCGCCAGCGGCCTGCCTGACGCCCGGCCGCGCCTTCCGGCAGGTGGGCTGCGCGCAACCATGCGCCTGGAGCAGGCGACCGCGCGCAGGCTACTCTGCTTGCGCGCGTCTGCCCTGCCGGTGCGCACAGCTGCGCAAGACCAGCCTCCGGCTGGTCGGCGTGTTGCGCCGTTTCTCCATTTTCGTTCGATTTTTCACCCCCGTTTCCCAAGAAAAACAGAAAATACCAACGATACGAAAATCACACGAATTAAAAGCAAGAAAACGACATGCTTTAATAATAATATAATGAAGAATTAATCAAAACATGCCAAGAACACGTTTTCATGCTCAAAACGCACGTAAAACCCTAGGCCTATACACCGAACCGGGCTCTGATACCACTGAAAGATTGTGGATCGTCCCGGGAAATAGCGCGAATGCGGAAAGCGCAGTATAAAATTAAAATACAGAAATTAAAACATGCTTTGAATTAATTAAAGAACACGTTCAAGGGGTGCACCCTTGATGTTTCCCGGGTGTTTGGTGTATCACATGAATTAAAAGCATACAAAAATAATCATGCAGGCCACAGGGATTAAAATAAAGGGAAACGAAATTTAAACTGAAACCTACCGATTGTCGTTTTCATCTTCTAACCGGTACTCGCGTTGTTCCCCGTTTCGCACCAAATCTCGTGTTCGAGATTCTCCAAACAGTAACACGCAATCCACCCACGTATCTTGCACGTCGTGCTAGCGAAACGAACAAGTATTTTCGGAGAGGATGAATTAATCACACGTTATTAATTAACGGTATTAATTCTCCTAAGTTCGATTGTTCCAAGAACAAAATAACAAGAAAAGTTGTTTTCTTGAGAGAGAGAGAGAGTGGGCGGACGAGAGGGAGAGAGAGAGAGGGAGAGCCGAAATTGTGTGTGTGTGTGTGTGTGTGTGTTGGAATTTCATCACTATTCAAATAGTGAGGTGCTAGGATTATTTATAGAGGAGGAGTTTAATCCTCTTTAAACTCCAACTCTAAAGAAGACTATTTTGACTAGGATTTTGACCTAGTCAAAGTCCTAGTCAAAGTAGTATTTGACCTAGTTAAATTAATCCTAGCCATGCATCTCTCCTTTTCCATGTCAACCATTAATTTAATTTAATGGAATATTTAAAACCTATTTAAATATTCTAAAGCCCAAATATAATAAATATAAATATTTATTCTAGGCCTATTAAATTAAGTTTCTAATAAATCAAATTTATTAGATTACTCCCTTTTATCAAATAAAAGGAATTAATTCTCCAAGAAAACAAAGGACCCGATTAAATCCAATTTAATCATTCCTTTTCTCCAATATTTAATTCTAAATTAAATAGTTAGTGTGGGCGGATTGTATGTGACTCTTTAGGTTCACCTTTCAGCTAGACTTGGTCGGATTCCTAGAATCCGTCCGTTACCATGGGTGGCCATCTACCAACGGTCCATGGCACTAGAGACTAGGTGAATATTCGGGGATGAACATTTAGGCTCTAACAGTACACTCGTCCTTCTGTCTACGGTCTCAGCACTTAGGGTCTAGGGCACGGAAAATGCAGGTACCCATTTTGGACCTAAGTGTCGGTCTGTCCTTACCAAACGCCGCAAGGGAAACCTTCCCTTCTGTTCAGTTACTGTGGCCATAGATTTTAGGGACAAGACACAGAGCATACGTGAGACTCAACTGTCAATGCCTTTTGACAGGAAACAGATCCTTTCTTGGAAAACTACTGTCACTCTGTACACTAGAGCTGCACTAGACATGGCTTATGACTACTCAAGTCTTCTCGGCAATCTCTCACCATATCTAAGATACAGACCTGATATACAGGTAAACTCAGCAGTTACTCAAGTCAAAGGACTTGACGTGTACCGTTGGAACCGGGAACACACGTCATACCTAGCCGACCCTACTCAAGGTCCTCCGTAAGACGGTTACCGCGAGTCACCTTAGTCAACTGCTCCCTATCAGGCTAACCCACTAACACTGCTTAGACGACCCTCGTCTCCCGTTGATGAAATACGACAGCAGATGCTTAGTGCAAGTCTCAAGGAGAATCTCGGTACCCATTTTCGAGATTCCTTGACTTGGAGATTTCCGCACTGATTCGGCGGGACTGATTTTGTTGACCTACCTCCAAGCGTAGTCCCAATCCCCGAAACATGTTTTCAGCCCGTGGGCTTTGTTCGCGTAGGGAACTGATACGTAATGCAGATTAAAGTGAACGCAAACAAAGTAATGCCAAATGAATTCACTTCTTTATTCATTAATAAATTTATCAAAACACTGAAATTGTCTAGACATAGGTTACATTTTGCCCCCCAAGATTGGCTATATTGTCACCTATTCTAACAGTATTTGTAGATAGGTTAGTCTTAGTGGGTCGTTGGCTCCACCTGTTATCTCCTTCTACGACATGCTGTTGTCGTCGCCATATTCCATATGTCACTTAGTCATCGCTGCCTCGCTGCGGGTCAGCACCTCCGAAAGAAATGGAAGACTTTATTCAGTGACCCCGCGATCGCCCTCTGAACAATCAGAAAAAGGTAAAGCTTGAAGATAAGTTTTGTACTCTATTAATTTCTTAGTCCCCCTAGTCGGGTGGGCGCCGGCCGGTCTTTCGACCAGATCGCCCTAAACACTGTACGTGCGGGTCTCCCTGCATGCGGCTCACGCCATTCGAGGTGGCCCAGCCCGGCATGTTAGAATAGGTGACCAGAAAGCTAATAGGTTTGGCGATTTGTAAGCTATATGACAACTTGATGTAAATGTAATATTATTATGTGATGAATAAAATGAGTATTTGTCACTTCTGGTGTTTACTTTGTTGCGCTCATTTCACATTTGTTAAAATGGTGTTTAACTTATGTCGCAACAAAGCCCACAGACCATGGTTAACAACTCGTGCAGTTGGGCCACGCATTGGATGGTGGTCATGAAACCAACTGATTAAGAGTTGGGTTTGAAACGTTCCAAGTCGAGGACCTCGAGACAGGGCATCGAGAGTCCTATTGCGACTTGCGTCAAGAGTCGTGTTCATTGGTTGAGTGCCGTGTTTCATCGGCGATAGGCGTGGGACGCCTACACGATCTTGATGGGTTGGTCGACTGGGGTCGAGCCGACTGGACTGACTCGCGGGGATCATCATATGGAAGCCTTGGAGGCTTGGTCGGTATGATTGGTTTTTCCCCGATTCCGATAGTACGGGAGTAATCCTCAGACTTGAGGGATCATGGCAGTCGCGGGCACATTACGGCTGTATCTTGGATCTAGCGAGAGGTAATCATTCTGTAAGATGATTATCATAAGCCTTGTCCAGTGCAGTCGGAATGTGTAGCGAGGACGGTGGATTCCAAGAAGAGGATCCATCCCCAGTCAGTATGTGACAGAGATATCTCCTATGCACTCGGAGACAAATTCATGCTGTTTGAAGCTGTGGCCACAGTGGTTGGTCGAACAGGGAATGGTTTCCTGTGTCGACGCAATGAAGCATACGTGGTCTCGAGTATTAAGCATAGATGCCTAGTCAAGGATGGGAATCGACGCCCAATTCCATACTTTAGACTAAGGCCGAGAGACGGTAGACGGAAGGATTGTACTCGTACGGAATCGACGCCTAAATGTTCACGCCAATTCACCTAGTCTCTAGTGCCATGGACCATTGCTAGACGGCCACCCATGGTAACAGGCCCTAGTGGGACACGGGCTCAAGTCTAGCTGAGGGTGAACCTAAAGGGTCACACACAAATCACCGAGGAGGTTGAGAGATCGACTTGGAGTCAATCTCGAAGGATAAATAAGTAATTGGATTACTTAAGAGAAAGTGCATTGGATGGACGTGCCGATATTGTATCGGGCCTTCATTTAATCGGTAAATTGGATTTTTCGATTAAATATGCGAAGTTGAGACGTTGAGACGTTGGATCTTTTAATTGGATTAGAAGATCAACGGGAATAATTTAAATGGACATTAAATTGGATTTAATATTGGGTTCGTCGTAATTGGATTACGATAAAACCCAGTCCGTTAAATTTTACCCGAGAGGAGAAATAATTCCTATTTTGGAATAGGAAGAAGTTGGACTTCTTACCTTAATTAAACATGGCCGAGATGTTCCCTTGGAGAAAGAAAAATCAGCCATGTTTCATGCTAGGTGGTATGTTGAGTTATCTCTTTTGGAAAGAGACAAATCAACTCCAATCAAGCTCTTCCCTTTTGGTATGATTTGATCATTCCATAAATTTTGGTAGGCTTTATTGAAGAATTGATGGTGATTGATTGGAATGAATCTAGACATCCTTGGATGAACCTAGACACATTCCAATAATCACATTAATTATGTATATATATTAGAATATACAACACCAAGAATAAGTGATTCATTATTCATCTTTTTCTAGGAAAAAGAGAAGACAATTTTTGGATCCCCTCTCCTCTCTCTCAACTCTCGGCCTCTCTCCCTCTCTCACACTTGTGTTCTTCACTTGATTTTGAATCAAGACGAAGAACAAAAGTAAGTTTAAGAGAGCACTAATTCATAGTGTTCTTCTCTTAAACTGATTCCTTCTTAAACCCGTTCTTTTCTAGCAAGAAGAACGTGTGTTTCTTCCGGTGTGGTGTGGATCACCTTTGGAGAATCCATACGTTTGGATTTCGTGAGTATTCCGGAGAAGGAACAACGCAAGTAGCCGGGAGCATACACTAAACAATTGAAGGTAACGGTCTCCTTACGCTTTGATTGGTTTATTGTATATATCTATGCCTATGTGTTTAAATATATGTTTCCAATATTTACACATCCTACATCGAGCGCCCGGTTGAGCACCCAAGGGTACACCCCTTGGGATTCATTTATTTAAATTTGATTTAAATTTACACACCCTTTCTCGCTTTCTATCTTCCGCTCGCGCTCCCGGGCGGATCTGCTTGTCCTTCACGGCATTCGTTCGCAAATCCTGTAGTGAAATTTAGACTGCTCAACCTCAGAAGCTAATTCGCATGTAGGCAGCGCTATCTGTTGTACCTATCTATTCATTGAATTTTCTTTATTGCATTTTTGATTTATATATATAGGCTCGCTCCCTCTTTTTCCAAGAATTTATGCACTTCCCTTTACTCCATAGGGCCTTCTCGAATAGGGAAAAGCCTTCCATTTCCGTCAAATGACCCGGCCTCCCTTGGCTCTTCCACCGTCTGGTCTCCCTTTCCTCCCTATGCTCCCCCGGCGCAGGCCTACCACGTTACTCAACCGCCCTTTAGCCCGGTGCTCATGACGCGCTACAGAACCTCCACCGTGCCGGGGGACCAAGCAGGGCATAGCTAGCGGCATAGGAGCCGACTCGGCATCAGCGGCTTCGTGCCGCACTGGAGTGATCCAATATGTGGTTCCGGACGTTCCACCACTTCTCCGTTCATTTCCAATACTAATCGTGAAACACCATGAGCAGCAGGATGTTGAGGTCTGAAATTCAAAGTGAAATTTTTTATTTGCCTGTTCCTAGTCGTCATGGGAAAGAAAGGCAGAAATAAGAAAGAAATAGATTATTCCCTGAGAGCTTGTTCAATACTACCAGTACCAGAAATGCATCTCCTTCGCCCGCGCGAGAGACTTCTATGCCAGCCGGGAATAACGGCTCTGTTATGAAAGAAAGCGGCAGACAGACTTACCTCTGCTAACTACTACGTTTTACATAGACTGGAAGCTAGAGAGATACTAAGGTATAGTGCCGCTACCAGAGAAGGCTCTTTCATGCTAGGCGTCCAGACCTACTACGCCCGAGCCGCATCCCCAGCACACTTGCTATATCCACTAACGCTTCATACCACTTCATCCTACCTACTATACCTGATAGAAAGTCATTCTATAACAATTCAAGACAACAAGAAAGCAAGAAAGAAAAGGATAGCGATCGCTTTGGGAGCGTCACGGGGGAGGAAGATAGAAAGGTAACCTATGACACCGGGAGTTACGCTTTGATCCCGCCTCAGCTTCACAGATGGGACGAGGGCGAGAGCTGAGCACGCACGCTTTATGCTGTTCCCCAGCTTTCCCTCTAGTAAATGATTAACTCGTACCCCCTGTGCCCAGGGATTCCTGGGGCATGAGTTAAGCATATAGTTGATTGCTCTTTCTTTCGATGTTGCGTTGGTACTTTTTTTTTTTGGAGTCTCTCCCTGTAGGCGTGCAAAACAAGAGAGCCACAGCTCTTCAGGGCGGTGAGGTGGACAATTCCTTACTCCAGCTTCAGAGGAGCATCTTTGCATGAACCAATACTAACTCCTCAGTCAGCTGACCTTTGATTTTGGAGATTAGAGCAGAAGAACTCTGTAACGGCGCAGAAGGGTTTCGCCTTGAATCCAAACGATTTCTTGTCTTCTTTTAAGATATTTCTAGTTAGGACTTGATCAAGGGATTCAAATGACTTCGAAACATAAAGGATAAAGACCATAACCCTGTTTGGACTATAAATAATAATAATAATCAGTAAACAACAAGCAAAGAGATAACTTTCACAAGCTGCAAAACTAAGTTGTGGCGTCGCCTTTACATAATGTAAAGAGTCTGGTGAAGAAAAAGAGCTCAATCGGCTAAATCAAGGCAAGAGTGCTTTCTCGAGGGGTTAGATCTAGGTACGATCTTGCCAAAAGAAAGGGGTGTTTACGCTTCACGCCCTACTTTAGACTACTTTCCTTTCCATGGTCTAGGTAACCCCTTATTATACGCATCTATTGGGCAAAGAAGCATCACATTCCTTCCTCCACTCTTTTCTCCTTCCTTCGTTCCTAGCCATCTAGAGATCGAGTTTCCGTTGCTGTCCTTCGCTTTCTAAGTCCATCTCTTAGGACTTCTGTTACATCCCTTGGGAAGTTCTTCTACCTTCGATCGAGTGAAAGCCAGGGCTAGGGCAAAGATCTATTCGGTGAATGTGAACAAGTGAGGAAAGCTAGTGCTCGTGAATGCGCTCCTTACATGCATATTATAGTACCAATCCTTACGCCGAGAAAGAGTCCCTAGGCCCTATCTGAGAAGGAAAGCCTTAACGCCCTTGCTTTCGTAACCCGTGCTTGATGCCAGAACGAGAGTAAGCACTGTTGGATAGAAGACTGGTATAGAATCCGCTATGGGAAGAGAAGACCACGTAGCCTTGTTATGCTAAAGGAATGGATTTCACTCTTTAGGGAGTGACCCGAGGGTGATATCATAAGCTGTTGTCGGAATAAGTGGTAATATCATCGATAATAATTAAGCCAATTTCACCCTAGTCTTTTTCGTTTATCAATATTTACCTTCATACAATGAGAAGGATCTATATTATCTTTCTTTTTCTTTGAAAACGGTGAGAGAATGTCTCTAATGAAAGAGTTCATTTCCATGGCATTTCTAGTTGAACTGATAGCTAACTCGTTGTTCGGGCTCTCACTCCTTATGGCATTTGCTTTCTTTTACCAACCATCGTACAAAATGCATTCTGAGGTGAGGCAATAAATAGACCGAGTTGACGAGGTGGTATAGTTTCGACTCCTATCCTAACTAACTATGACTAAGGGAAGGGGATAGCCTGCCCAGGGAAGAGAGGTGCTTCTTGTCTTTTAATAAGATAGATGGATGATTTGGTTCTCAAAGGGTAGAACCAGGTTAACCTCTATTTAATGAAGCTATGAACTTTTCCAATCAACAAAGCCAGTAACGGTGCTAAAAGCTTTCTGTCTTTATGAAAATAAAATCAAGCGAAGAAGTCTATGTTCTATTGGAAGATCCTTCCCCCCCTGGATCTCGACCACTTTTTTAGGGGCAAAAGATAGCTCGCTCACACTTAAACCGCTTCCAATACCAATATAGGCATAAAAAAGCCGAAGGGGAATATTAATCCTTTGAATCGACATAGCTAAAGGGTATATTCTAACGGAAATTAGAAAAGTAATCAGCAGAGTCAATGAGAATCGGATTGTGATCCAAGTGTGTTCTAGGCAAAACCACAACATGGGCTTCAGGGAATTTTAGTTTCCAGTTTTCCAGTCGACATTCAAAACTGCCCTATTCTCTCGTAAGCCATGACCATGGACCAAAATTAATTTTAAGTCTAGCTACTTGACGAAAAGAGAGGAAAGGGCAAGCTATAGCGGATCTACTGGCCGAGTACCCGGTTGAGGACTCGACTGACCTATTCTATTGGTGGAGCTGCCTCACTTCGTCCTGGAGATGGTAGTACTGAAATAAGCCAAGTAAGGTCAGGTTTAGGATCCTTCAAGTGCCAATACGTAACCTTGTGCTTAGTCCTGCATTCCTCATTCATTGGTGGTTTCGTATTGAGATGTCCCATAGTCTACTTCAAGCTTAGCTAGTGAATTCAATCAGCAGCCCTTAAGTTTCCTTACTTGCCTTCCAGCAACAGGTGTTTTCATCCTTTCTACTTTCAGGGTTACCCACTAATGAGCTCTTTGAGGGAGATGAATTTTATTCATTTTTTCTGGTAGGTTTACTTTTCTCTTTCTATTTAGGAGGGACTGTGTTGCCACTGAACTCTGAGTTGAGTAAGAACCAGGCGCTGTAAATGTTTTGCTGCCCGGAATGAGGATCTTGAGGCTGACTTTGACTTTCGAGCTCTGACTTCCAGTCCTGCCAACGGCGATGAGTTCCAATGTTAGTTCAACGGTTAGATGTGTCTGCCCCTTTCCCTTTCTCCTTCCGAATGCGGCCTCAGGCCTAAAGCTTTCTCAATCTCAATAGTGGGGTAAGAAGAAGAAGTAGGTAAAAAGTGTAAAGATTTTGGAAGTCACAGCATTAAAGTCCACGTCTCCTAGCCTATAACATACAGAATTTCCCGCACCGTCCCTTAGACTTTCTCCCGACTGGGCATCACCTTCTCGTCGCTCTTCTAGTAGAGTAAGTTAAGTACCTTGCCAAAGACCATCAGTCCAACCATAAGGAGAAAGAGCCATCTTGCTATTATTGAATTCTTCGTGACTCAGATCAGTAAAAAGAACTTGAACATCTCTACCCGGGGCGCTTAACTCACTAGGATCGAAAGGTAAGTTTTAGACTAAACTACGCTATTCAAAGCATCGAGAAAGAGTGATAAGCTCTATAATTCCTTATGGCTATATGTATTCACCGGGAATAGGTATTTTCCTGCAGTCACTAGCTCTTATTCAATAGAATAAGTAGTAGTAGTCCCTTCCTACTATTAGGCGAGCTTCCGGCTTCACTCTACCTGTCTAAAAGCGCTTTCAAACTCTTACTTAGAAATTGAGCTACCGTTACCTTAGGTTCTACTGGAAACTGCTTCCTGTATCACTACTCTTTCATTTTTTGAAAATCTCTTCTTTACGTCTAAAATTACCTCCCATTTGGAGAATTCTTCCTTTATTAGCCGTCGGGAAGAAAACGCTCTCACCGTGTTAGCTTAGCGATCAAGTTCAAGCAAGGAATCCTAGAGTTCCCAAAGCTTCGTTTAGGAGACTAGTTTTCACCTACGGATCTCTTTAAAGCACAATATCGACTTGAATGAAACTATAGCACAGAGGAATGCTAGCGAGCGCTCATATGCAAGAACAGGTGCTCACCCAGGCGTCAAGGTAAAGGCAGGTGCCGCATAGAGAGAGGTTCTGAAAGAAAGCCCCTTCTACATTAGCATACATTAGTTAGTAAATTGGTTAGTAAGCACATCACCATTTCCAATCCAGTTGCAATCTTTTCTAGGGCAATCAAAGTTAGAATAGTTCCAGTTGGGGCAGGCAAGGAATACGCAAGCTAATCCCACCTAACTGCGGGTACGGGCGGAGGAAATGAGATTCAAACCCGAATGCCAATTTAGAAAATCAACACCTTAAAGCCCCATTCCCCCTTCTTAATCAGAATTTCTTGTCTAAACATGAAATATTTATCCCTGAAAAAGGCTGTTTCCTCCGTCTCTCATCTATGATGTTTTCGCTGGAATTCGCTATCGAGCGTGAGTCCCGAAGGATTAGTTAGTCCTTACCGCTTTCGACAGAATCAATGCATCCGCTATCCTGCCTGTCAAAGACCTTACCGGGATACAATTTCTCTGCACACATCCACACCATCACATGGTGTGAGAGGGCAAAGTGAGGCAGCAATGCGAGATTGCCTAAAGATCGAACTCCTATTCATCCGGGCCCACAAGCGCCTCTTGTTAAGAAAAAAAAATATTACCAAAATAGGTTCTATTTCATTCCTGCAACTTCTTGGTGACATTGCTCGTGTTATCTTGAAACGGTGGATTGGTGTCCCAATTCATATCCACTACTTGGTGAAAATCATCCCTAGTAAGCCAGGTAGATTCAAACTTGAGAATGGTTTGTATAGTGGCTCTTGCTGGCTGAGCTTAATGAAAAGGGGCAATGGTCAGATTGGACACAAGGAAGGTGCTCCACATAGGCATTCTCAAATTGAATCCTCCAATCCACACTGCAGAGTGCTCTGTCCAGCCTAGCACTACAAAGCATCTCCTCAAAGCGTCCCCTACTCCATGTAAATTTGCTCCCAGAGTACCCAAGATCCACCAACTCATTATCAAACATTCACCTAATAAACTTCTCATGGACTGGTATCATTCAACACTTCTTCCGGAGATCTCACTGAGTTCAAATCCCCAACCACCATCCAGGGGTGTAAGAAAAAGAAAGGGGTGGGTGCCTAGCGGCTTGGCTTCCTTTTACGGGTTATCTATCAATCTCATAGGGTTCACTCCCTCAAGTAATCAGTAGCAAGATATCAAATCTACCTTGGGTCGCCGATCTCGTCTCTTTGTGTTAAATCTTGCGTATGTGCATTTTACAGAAGAAGGAAGGAATAAAAGGGATTTAAGAGCGGCCTAGCGAGAAGGCTATTGCTTCCCTTCCTTCCTTGGCCGGAAGATTCTATGCTTGAAAGCAAAGGATTCCTTTCAATGAATGTGCGTGCTTGCTAAAAGCACTCCAGTAAGCCTACCATTCCGATGCCATATAACAGATCTTCAGCAATCCCTACCTACGCTGGGAAATCATTCACACTACCACACGCTCATCCAATCACTTCTTACCTTCGGGTTAACCTATCATTAGAAAGGAAAGCACTTAATGGACATATCTCACAAGTAGTCGCTAGGCTGAATTAGTTAGTCTAATTGGGCTATAGATCTTAGAGACTCTTCCTAGTGTAACAGCAGCGTTGATAAGCTAGTTCCGTGCTAGCACTAGAAGTTTCAGCGTAACGGGTCTTTTCTATACTATTCTTCGACATTTCCTCTCTCCGCCAATTGTCTCTCTCTTGCTATGACCCTGCTTGACCGCTATGCTCCTTCTCTTGCTTGGGAATGCACTGCTGGTAGGAAGAATGCTGACTTAATGTCCGAGTCCGAGCTGGGTTAATCCAAAAGGACTGATTTCACTTTCATCGTTGAACGAAGGGATCCTCTTTTGGTTGTAGTCCCGTATTCATTAAAGTACGTAATTCGTCAGTAAGCGAATAATCCTAGCCGGGATGGTAAGCCTTCAATTCGTTCTATGAGTCCACCTAACGAATATTACTACATTAGCTATTAACTTTCGCATCATTCCATCTTTCTCAAGGTTTCAAGTCAAGGAGAATCCTTAACTTAAGCTAAAGCGCACCCCCACCTAAGTCCTAATCCGAAAAGAAAAGCTTATCAGTTCAGTCAGCGAATAAGCCTTCATACCTATCTTTTTCCGAAATTCATAAGTAGCTTTCCAACCCTCTCAATGGCTTACGGGGAAGCAGTCAAGGAGCAACATGCGTTCATTTATTTGGAGTGAATGTCAGTTCTAGTACCACTGATCGTAGTCCTACCGCTTTCCATTAGTTGTCTGTGCTTTCGTGTTTAGTCCCATTGCCCTAGGGAAATAGTAGGGTGAGCTCGCTTGAAGCTGGGGCTCGTCTGGTGGTATCGTATAGTTGATCACATGGCTGCTTTTAGGAACGATCTGTTCATCCAACTAGAATATCGTAAGAGAAGAAGAAGAATGTTACGCTCAAAGACTCCCATGCTTTTCTTGGTTGGACCAAGGCGATTCCCGTCTTCCTGAATTGGGAGAGCAAGTCTCTCTTTTTTCTTTGGGGGAGCAGAGCAGTCAAAGAATGAACCAAAGAAGATGAATGAGTTAATGCAGGTTGTGGTCCCTTTTTTAGAGCATTTTCAGTCTCTTCCATCCACTAGTGATATTCCTCTTACCATCGATGCTAATTCGATTTTTGTTTCAGATACAATCGCTCAGGATTACATGTGGGATGCTCTCGAGAAGGAAAAAGAGAACTGGGAGCTCCTCCGAAACTTGCGGGAATACAGATTAGTCGAACGTCAGAGAGAACAATGCGAAGCAATGATCATGTCCATTGCTGCAGTATTAAAAGAAAAAATAGGGATCCTAGGGCGGACCATTTCAGACCCCACGGATCTTGATATAGCAACGAGTGTCGTTTTCAACGACCTCTTTGATTGCTTTGAGACTCAGGCCAATAGAAAAGCCCACTTAACTAGAGTCCTGCTAAAACATAGGAAATGAAAGAAGTCCAGTTTGGAGAGCATTCCTAAAAGACCTAAAAAGATTTTTATAAGATAAGTCCGAGTGGGCTCAGTTGAAAATGGTATTGCAGGTCTATCAGATCAGTGGGCAACCATAGTTGACTTTTTTCGTGGTGTTGTTGACGTTGTTGAAAGCGAATTTTGGCCTCGCTTCAAATCTCTTCTTTTTTCGGTATGCCGCTCCGCGAGCAGAGCGAATGAACAAAAAAAAATCCAACCTAATATGAATATCCTTCGACCGTATCTCCTCATCTTCCTATTTATAAGCCACAGCTTACTTCGACGTTTCCAATTTCCCATAGAATCTCCGGAGGTTTCAGAGCCACTATCGTTTTCTTTTTTATCTTCTTTGTCTGAAAATAGGTTTTGATTTGCGCCACCTATGAGAATGTCTACCATTTTTTCTTTTATTCATCAAAGCTCGTCCTAATCTCCGTCGAGATTACTGCCTTAGCCCTGGCCTACCATATTTCTGATGGAGTTCGTCATTTATTGACGGATTTTTCTGGATTTGGATGGAAATAACTGTTCAAAATTTTTATTGTTTGAAATTCAAAATTTTCTTTTCTTATGAAATGCTTATTAGCGTTGATAGCTCTATTCTTTAAAGCTTATGCCATAAAAGCTGACATCAGGCTATTGGCCTTTTATCTGCATCTTCCGGGCTGGAAGGTGTTCGCTTTGTTTGGGATGAACTTGCAAAGACTCAACCCGGGTTCCCTCGTAGAGTGGCCTCTTTTATAAGACTCCACTTTCTCAGTGGAACTAAAAAAAAGAGTTTTGAGCTCTTTTGGTTTACTTTTAGTCACGCGGGCCGGCTATCCGCATGTGTCCCAAAGCGACTCTCCGTTCTTTGATGTACAGTATAAGTTGAAAGGCCAAGAATGAATGTGTAATGATGGTGATTCCACATTCATTCTTGGTCTGGATGCTGGTCTAGCAAGCCTTCCTAGCCGCCTAGAGTGCAGCCTACCTGCTGAAAGACTGTAATGTAAGTAACTCAATGCTCCGTACAGGGGAAATGAAAGCAAAATTCGTTCGGATCCTCATCTCATCCTTTAACATGTTCAATCTCTTTTTAGCGGTTTCCCCAGAGATTTTTATCATTAATGCAACCTTCATTTTGCTCATTCATGGAGTTGTATTTAGTACCTCTAAGAAATATGATTATCCGCCGTTAGTCAGTAATGTGGGTTGGCTTGGATTACTTAGTGTTGGCGGGCCTAGGAGGGCAGCGCGCTTGGGATGCGGAGGAGCTATTATCGTCCAGCTCCCTAACCTAATGCGGTACCGGGTTTGGACCGCAAGGAACCATAGCATGGGGGGACGTCTAATCCTTTTGCCGCCGCAAGGCTGGCTAATCGTACGCAGCAGGCTCGAAAACCCCTGGTTCTGGAAGGCACATGAGTCCGAACGCTATGTTGAATGTGCGACTGACACTACACTACGTAGGTACTTGTGCAGGTAAGGCGTCGGTCTGTCCTAGAGACGGCGGTAGCGGCGCGAGGAGTTAACGACCGGACGTGCTGCAACCTAGGGATCACCAGGCAGCTCTTTTGCTCTTTAGGGATTGGGGGGGCATAGCACAATTCTTCTTGGAGGAGGGTTGTTTGCCCGGGTGACTGATCCTGCCATAATTTACTCCTACCTATACACCGGCAACCGAAGTCGAGCATACATATGACAATCTTCATGAGTGAATAGCCGGGAGGAAAGAAAGGGTGGTAGATGATAATGAGAAAAGGCACCGCGTCTGGACGGGCGGGCGGAATGGATGAGCGAAAGGTGTCATGCCATGTAGTCGGGAATATCCCGAGTCTCATGTAAGACAACTAAATACACCTTGAGGCTGAGGAACTGAGGGACCTTCTCGAGCACAAGATAGGTAATTGAAAGATAGAGCTAGCCTATTCGTTATTGGGAATCAATGCTCCGGACCGAATAGAGCTTACCTACGGCACCTGGCTTTCTCCGGTGCATATTAGCTTAGCTGCGCTTACGCGGCCGGCTTGGCTTCCTTTCGGGCGGCCACTTTCCTTACCTTACCCCCGCTACACTCTTACTCCAAGCTACGCCTGCTGAGCAAGATGCATTGCGATTTCCTCTTCTGTGGACGCACCGGAGTATGACCCGTGATGGGAAAGAAAGACTTTTTTCTCCGGCGAGCTTTCTCTCGTAAAGCCAAAGACGCCCCAAGACAAGGTCAAACTGTTGGGAAGAGGACAGGGTCAATTGTACCTGGCTGGATCCGGGCTGGGATAGTGGCGCCTTTTCAACATCAGTTCCAAAAGGGTTCGCTCATGCTGGAGGGAGCATCCCACTTAGTGATCGGTCCGCTAGTTCACGCAAATCTGAAGAAGTTATCACGGACGAGCCACATGCAGGGAAACTTGCACGTGTGGTTCTGGCCGGGCTTTCCTGAGGTATCTAATAACCTTGCTTCTGCTCGCCGCTGGCACACCTCTCCTAACTATTGCCTATTTATTCTGGAATAATCTTTTTAGGAGGGACAATTTTACATATTTATGCCAAATCCTTCTATTATTAAGTACGGCTGGTACCATTTCGATGTGTTTCGATTCTTCCGAACAAGAGAGGTTTGATGCTTTTGAATTCATTGTATTAATTCCACTTCCTATTCGCAGTATGCTCTTTATGATCTCGGCTTATAATTCAATTGCCATGTAATTAGCTATTGAGCCTCAAAGTTTATGTTTTTATGTGATCGCAGCATCAAAAAGAAAGTCTGAATTTTCGACGGAAGTCGGGTCGAAATATTTGCTCTTAGGTGCATTTGCCTCTGGAATATTATTGTTTGGGTATGACCGGACAATTACCGATATCTATTAATATCTTTTCTTAGAATATTGTCGTTAAATATATATATATATATATCTATCTATATCGTAAACTATTGGATCGGGTATTACTTAGATGTGAAACTTGCAAACCTTATTGGTTGTGATATTGATCTTACGGGGAGAACGAAATCAAAGAATATATAGACTTGTAGAGACCCTCTTGTTGGAATAGGTGACCAGAAAGCCAATAGGTTTGGCAATTTGTAACCTATTCGACAACTTGATGTAGATGTAATATTATTATTACATGATGAATAAGATGAGTGTTCGTCACCAATGGTACCTTCTTTGTTGCGCTCATCTTACATTTGTTTAAAATGGTGTTTAACTTATATCGCAACAAAGCCCACAGACCATGGATAACAACTCGTGCAGTTGGGCCACGCATTGGATGGTGGTCATGAAACCAACTGACTAAGAGTTGGGTTGAAACGTTCCAAGTCGAGGACCTCGAGACAGGGCATCGAGAGTCCTATTGAGACTTGCGTCAAGAGTCGTGTTCATTGGATGAGTGTCGTGTTTCATCGGCGACAGGCGTGGGACGCCTACACGATCTTGATGGGTTGGTCGACTGGGGTCGAGCCGACTGGACTGACTCGCGGGGATCATCATATGGAAGCCTTGGAGGTTTGGTCGGTATGATTGGTTTTCCCCGGTTCCGATAGTACGGGAGTAATCCTCAAACTAGAGGAATCATGGCAGTCGCGTGCACAGGACGGCTGTATCTTGGATCTGGCAAGAGGTAATCATTCTGTAAGATGATTATCATAAGCCTTGTCCAGTGAAGGACAAGCGGATCCGCCCGGGAGCGCGAGCGGAAGCGAGAAAAAGCGAGAAATTGCGTAAATATAAATCAAATTCAAAATACGCGAATCCCAAGGGGTGTACCCTTGGGTGCTCAACCGGGCGTTCGATGTAGGATGTGTAAATATTAAAACATATATTTAAACACATAGGGCATAGATATACAAATGAAATCAATCAAAGTGTAATAAACCGTTACCTTTGATTGTTTAGCGTATGCTCCCGGCTACTAGCGTTGTTCCTTCTCCGGAATGCTCACGAAATCCAAACGTATGGATTCTCCAAAGGTGATCCACACCACACCGGAAGAAAACACACGTCCTTCATTCTACCTCCCTCCTTATGTACTCCCCCGGGTTTTCGCTGGGGTTTTTATTTTTCAATATGTAATGAGAGTAGACTAGGAGTGAGGTTTCCTTTTTTTTGTAATTGGTGGAGAAGAAGGAAGGACCACATGGAGACCCCAGACGGGAGGCCCGTTGGTGTTTTCCATGAAGTGAAGAAAGAGAAAAAGAGACCAAGGCCCATCAGCATGATGATTGGGTTACTATTAATGTAATAGTATAGGACCAACCCTAGATTGACCATAGATCCACTGCGGGCTCAGTGGATCGCATAGGATACGGGCTCGTGATCATCCAACAGGGGCGTGCTAGGCTTTAATTTTGCATGCGGTTATGATGATGGATGAATGGATTATTTATTTATCATATAACTGCTATGAATGGTTTATTTACGCATTATGGATGTATGTGTAGATATTTATTTGAGATCTCGGTCATTACTTACTCTCACATTGGTTGGACCAATGTCAAAATTTTAGACCCTAGACAAAGTGGACATGAACTCTAGGAGTTTGTCCATGCCTTCCAATCCATGGCATAGTGAGGAAGCTGCTTTAGGTCAATAGCGTGGTCTCACGAGTCGTGGCACGTTATTGTACTTAAAGGAAGCTGCATTATGTCATGAACGAAAAGCGGGCTGCTGCTACCTGTCTCACGAGTCGTGGAGGTACCAGTGGGTCGTGGCTCGGTCGATTGGGTTGGGTCTAACGCCCAATTAACATGATTCGCTTGGAGTACTCGGGATCATGTGAAAGGGTGAGGCAATAATCTTGGGAATCTCGTGGAACGAGAATGGTATGGAATACCTCCCACAGGATCTTTTCCATGCGGATCGTAAAAGCGGGGTATGGGAAAAATCGTTGTGGATCCCAAGCCCACTTGGAAAGGATTTCCCGAAAATCACGTTTGAGAGTACCGTGTTTCGTATAAATAGTGGGAGGATTAAAATGACTAAAGTCCATGCATTTAATTATTTTATCAAACCACCGTCTTTTATTTTCTGCTGATCGCGCGCTGTTTTCTAAAATGTAGATTTTAAAATGTCTAAGAATCCACTTTCCACCATTCTTGAGACAAACAAATTCAATGGAACAAACTACAACAACTGGTTGCGCAATCTAAGGATAGTCCTAGATTACGATAACCAAGGCTACGTCATGGACGAGCCTCTCCCTAGGACCTTACCGGAAGGATCCACGCTAGAAGAACGTGAGACGTTCGAGACTTGGCATAAGGATAACCGGAAGGTCCGTAGCATCATACTTGCTTCGATGATCAATGAGATTCAGAAGCAATATGAAAGGCTAGACGATGTCCCTTCCATTATGGCTCGCCTTAAGGATTGCTATGCAGTCCCGGACCGGCATACTAGGTATGTCGTGACCAAGGCGTTCTTTGGAACTAAAATGACAGAAGGATCCTCTGTACAAGAACACGGGGTTAAAATGCTTACCCTGGTGGAAAAGCTCGAGGACTTAAAGGCAGGTCTCGATAATGAAACGTACATAAATGTGATCCTTCAGTCACTCCCACCCTCCTTTGACCAATTTATCGTCAACTACAACATGAACGCACTTGAGAAGGGCATTCATGAGTTGATCAATATGTTGGTGCAATACGAGGCAACGACTAAGAAGTCCACGCCTTCGGTATTATTTGGAGGTGCTTCGACTTCTAATACGAAAGGCAAGGGTGCCGGACATTGGAAGAAGAAGAAAGGGAAGGGAAAGACCGTCAAAGCAGCTACGAACACTAAGAGTGTTCCCATTGCCAAAGAGGGGAAAGGCAAAAGAAAGGGAAAGGTTGTCTCCAAGCAACAGTCAAAGGCATATGACATATGTATCAACTGCCGTGAGAAAGGGCATTGGAAGAGAGAGTGCCCCAAACTCTTCTCGAACCAAGGTATATATGTGATTGAGGTTAATATGGTCACTAGTTCTGCCTCTTGGGTATTAGATACCGGCTGTGGAGCTCACATTTGCAATGACTTGCAGGTGTTGAAAAGAAGCAGAAAACTGGGTAGCGGGGACATGATCCTGAAGCTTGGGAATGGCAAGGCCATCTCGGCAGAAGCAGTAGGATCCGCCACTCTAGTGATTAGTGATAATATTAGCATAGATTTAGAACAAGTTTATTTTGTACCCAGTATGATTAAAAAACATTATTTCCATTCCATTGTTGGACAATAGTGGTTATGAGTTTAGAATCAATAAAAAACTGCTTTTATTTGATGAGGTGTGGAATTGCTCATCTACTTGGTACATTACATAACGGACTCTATATCTTGCAACAAATGAATTTCGTCCTCAATGCGCAACACAAACGAAAATTAGATAATAACGGGAACGCACGTCTGTGGCACGCTAGGCTAGGTCATATATCCCAAGATAGGATGAAAAGGTTGGTAGACTCAAAGAACCTAGAGGTTGGGGACTTGAGCGATCTACCAACTTGTGAGTCTTGTCTAAAGTTCTTGGGGACTAGGCTAGGTCTAAAGTTCTCCTACTTCATAACCTTCACCGATGATCATTCACGGTATGGTTATGTTTACCTGAATGAGGTACAAGTCTGAAGTTCTTGAGAGGTTTAAAGAATTCAGACTTGAAGTGGAGAACCAAACCAACTGCAAAATTAAAATCCTTCGGTCGGACCGAGGCGGTGAATACCTTAGTACGGAGTTCCTAGATTATCTAAAAGAACATGGTATAATATCAGAATGGACACCTCCAGGAACACCGCAGTTAAATTGGTGTCTCTGAAAGGAGAAATCGAACCTTGTTTGGACATGGTTCGGTCCATGATGAGTTTTACCAAATTGCCCTTATCGTTTTGGGGCTATGCACTAGAAACGGCGGCCAAATTATTGAATTCGGCGCCTACTAGCACATTGACCCAAACGCCATATGAGATATGGCACGGCAAACCTGCATCCTACAACTACTTGAAAGTGTGGGGTAGCCCCGCATACGTCAAGAGGTTAGTGGGAGATAAGTTAGAATCTAGGTCTAGCTTATGCAGGTCGTTGGATACCCTAAAGAAACTGCGGGTTATTACTTTTATGACCCCTTGGAACAAAAGGTGTTTGTTTCAAAGAAATGCAGTATTCTTGGAGCAAGGCTTCCCGGAGGATATCCAACCTGATGAGCTGATCCTTGAGGAATCAAGTGATGGAATCCAGCCATCAGAAGAAGCCGCGGAACCCTCACTTAGAGGATTCAGGATAGACAGCCGAAGGACTGACCAACCTCGAGAAGTCCAACATGCTAGGCATGAAGGACAGCCTCAGGAACAGCCAGCCCCGGTTCCTGAACCACCGGCTCCGATACAGTCAGCGCCCTGAAAGGAATTGTGGATCGTCCCGGAAAAGCGCGAATGCGGAAGCGCGGTATAATTAAAAATAAATGCGGAATTTAAACATGCTTTTAAATTAAAACACGTTTCAAAGGGTGTGCCTTTGAAGTTTCCCGGGCGTTCGGTGTATCTCTATGAACGAATAACATAAAATAAATCATGGAGGCCATAGGGTTGGAAATTAAAGAGAGGACGAAAAATTAAAACGAGACCTACCCGTTGTCGTTTTCGTCTTCAACGGCTACAAGCGTTGTTCCCCGTTTTGCACCAAGATCTCGTCTTTGAGACCCTCTAAATCGTGACACACGATCCACCCACGTATCTTGCACGTCGTGCTAGCAACGAACAAGTTTATGTTTTTGGAGTGGATGAATCAATAACACATTTATGGATTAATGGTATTGATTCATCAAGTTCTTAATGTTCCAAGAACAAAAAGAACCAAGAAAATATTTCTTGGAGAGGGAGAGAGAATCGGACGAGAGAGAGGGAGAGAGAATCCGTGTGTGTGTGTTGTAGTGTGTGTGTTGGAGTTTCATCATCCTTCAACTTGTAGGATGCTAGGGGTTTCTATAGAAGAGGAGTTTAATCCTCTTTAAACTCCTCTTTTAAGAACTCTAATTTGACTAGGATTTTGACCTAGTCAAAGTCCTAGTCAAAGTATTTTTTGACCTAGTCAAAACAATCCTAGCCATCCATCTCTCCCATTGATCTCAACCGTTGATTTAATTTAATTTAATGGAATATTTAAAACCTATTTAAATATTTCCAAGAGGCTAAAATAAATATAAATATTATTTAAGCCCATTAAATAAATCCCTTTGATAAATCTAATTTATCAATTTAATTCCTTATATCTAATAGAAGGAATTATTTCTCCAAGAAAAATAAAGGACCCGATTAAATCCAATTTAATCATTCCTTCACTCCAATATTTAATTCCTAATTAAATATCTAAATGTGTGTGGATAGTGTGTGACTCTTTAGGTTCACCTTTCAGCTAGACTTGGTCGGATTCCTAGAATCCTTCCGTTACCATGGGTGGCCATCTAGCAACGGTCCATGGCACTAGAGACTAGGTGAAATATTCAGGGATGAACATTTAGGCTCTAACAGTACACTTGTCCTTCTGTCTTCGGTCTCATCACTTAGAGTCTAGGGCACGGAAAAAAGCAGGTACCCATTTTGGACCTAAGTGTTGGTCTGTCCTCACTAAACGCCGCAAGGGAATCCTTCCCTTCTGTTCAGTCACTGTGGCCACAGTTTTTAGGGACAAGACCTAGAGTATATATGAGACTCAACTGCCAAAACCTATTGACAGGAGACAGATCCTTTCTTGGAAACTACTGTCACTTTGCACACCAGAACTGCACTAGACATGGCTTATGACTACCAAAGAGAATTCTGGCAATCTCTCACCATACCTAAGATACAGCTCTGATGTACAGGTAAACTCAGCAATTCCTCAAGTCAAAGGACTTGACCTGTACCGTTGGAACCGGGAATACACGTCATACCTTGCTGACCATACTCAAGGTCCTCCGCAAGACGGTTCCCGCGAGTCACCTCAGTCAGCTGCGTCCTAGCATGCTAACCCACTAACACTGCTTAGACGACCCTCGTCACCCGTCGATGAAACACGACAGCAGGTGCTTAGTGCAAGTCTCAAATGGAATCCCGGTACCCATTTTCGGGATTCCTTGACTTGGAGATTTCCGGACTGATTCGGGAAGACTGATTCCATGGACCTACCTCCAAGCGTAGTCCCCAGTCCCCGAAATTGATTCTCAGTCCGTGGGCTTTGTTTGCGTTGTGAATAGATATAAGTGAACACAAAACAAAGTAATGCCAAATGAAATTCACTTCTTTATTCATTAATGATTTATCAAACACCTATAATTGTCTAGACATAGGTTACATATACCCGCCAAAATTGGCTTACATGGTCACCTATTCTAACAATCTCCCACTTGACCTTTAAAGCCAATCACCCATATGCCTAATCCCCATCTTCTCAAGATGTTGCGTATGAGCACTCTGCGACATAGGCTTTGTCAGCGGGTCTGCTGTGTTGTCTGCTGAGTTGACTCGGTCCATCCGAACGTCACCTCTTCCTACCATTTCTCTAAGAAGATGGTAGCGTCTAAGAATGTGTTTGGAACGGTGATGAGATCTCGGTTCCTTTGCTTGCGCTATTGCACCGTTGTTATCACAGAAGATGACAACAGGCTCGCGATGCTAGGCACCACACCCAACTCTTGGATGTAGTTTCTCATCCAAACCGCTTCCTTAGCAGCTTCTGAAGCTGCTATGTATTCAGCCTCAGTGGTGGAGTCAGCAAGTGGTTGCTTGCTTGAACTTTTCCAAGCCACTACTCCTCCGTTGAGTTTGAATACATACCCCGATTGAGACTTGGCATCATCGTCATCAGACTGGAAGCTAGCGTTGCTAAAGCCCTTCCAGAAATTAGTTCTCCATTGCCATAGACCAAAGAACATTTCCTTAGTCCTCCTAAGGTACTTAAGGATGCCCTTGACGGCATTCCAATGTGCCTCTCCTGCACAGGACTGATATCTGCTTGTCACGCTCAAAGCGTATGCAAATGTCAGGCCTGGTGCAATGGACCGCATAATTGGATGCTACCTACGGCAGAAGCATAGGGGATGACTTTCATCTTTTTCAAGTTCCTCATCAGTCTGCGGGGACTGCTTCTTGGATAACTTGATCCCATGCCTCATTGGAAGGAATCCTCGTTTGGAGTTGTCCATTCGATATCTCTTCAGGACTTTCTCTATATACGAGTTTTGGGTGAGCCCTAACATCCTTTTAGATCTGTCCCTGACAATCTGGATGCCTAGGATGTAGGAGGCTTCACCCAAGTCCTTCATGGAAAACTTGGTTGACAACCATGCTTTTGTGTTTCCTAACATTCTGACGTCATTACCAATGAGCAGAATGTCATCCACGTAAAGCACTAGGAACACTATAGAGCTCCCACTGACCTTCTTGTATACACAAGGGTCGGATTCGTTTTTGATGAAGTCATATCCCCGTATTACTTCATCAAATCGAATGTTCCAACTTCGGGATGCTTCTTTGAGGCCGTAGATGGACTTCTGGAGACGACAGACCTTCTGTTCTTCTCCAGTGACCGTGAAACCCTCCGGCTGATCCATATAGATCACTTCTTCAACGAAACCGTTGAGGAAGGCCGTTTTCACATCCATCTGCCATATTTCATAGTCATACCATGCTGCTATGGCAAGCAGGATCCGAATGGACTTAGCCATGGCTACTGGCGAGTAGGTATCCTCAAAATCGACCCCGGGTCGTTGAGTGTATCCCTTAGCTACAAGCCTAGCCTTAAAGGTTGTGACTTCTCCATCAACGCCGAGTTTGCACTTGTAGACCCACTTACAGCCCACTGGCTTAACACCTTTCGGTGGATCTACAAGTCTCCAAACTTGGTTCTCGCTCATGGAGTCCATTTCGGTCTTCATGGCCTCAAGCCATTTCCCGGAGTCGATGTCAGACATCGCTTCCCCGTATGTCTTAGGATCTTTATCCAGAAGATCGGTCGCACCTAGAAACCCATATCTCACTGGAGGTCTGGATTCTCTAGTGGACCTACGGAGGACGGGAACATCAGTGGTGACTGTGGGCACTGACTGTATCGGAGCCGGCGGTTCAGGGGCCTGGACTGGCCTTTCTTTGAGCTTGTCCTTCATGCCTAGCATGTTGGACTTCTCTAGGTTGGTCAGCCCTCCGTGCGTTAATCCTAAATCCTCTTGGTGAGGTTTCCGCGGCTATTTCTGATGGCTGAGTTCCATCACTTGAATCCTCAAGGATCAGCTCATCAGGTTGGATATCCTCCGGGAAGCCTTGCTCCAAGAATACTGCATTCCTTGAAACAAATACCTTTTGTTCCAAAGGGTCATAAAAGTAATAACCCGCAGTTTCTTTAGGGTATCCAACGAACCTGCATAGGCTAGACCTGGATTCTAGCTTATCTCCCACTAACCTCTTGACGTATGCGGGGCTACCCCACACTTTCAAGTAGTTGTAGGACGCAGGCTTGCCGTGCCATTTTTCATATGGCGTTTGGGTCAATGCACTGGTAGGCGCCAAATTCAACAACTTGGCTGCCGTTTCTAATGCATGACCCCAAAACGATAAGGGCAATTTGGTAAAACTCATCATGGACCGAACCATGTCCAACAGGGTTCGGTTCCTCCTTTCAGAGACGCCATTTAACTGTGGTGTTCCGGGAGGTGTCCATTCCGATATTATACCATTTTCTTTTAGATAATCTAGGAATTCGGCAACTAAGGTATTCACCGCCTCGGTCTGACCGTAGGACTTTAATTTTGCAGTTGGTCTGGTTCTCCACTTCAAGCCTGAATTCTTTAAACCTCTCAAGAGCTTCAGACTTGTACCTCATCAGGTAAACATAACCGTACCGTGAATGATCATCGGTGAAGGTTATGAAGTAGGAGAACCCACCTCGAGCCTGCGTCCTTAGTGGTCCACATACGTCTGTATGGACCAAGTCTAACAGACCTGTGGCAAGCCTGCTTTGTCCTACAAAGGGCTTTTTGGTCATTTTCCCTCTTAGACAAGACTCACAAGTTGGTAGATCACTCAAGTCCCCAACCTCTAGGTTCTTTGAGTCTACCAACCTTTTCATCCTATCTTGGGATATGTGACCTAGCCTAGCGTGCCACAGACGTGCGTTCCCGTTATTATCTAATTTCCGTTTGTGTTGAGCGTTAAGAACGAAATTGGTTTGTTGCAAGATATAGAGCCCGTTATGCAATGTACCGAGTAGATGAGCAATTCCATACCTCATCAAATAAAAGCAATTTTTATTGATTCTTAACTCATAACCACTATTGTCCAACAATGGAATGGAAATGATGTTCTTAATCATACTAGGTACAAAATAAATCTGCTCTAATTCTATGCTAATGGTATCACTAATTACTAAAGTGGCGGATCCTACTGCTTCTGCCGAGATGGCCTTGCCATTTCCAAGCTTCAGGATCATGTCCTCGCTACTTAGTTTTCTGCTTCTTTTCAGCACCTGCAAATCATTGCAAATGTGAGCTCCACAGCCGGTATCCAATACCCAAGAGGCAGAATTAGTGACCATGTTAACCTCAATCACAAATATACCTTGGTTTAAGAAGAGTTTGGGGCACTCTCTCTTCCAATGCCCTTTCTCACGGCAGTTGATACATATGTCATATGCCTTTGACTGTTGCTTGGAGACAACCTTTCCCTTTCCTTTGCCTTTCCCCTCTTTGGCAATGGGAACACTCTGAGTGTTCGTAGCTGCTATGACAGCTTTTCCCTTCCCTTTCTTCTTTTTCCAACGTCCGGCACCCTTGCCTTTCGTCTTGGAAGTTGAAGCACCTCCAAACAATACCGAAGGCGTGGACTTCTTAGTCGTTACCTCGTATTGCACCAACATATTGATCAACTCATGAATGCCCTTCTCAAGTGCATTCATGTTATAGTTGACGATGAATTGGTCGAAGGAGGGTGGGAGTGACTGAAGGATCACATCTATGTACGTTTCGTTATCGAGACCTGCCTTTAGGTCCTCGAGCTTTTCAACTAGGGTAAGCATTTTAACCCCATGCTCTTGTACAGAGGATCCTTCTGTCATTTTAGTTCCAAAGAACGCCTTGGTCGCGACATACCTAGTATGCCGGTCCGGGACTGCATAGCAATCCTTAAGGCGAGCCATAATGGAAGGGACATCGTCTAGCCTTTCATATTGCTTCTGAATCTCATTGGTCATCGAAGCAAGTATGATGCTACGGACCTTCCGGTTATCCTTATGCCAAGTCTCGAACGTCTCACGTTCTTCTGGCGTGGATCCTTCCGGTAAGGTCCTAGGGAGAGGCTCGTCCATGACGTAGCCTTGGTTCTTGTAATCTAGGACTATCCTGAGATTGCGCAACCAGTCGTTGTAATTTGTTCCATTGAATTGTTTTGTCTCAAGAGTGGGTTCTTAGACATTTTAAAATCTATATTTAGAAAACAACGCGCGATCAGCAGAAAATAAAGACGGTGGTTTTGATGAAATAATTAAATGCTTGGTCTTTAGTCATTTAATCCTCCCACTATTTATACGAAAACACGGTACTCTCAAACGTGATTTTCGGGAAATCCTTTCCTAGTGGGCTTGGGATCCACAGCGATTTTTCCCATACCCCGCTTTTACGATTCGCATGGAAAAGATCCTGTGGGAGGTATTCCATACCATTCTCGTTCCACGAGATTCCCAAGATTATTGCCTCACCCTTTTGCATGATCCCGAGGACTCCAAGCGAATCATGCTAATTGGGCGTTAGACCCGACCCAATCGACCGAGCCATGGACCCACTAGTACCCCCACGACTCGTGAGACAGGTAACAGCAGCCCATTTTTCGTTCATGACACAGTGCAGCTTCTTTTAAGTACAATAACGTGCCACGACTCGTGAGACCACGCTATTGACCTAAAACAGCTTCCTCACTGTGCCATGGATTGGAAGGCATGGACAAACTCCTAGAGTTCATGTCCACTTTATCTAGGGTCTAATATTTCAACATTGGTCCAACCAATGTGAGAGTAGTGAATGACCGAGATCTCATAATATATCCATACATTCATCCATAAATGCATAAATAAAATCCATCCATAGCAGTTATATGATAAATAAAAGCCATTCATCCATCATAATAACCACATGCAAAATTAAAGCCTAGCACGCCCCTGTTGGATGATCACGAGCCCGAATCCTATGCGATCCACTGAGCCCGCAGTGGATCTATGGTCAATCTAGGGTTGGTCCTATACTATTACAATAATAGTAACCCAATCATCATGCTAATGGGCCTTGGTCTCTTTTCCTCTTTCTTCACTTCATGGAAAACGCCAAGGGACCTCCGGTCTGGGCTCTCCATGTGGTCCTTCCTTCTTCTCCATCAATTACAAAAAATGGAAACCTCACTTCTAGTCTACTCTCATTACATATTTAAAAAATAGAAACCCCAGCGAAAACCCGGGGGAGTACATAAGGAGGGAGGTAGAAAGCCTTATTATTTCCAAGGCACTAGAAAGAGAGAAGGAGAAAGCAGTTAAAGAGGCACACAGGCCCAACAGAAAATTAAACCATACATCCGGTCTAGGGCTCGTGATCATCCATTTCCATCCAACACACATAATCACATGATCCAATCACATAATTACAATATACCAATAATTCATGATTTCCAATCATAATAATCCAAAACAGAAATAAATGATCATGTGCGCAACGTGTGAAAAATAAAACACAAATATTGGTAATAATATTTTTCTCGTTTTAGGAAAACCTTTCCTCATTATTTTAAGTAAAATAACCCCGGGATTCCAAATCCAATTTATTTTGCTCTTAAAATAATGTCTTTAGGAATTTAGGCAAAATTGAACCCAAAAACGAATTTTCAGAATTAATTCAAAATTAAAACTGAAAAGTAAATAAATAAATAAAATAAAAATAAAATAATACTAGGGTTTCAAGAAAACCCTAGCTGCAGCAGCCACCGGCCGCCGCCACCTCGGCAGCAGCCGGCAGGCCGTGCGCGCAGGGCAGCAGGCCCAGCCTGCCGCCCTGCGCGCGCGCAGGCACTGCCTGGCCGGGCGCGCGCGCGCAGGCCCCTTGCCTGCGTGCGCGCGCGCGCCTGGCTGGCAGCGCGCTGCTGGCGGCCTGGTGTTCCGGCAGGCCGTCGCGCGCGCAGGCTCCTCTGCCTCGCGCGCGCCGGCCTGCTGGTCGCCAGCCGCGTGCCTGCGCTGCGCGCAGTGCGCGCGCGCGCAGACGTGCACTGTGCACGCCCACCGGGCGCGCGCGCGCAGACGCCTCCGTCTGCGTGCGCGCGCGGCCTGGCAGCGCGCCTGTGCCGTCCGCGCGCGGCTCTCCGCCCGACAGCCTTCCGCGCGCGCGGCTGGAGGCGCCCCTTGCGCGCGCGCCCGCGCGCAGCCTTCCTGGCTGCGCGCTGCCCTGCGCGATACCGACTGGGCGGCGGCGCGCAGGCTACCCTTGCCTGCGCGCGTCTGCCCTGCCGGCAGCGCTCGGCTGCGCGCGGCCAGCCTTCCCGGCTTGCCGGCTGTGGCGTTTCTCGTTTTCAGTTCAAATTTTCCCCCGTTTCCCAAGAAAAACAGAAAAATACCAATATTCAGAATTTCACACGAATTAAAAGCAATAAAACAACATGCTTTAATAATCAAGAAAATCAAGATTCAATTAAAACATGCTCAAAACACGTTTCATGCTTAAAACGCACATAAACCCTAGGCCTATACACCGAACCGGGCTCTGATACCACTGAAAGGAATTGTGGATCGTCCCGGGAAAAGCGCGAATGCGGAAGCGCGGTATAATTAAAAATAAATGCGGAATTTAAACATGCTTTTAAATTTAAAACACGTTTCAAAGGGTGTGCCTTTGAAGTTTCCCGGGCGTTCGGTGTATCTCATGAACGAATAACATAAAATAAAATCATGGAGGCCATAGGGTTGGAAATTAAAGAGAGGACGAAAAATTAAAACGAGACCTACCCGTTGTCGTTTTCGTCTTCAACGGCTTACAAGCGTTGTTTCCCCGTTTTGCACCAAGATCTCGTCTTTGAGACCCTCTAAATCGTGACACACGATCCACCCACGTATCTTGCACGTCGTGCTAGCAACGAACAAGTTTATGTTTTTGGAGTGGATGAATCAATAACACATTATGGATTAATGGTATTGATTCATCAAGTTCTTAATGTTCCAAGAACAAAAAGAACCAAGAAAATATTTCTTGGAGAGGGAGAGAGAATCGGACGAGAGAGAGGGAGAGAGAATCCGTGTGTGTGTGTTGTAGTGTGTGTGTTGGAGTTTCATCATCCTTCAACTTGTAGGATGCTAGGGGTTTATATAGAAGAGGAGTTTAATCCTCTTTAAACTCCTCTTTTAAGAACTCTAATTTGACTAGGATTTTGACCTAGTCAAAGTCCTAGTCAAAGTAGTGTTTTGACCTAGTCAAAACAATCCTAGCCATCCATCTCTCCCATTGATCTCAACCGTTGATTTAATTTAATTTAATGGAATATTTAAAACCTATTTAAATATTTCCAAGAGGCTAAAATAAATATAAATATTATTTAAGCCCATTAAATAAATCCCTTTGATAAATCTAATTTATCAATTTAATTCCTTATATCTAATAGAAGGAATTATTTCTCCAAGAAAAATAAAGGACCCGATTAAATCCAATTTAATCATTCCTTCACTCCAATATTTAATTCCTAATTAAATATCTAAATGTGTGTGGATAGTGTGTGACTCTTTAGGTTCACCTTTCAGCTAGACTTGGTCGGATTCCTAGAATCCTTCCGTTACCATGGGTGGCCATCTAGCAACGGTCCATGGCACTAGAGACTAGGTGAAATATTCAGGGATGAACATTTAGGCTCTAACAGTACACTTGTCCTTCTGTCTTCGGTCTCATCACTTAGAGTCTAGGGCACGGAAAATGCAGGTACCCATTTTGAACCTAAGTGTTTGGTCTGTCCTCACTAAACGCCGCAAGGGAATCCTTCCCTTCTGTTCAGTCACTGTGGCCACAGTTTTTAGGGACAAGACCTAGAGTATATATGAGACTCAACTGCCAAAACCTATTGACAGGAGACAGATCCTTTCTTGGAAACTACTGTCACTTTGCACACCAGAACTGCACTAGACATGGCTTATGACTACCAAAGAGAATTCTGGCAATCTCTCACCATACCTAAGATACAGCCCTGATGTACAGGTAAACTCAGCAATTCCTCAAGTCAAAGGACTTGACCTGTACCGTTGGAACCGGGAATACACGTCATACCTTGCTGACCATACTCAAGGTCCTCCGTAAGACGGTTCCCGCGAGTCACCTCAGTCAGCTGCGTCCTAGCATGCTAACCCACTAACACTGCTTAGACGACCCTCGTCACCCGTCGATGAAACACGACAGCAGGTGCTTAGTGCAAGTCTCAAATGGAATCCCGGTACCCATTTTCTGGATTCCTTGACTTGGAGATTTCCGGACTGATTCGGGAAGACTGATTCCATGGACCTACCTCCAAGCGTAGTCCCAGTCCCGAAATTGATTCTCAGTCCGTGGGCAATCTTTGCGTAGTGAACAGATATAAGTGAACACAAACAAAGTAATGCCAAATGAAATTCACTTCTTTATTCATTAATGATTTATCAAACACCTATAATTGTCTAGACATAGGTTACATATACCCGCCAAAATTGGCTTAGATGGTCACCTATTCTAACACGCCCACAGTCACCACTGACGTTCCCGTTCTCCGTAGGTCCACTAGAGAGTCCAGACCTCCAATGAGATATGGCTTTCTAGGTGCGACCGATCTTTTGGATAACGATCCTAAGACTTATGGAGAAGCGATGTCTGACATCAACTCCGGGAAATGGCTTGAGGCCATGAAAGTCGAAATGGACTCCATGAGCGAGAACCAAGTTTGGAGTCTTGTAGATCCACCGAAAGGTGTTAAGCCAGTGGGCTGTAAGTGGGTCTACAAGCGCAAACTTGGCGTTGATGGAGAAGTCACAACCTTTAAGGCTAGGCTTGTAGCTAAGGGATACACTCAACGACCCGGGGTCGATTTTGAGGATACCTACTCGCCAGTAGCCATGGCTAAGTCCATTCGGATTCTGCTCGCCATAGCAGCATGGTATGACTATGAGATATGGCAGATGGACGTGAAAACGGCCTTCCTCAACGGTTTCGTTGAAGAAGAGATCTATATGGATCAGCCGCAGGGTATCACGGTCACTGGAGAAGAACAGAAAGTCTGTCGCCTCCAGAAGTCCATCTATGGCCTCAAACAAGCCTCCCGAAGTTGGAACATTCGATTTGATGAAGTAATACGGGGTTATGACTTCATCAAAAACGAATCCGACCCTTGTGTATACAAGAAGGTCAGTGGGAGCTCAATAGTGTTCCTAGTGCTTTATGTGGATGACATTCTGCTCATTGGTAATGACGTCAGAATGTTAGGAAACACAAAAGCATGGTTGTCAACCCAGTTTTCCATGAAGGACTTGGGTGAAGCCTCCTACATCCTAGGCATCCAGATTGTCAGGGACAGATCTAAAAGGATGTTAGGACTCACCCAAAACTCGTATATGGAGAAAGTCCTAAAGAGATATCGAATGGACAACTCCAAACGAGGATTCCTTCCAATGAGACATGGGATCAAGTTATCCAAGAAACAGTCCCCACAGACTGATGAGGAACTTGAAAGAATGAAGGTCATCCCCTATGCCTCCGCCGTAGGTAGCATACAATATGCGGTCCACTGCACTAGGCCTGACATTGCATACGCTTTGAGCGTAACAAGCAGATATCAGTCCTGCGCAGGAGAGGCACATTGGAATGCTGTTAAGGGCATCCTTAAGTACCTAAGAAGGACTAAGGAAATGTTCCTAGTCTATGGCAATGGAGAACTAATTCTGGAAGGCTTTAGGGATGCTAGCTTCCAGTCTGATGACGATGATGCCAAGTCTCAATCGGGGTACGTATTCAAACTCAATGGAGGAGTAGTAGCTTGGAAAAGTTCCAAGCAAGCAACCATTGCTGACTCCACCACAGAGGCTGAATACATAGCAGCTTCAGAAGCTGCTAAGGAAGCAGTTTGGATGAGAAACTACATCCAAGAGTTGGGTGTGGTGCCTAGCATCGCCGAGCCCGTTGTCATCTTCTGTGATAACAACGGCGCTATAGCGCAAGCAAAGGAACCGAGATCTCATCACCATTCCAAACATATTCTTAGACGCTATCATCTTCTTAGAGAAATGGTAGGAAGAGGTGACGTCCGGATGGACCAAGTCAACTCGGCAGACAACACAGCAGACCCGCTGACAAAGCCTATGTCGCAGAGCGCTCATACGCAACATCTTGAGAAGATGGGGATTAAGCATATGGGCAATTGGCTTTAAAGGTCAAGTGGGAGATTGTTAGAATAGGTGACCATGTAAGCCAATTTTGGCAGGAATATGTAACCTATGTCTAGAAAATTCTTTGGTATTTGATAAAACATTTACGAATAAAGAAGTAAAAATTCATATGGCAATACTTTGTTTACGTTCACTTATCTGCATTTACATTTCTGTTCACTACGCAAAACAAAGTCCACGGACTGAGAAATGATTTCGGGGACTGGGACTACGCTTGGAGGTAGGTCCATGAAATCAGTCTTACGAATCAGTCCGGAAATCTCCAAGTCAAGGAATCCCGAAAATGGGTACCGGGATTCCCTTTGAGACTTGCACTAAGCATCTGCTGTCGTATTTCATCGACAGGTGATGAAGGTCGTCTAAGCAGTGTTAGTGGGTCAGCGTGCTAGGAAGCAGCTGACTGAGGTGACTCGCGGGAACCGTCTTACGGAGGACCTTGAGTATGGTCAGCAAGGTATGACGTGTATTCCCGGTTCCAACGGTACAGGCCAAGTCCTTTGACTTGAGGAACTGCTGAGTTTACCTGTGCATCAGGTCTGTATCTTAGATATGGAGAGAGATTGCCAAAATACTCTTGAGTAGTCATAAAGCTATGTCTAGTGCAGCTCGAGTGTACAAAGTGACAGTAGTTTCCAAGAAAGGATCTGTCTCCTGTCAAAAGGTGTTGACAGTTGAGTCTCATATATGCTCTGTGTCTTGTCCCTGAAATCTGTGGCCACAGCGACTGAACAGAAGGGAAAAGGTTTCCCTTGCGGCGTTTAGTGAGGACAGACCGACACTTAGGTCCAAAATGGGTACCTGCATTTTCCGTGCCCTAGACCCTAAGTGATGAGACCGAAGACAGAAGGACAAGTGTACTGTTAGAGCCTAAATGTTCATCCCCGAATATTTCACCTAGTCTCTAGTGCCATGGACCGTTGCTAGATGGCCACCCATGGTAACGGACGGATTCTAGGAATCCGACCAAGTCTAGCTGAATGGTGAACCTAAAGAGTCACACACTATCCACACACACTTAGTATTTAATTTAGAATTAAATATTGGAGTAAAGGAATGATTAAATTAGATTTAATCGGGTCCTATATTTTCTTGGAGAAATTAATTCCTTCTATTTGATAAAGGGAATTAAATTAATAAATAGGATTTATTAAAAGGGTTTATTTAATGGGCTTAGAATAAATTATAATATTTATTTATTATATTATATTTATTCTTTTAGCCTTTTGGAATATTTAATAGGATTTAAATATTCCATTAAATTAAAATCAACGGTTGAGACGGAAAGGGGAGATGGAAGGCTAGGATTCATTTGACTAGGTCAAACACTAGTTTGACTAGGACTTTGACTAGGTCAAAATCCTAGTCAAATTAGGTTACTTAGAGTTTGAGTTTAAAGAGGATTAAACTCTTCCTCTATATAAACCTCTAGCTTCCAATATTTGTGAGATTGATGATTCTTGAAAAACACACACAAAACACACACTCTCTCCTCCCTCTCTCGTCCGCCCCTCTCTCTCTATCTCACCAAGGAAATATTATTTTCTTGTTCTTTTGTTCTTGGAACAATTGAACAAAGGAAGATCGATCTCGTTAATTCATAACGCGTGGTTGATCTATCCTCTCCAATATAATACTTGTTCATTGCTAGCACGACGTGCAAGAATACGTGGGTGGATCGTGTGTCACGATTTGGAGGATCTCAAGTACGAGGTCTTGGTGCAAAACGGGGAACAACACGAGTAGCAGTTGAAGACGAAAACGACAACGGGTAGGTCTCGTTTAAGATTTTCGTCCCTCTTTATTTTTTAACTCTATGGCCTCCATGATTTCTTTAATTGTTTTATGATCATGAGATACACCGAACGCCCGGGAACCTCAAGGGCACACCCCTTGAGCGTGTTCTTTAAATTAAAAGTATGCTTTTTATTTTGTAAATTTATTTTTTACCGCGCTTCCGCATTCGCGCAATTCCTGGGACGATCCACCGGATTTCTTTCAGATACTATGCATAAAGCATCAAGCCATTCAAGACTTCGTCATGGTGGACTAATGAGATGGCTTGGATGTTGAGTATCCCCTACGTCTTAACCCTAGGCAAACATATGATATGTTTACTCGGTGCATAGGAACCGATGTTGAGAGTGCTTCTAGCATGGCTCAACATAAATCGGTAATGCACTAAGGGGTTGAAGACAGCAATCAAGAACGATCCTTAGTACCTGAATAAGGACTAAAGATGTGTTCATGATGCACCGTCTGTTGAGAGTTGTTTTGGAAGGCTAAAGCGATACTAGCTTCCAGAGCATAAGTGAAAACCAGTTAGTCTCAAAGGCATGCACAGTCAGGCCCAATGACGAATGCATCGGATAGTGGTCACTGATGAAGACCGCGTCCATAGGATGGACGTGGGGCCTAGCACGACCAAGCCACGTTCGCCTATATAGCAGGCAACTTGGCTATGGGAGTATTGGCACGAGATCTCATCACAAGATCCACGAAAATATTCTTAGACAACCACCATCTCTAGGAGGTAATGGTGGATAGAGGTAACACAAAGTTAGACCGTATTGCTTCGCAAGAAAATATAAGTGGACTCACAATACCTTAGTCGGTATCGTAGATTACTCATACTCAGAGGATTCTGAACAAAGTGGGTAATTGACTTATTGGTCAAGTGAGAGATTGTTAGAATAGGTGACCAGAAAGTCAATGGTATTGGCTATTTTGAGAAACATTCGTCAATCTGTGCACAAGTAATATTATGTTAATGAATGTAGTAAGGATTCATAGGCATGAGTTTGTTGTACTTACTGCTTGCGTCGTTACGATGTCACAACAAACGCCCACAGACTGAAGTAACATTTCGGGAAATTGGAACTACGCTTGGAGGTAGGTTCATGAAATCAGTTTCCCCGAATCAGTCTGAAATACTCCAAGTCAAAGGAATCTCGAGACAGGGCATCGAGAATCCATTTGAGACTTGCACTAAGCATCTACTGTCGTGTTTCATCGACGGGTGACGAGGATCGTCTAAGTAGTGTTAGTGGGTCGGCCTGCTGGGGAGCGGCCGACTGAGGTGACTCGCGGGAATCGTCATATGGAAGCTACTCGAGCTTGGTCGGTATGACTCATATTCCCGGTTCCGATAGTACGGGATTAGTCCTCGGACTTGAGGATCACGGCAGTCCCCTACATACTAAGGTTGTATCTTGGATATGGTGAAATTTGACCGGTTATATCACATGGTCATCATAAGCCTCGTCCAGTGCAGTCGGAGTATGTAAGAACGGTGAATTCCAAGATATGATCTGTCCCCTGTCAAAGGATATGACAGCAAGATCTCCTATGAGCTCGGAGATGGTTTAGACTCACAAAGTCTATGGCCATAGCACTTGATATAGTGGGAAAGGATTTCCTACGTCGAGTTAAACCTATCTCGAGCATTATGCATAGTTTCCTAGTCAAGGATGGGAACCGACCCCTAGACTAAAGGCCGGGAGACAGGTGACAGTAGGACCGTACCCGTACGTATCGAGCGTCGGTAGGACCGCACCTGCGTATAACTCGGAGCCTAAATGTTCATACCATAAATTCACCTAGTCTCTAGTGCCATGGACCGTTGCTAGATGGCCACCCATGGTAACGGACTACTTTGGTTATGAAATAATAAAAAGTAGGTCCAAGTCTAGCTGAAAGGTGAACCTAAAGAGTCACACCCGCTACACCAAATGAAAGGGAATTAATTTGGAATTAATTCCGGGAGAAGGTTTAATTTAATGGAATTAAATTATACTTCTTGGAGATTCAAGCCTCGATGAATTATTTGGAATAATCAGGCTTGAGTTCATAAATTAGATTTATGAATTTTATAAAGCATGGGCTTTCCTTTTAATTAGATTAAAAGGGTGAATTAATTAATTAGTGGGCTTGGTATATTAAATAGGATTTAATATAAAGTCCATGGGACTATTTAATTTAGAATTAAATAATCCCATTCTATGGAATTAATTAATGGGCTTGGTATATTAAATAGGATTTAATATAAAGTCCATGGGACTATTTAATTTAGAATTAAATAAGTCCTTTCCATTAATTAATTAATGGGCTTAGTATATTAAATATGATTTAATATAAAGTCCATGGGAATATTTAATTTAGAATTAAATAGGCCCATTCCATAAAGCCCATCAAAATGGATGGACAAGATTTGATCTAGAGAATGATGAGATGAAGGGCCATGATTAATTTGACTTAATCAAAGCCTAATTTGACTAGGTCAAAATCCTAGTCAAAGTGTGTCTCTTTGGAAGAGTTTGAGAAGGAATAGGAAATTCCATCTTCTATAAATACTCAAAAAACACACACTCACACCGAGTATTCTCTACCACTCTCATCTCTCATCTCTCTCAAGATTTTCGTCCACCCCTCTTTCTTCTCTCCAAGAATTCTACTTTGTTTTTCTTGATTTATTCAAGTTAAGAACATAAGAGACATTGATTGCGTTAATTCATAGCGTGTATCGATGTCTCTTCTCCCCAAATAATTTCTTGCTAGCACAAGGGTAACATGTTTGCTTTCCGGTGGAACGAGTGAGATGATTTAGAGGGTCTCTTCTTTGAGATCTTGGTGCAAAACGGGGAACAATGCATGTAGCCGAAACGAAGACAAAACTACAACAGGGTAGGTTCTTTAATTATGTTTTTCGGTTCTAATTCTATGGCCTCCATGTTGTGTTTTATTGAACATGAGATACACCGAACGCCCGGGAGAATCAAGGGCACACCCCTTGATTCATTTATGTATGTTATGCATGATTTAAATTCCATTTAATTATGCTTTGTAATTTTTATTATGCACTATTGCTTCCGCTATTCGCGTTAATCTCCGCGGCCAATCCACACAATCTTTCAAAAACCACCTCGACCGGATCAGAGAACAATGTCAAATCAGGCCTCCCCTTGCCTTGAAAGAATTCACACGCGGCCGCCAGCTTTCCCAAAATAAGGGGAGATCTGATGCTTACTGCTCACGGAAACATCCAACCTATATGTTGTTCGCGTATTTTTCTGATCTCTTTTCCTTCTATTCATCAGATTTTTTGTTTTGACGACCAATTCAAGGTGAAAAATGGGGTTGATGGTGGTTAGCTAAAAAGGGGGGAGAGAGGAGAGCCTTGGGGTACGCTCACTTCTGCATTTTTTTTAGGTTCCCGAGATTCTCAATCGCTCTTTTTAGTGGGGAGGAATAGTACATGAATAAATGGTGGTTCTCAAATGAGGGAATCGTTCCTCTACAAAAAAAAAAAAAAAGGCTAGAATGCTTCTATTGATAGAGCTTTCATGTCTGTGCATAGAATCGTTTTTTGCCCTTCCATTCTGTTCTTACCATATCATGGGTAGTTGGCTAGGAATCCGTGTGATGGTTGGAGAGTAGTTTCAAATATTCTTCACATCCCCAAAGAGATACATTATTGCCATTGTGACTTGGTCGTGAAAAGGGGCACGAACAGCCTTAAAGTATTGTTCCATATCCAAGAGGTCTTCGAGCCTTGGAATTTTGAATCCTGTTGAATAGCTGTGGTTTCGGGGCTCAAATATGTCTGGAGTCGCCAGGTGAGACATTCGATTCGTGAACCAGAAACCTATCTAGACAGCAAGCTCCCAATTTGACCCGGTCCGTCACGCTTTGGACATGGTACAACAAGAAGAGAATTAGCAGAAATCGAAAGGGAAACAAAACTCCGCTCTGATACCTCCTAAAGCGAAATAGGCACGCACATGGGTAGAGAGTCGTGCGGCCCAGGTAAAGCCTATTTTAGTGTAGCACCTAGGAGCAACCTTCTCCTTGCCGAGTTTTGCTTCTGATCTCTTTCTCAGTCTTTAGTTCGTTACCTTCTATTACTGATCTTCTCCTGCTGCTCGCTTCGTTTGTTTCGTTGAGCTCGCTTTCTTTCGTTAGTTCCTTTCTTTTCTTTAAAGAAACTAAAAAAAATAGAATATGAACAGCAACGTAAAAGACAACGATGGTATGCTATTTTTAAAGTATGTTGCGGTCAACACAGCTTCTGGCCAAATGAGGTACATTCATCCCAAACATCATAGCTCTAATCGTTTCCAATAAGTATCTATTTTTCCTCTTAGCTATTCAAAGAGTATACGTAAAAGATCTCTAATGAAGAGTGCCTCTAGAAATAAGATATTGAGAAAATCCCGTGGACATGTATTCTCCTCCAGAATCAGATCGTCAAATTCTTTTTTTTTTTTTGCATTAGGAAAGGCTTGTCGATTGTGTGCCGTTCACTCGCGAAAATTATGTAAATTGGAGTGAAGAGGTAAAGTTCTTCTTGATGGGCCAGGAATGTTGGATAATTGCTTAAGGTAAACTGGAGGATGTGGCGAGTAAGAAGCCATTTTCATCTTTTTTTGTTCTGGTGGGGCTATGCATGCAATCACAGTGTCTATAGCTGATAAGATGCGCCCCCATATATATGTTGGGGGCATTACAGACCTAAGAAAGGCATGGCTTACTTTGAGGGAAGTTAATGAACATGCGACCACAAGTAAGCGTCAGTGCCTGGAGATTGAGCAAGATGGCCTGAAGCGGGGTAGTTTCATTCTTGTTATTATACTAAGGTGAAGAACCTTTGTGATCAGCTGGAGGCTTTTGGTATGAAAACTAATGATGCCGATAATCTTAGTCAAAGCATGAAGGGTATAAATTTATAAATATGATGGGATAAGGAAGTCTTTGCTACTGCATCAACATAACCATTCCAATATTTTCTTAATGAAAAGGTGCACGATAAGACGTTTACGTATAGGAGGAGGAAGAGGATGAGCCTGTCTGGACAAAGTGTACATCCTAATCCTAGGGATATACTTTTGTTCACTTCTACGTCAAAATTTCATTGTTGGGGAAGGCAAAAGCAGCATCAGGGAGCTCTTCCAAGAACAATAAGTGGAAGCTGGGGTGCGTGTCTTAGGTGCGGGCAGATGGGGCACTACGTGATAGAGTGCACAGCAAAAATGCTCCTTGTTAAGGAAGATAATGAGGAGAGGTAGACAGGGGAGGCGCGACATGAGCATATTCAGTTTGCGGAAGTGAAGAGAGCCCACAATGCGGACTTCGTTACACATGATTACGCATTCTTCGGTGAGGTTTGGTCTTCTAATAGAATAGAACCTCTTCCTCTACCTCATGTGTCAGTCTTCGATGCAGATTCTTCTAAGTGGTCTATTGGATAAGCAGGGGGGGTTTGAGTTCTATCCCCATCCCGGAAGCCTTAAAGGCTAGGGTAATGGTTCCACACCTTGATCAAAAGGGGATTTTGCTTCCATCTTACTGTTCTTCTGGAATGAGTCTGTTTTAGAGAAAGACCCGCTGAAGGATTGCCCTATAATCCAAGAGCTACTATTCCCGACATGGCTGGTTCAACACCTCTATTCCTACTCGAAAGATATAACATAAAACAGCAGATTATAGAAGAGCAGCGGATGCATTGGGTAATTAAGAGACTTCCCCTACCACCAACTATTGTTGCACAAAGACGAAAGGGAATCGATCAAGCCTAGCGCTTAATGCTTCTAGCTCTTCTTGGCTGAACTTTGCTCGCCTCTCGCCCTCGTAATACCCAAGTGGGACAACCACAAGGCAGTTTTTCACAAACTCCGCAGCAAGAAAATTAGCATCGTGGATAGTAGCTCCGCTACACCAACAATGCGTCTCGATTCTCTTCTGGTATTCCTTGGCATAGCTCCTGTTCAATGCCTGTGGTGTGATGAGTTTGGTCACACTGTTCGCACCTGTACAACTCATTCTTCGTCGCTTGCAGCTGGTTCAATAAAGAAACCCCTTGATGCCCTCCAACTTGATGATTCTACTTGGTATCCTGACACAGGTGTCTCGGCACACATGACGTGTAATCTTCTATCTTTTTCTCCGCAATGATCAAATCTGTGTTGGAAATGGCTCTCTTTTGCCTCTTCAACATCCAGTGAGATTTAGTAGGTATTTCGGTAAGATCTTTAGAAGGTATCACGTTCAGCTTCAAATGGACAAAATTATCGGTCTTTCTCATTCAAGTGTGTCAAAGCTAGATCGACTAGTTGAACTTCCCTCCTTCCTTTAGTCTCTTTCCTGTTGAAGCGCTTAATCCAATAGTAAATAACCTTTCTCATGACAAATGTCTTAGAGAATAGTTGTTTGCATCGATCTACTTTTAGCCTTCGTAGCAGTAGCTTTTTTGTACCCAGTGTAAATAGAGGTACCTCTAGTCCCAATATAAATGGAGTAGTAGTTGCACTCTCACCAGTCTTTCCCTCTGAGGGATCGGTAGGACAAAGAGACAGAAAGCTAGGGAAGAGAGAGTATAAGCATCTCCTTCAAGCAATGCACTCACATCTCGCAAAGGCGAAAGAGAATATGTGCTTAGCTCAACTAAGGAAAGGGCTGGGGAGCCTAAGGAATCACTTTCATACCCAGTCTAAAGATATCACAGTTTTACCAGTTCTCGTATTTAAGAGGGCTAATGTGCCTAAGCATCATAGCAAGGATAAGGGGGCACTTCACTGGAAGGATATAAGGTTGTTCCCACCTACTACTAAGCCAGACAGGGTAAAGGGCTAGCTAGCATAAGTGAGTTCGTTTAATAACCTTTCCAGTTGTATCAAATAAGCCAAAAAGGAGTCTTGAAAATGGCTATCTCGGACAGAGCAGGAGGTTCCTTTTAAGTTTTCTATGAATAGATTTCTATCTGTGGTAGGATTCGCTCCTTTGTCCATGCATGAGAGCGTGGGTAGGGATAGAAGTAAGTGAAGCAAGGGCAGTGACTGACTGCCTAGGATTTTTCATCTCAGTTTTTCGATCATCTCACCCCTGGAAGGTAGATTCAAACCGGAAGCTCTATCCGGCAGCGAGCTTCTTCTGACCCCACTGTAGTGTCAAAGCAAGAAGAAAGTACGTCGACTCCCAGTCAGTATAGAAAGAGAACGGAGCAAAGTGGGCTGTGTAATCATTGGAATTTTTACTCTTTTTCAACAATTAATGTTTATAGTTGGGTAGGTAAGTAAGGAGCTGAAAACTAGTCCTTCGGAGGGCCCCTCATTCTCAATGCAAGTTAGCTCTTACTTCCGTTTAGTGAGGAGGCTACCTATCATAGAGGTGAATATAGCCCTGGTTGTGATTTCTTCCTTGGGTAGGCCTACCTTGTTGTGATAGAACACAGGGAAAGTAGTAGTTGGACGAGGTGCTTACTCTGCCATCTCTTTCTGTCTGCTTCCAGAGGTGCAACAATGGTCATTATCCGGGTGAAGGGATGGACTGGGGTAGATAGGGATTGTTGTTGCTTTCGTAGCGCTTGCTTCTATCTATGTATAGTGCTCCTCATATCTGAAATCAATAACGTCGACGTGGATTCATGTCACTCCCTCTGGTGGAGTCCTACCAAAATCCCGCTATAGGATAAAGAGAGAGAATCTATTCTCTTTTCTATAGCGCGCCGTGATAGATAGGGGCATGACTTGCTTGGCTTATTTTTTTCCTAACCGCTTGCTTTATTTAAACAGGAAAGAGCTTTGCTTGCTCTGTCTTTTTGGTTCTCTGGAGCAGGGCTCTTCTGCTGTTTTTGACTTTTGTTTTGGGGTTAGCATTCTAAGCACTCATAGCTCTGCTCATCGTCACAAAACGAAATCGAAATCTGAAATCTCAGACCATTGTGAAATCTCGATAAATTGTTGCTAAGGTCCTTGTCCTTACCTTAGGCTCGCCTACAGGCCTTTATGTTAGTTCGCCTATCGGCTCAAAGAAACTACCTTGCTTGGGCGATCTCCGGTTGAGAAGGAAATGAAATTATACAAGAGGGAATGTCAATTGAGATATACTCTTTCCCTTCCTTATTCATGTTTCATGCATGAATGAAGTCAGCAGTGGAATTGGATCAGGCTATGACACACTTTGCTACTTATTAACTTCTTAGAAAGATTCCTAGTCTACCCACAAACTCTTAGCTCTCTCCGCTCTCTCTTAAGCACCTGCCTTCATCCGTTTCATTCGACGCACTTGTTCATTGAGGTTCGATAGAGTTGAAGTGCAGAAATCTGTCAATTACCTATTTTGTGGTATCATTCCTGGTATATGAATGAAACTCTTTTGGTCATCTAGTCAGTAGCTCAGTAGCTTCAGTCTTCTACTACTAGTCTAATTGGTAATTCAATTTTGCTTCAGTCTCTTATTCATTCGTATCAGAAGCTTGAGGATCATGCTCTCATGTTATCGGTCTCATCCAACACAACACTCTTAAGGCAGATATCACTCGATGCCATAAGAAACCTCTATGCGGTTGGGGAGTTGCTCCTGCCAAACAAGAAGGAAAAAGCGAAACCAACTGCACTTTACTTTATCGGATAGGTCTTCCTCTCTAACTCTACTGGATGCTTGTGTTAGAATAGGTGACCAGAAAGTCAATGATATTGGCTGTTCTGAGAACCATTCGTCAATCTGTGAACAAGTAATATTATGTTAATGAATGTAGTAAGGATTCATAGGCATGAGTTTGTTGTACTTACTGTTTGTCACAACAAACGCCCACAGACTGAAATAACATTTCGGGAAATTGGAACTATGATTGGAGGTAGGTTCATGAAATCAGTTTCGCCGAATCGGTCTGAAATACTCCAAGTCAAAGGACTCTCGTGACAGGGCATCGAGAATCCATTTGAGACTTGCACTAAGCATCTGCATTCGCATTTCATCGACAAGTGACGAGGCTCGTCCATGCAGTGTTAGTGGGTCAGCCAGCTAGGTGGCTGCTGACTGAGGTGACTCGCGGGAAGCGTCATATGGAAGACACTCGGACTTGGTCGGTATGACTGGTATTCCCGATTCCGATAGTACGAGATTAGTCCTCAGACTTGAGGATCACTGCAGTCCCCTACATACTAAGGCTGTATCTTGGATTTGGTGAAATTTGACCGGTTGTCACATGGTCATCATAAGCCTTGTCCAGTGCGGTCGGAGTATGTAAGAACGGTGTATTCCAAGATAGGATATGTCCCCTGTCAAAGGACATGATAACAAGATCTCCTATGCGCTCTGAGATGGTTTAGACTCACAAAGTCTATGGCCATAGCACTTGATTGAGTAGGAAAGGATTTCCTACGTCGAGTCAAACCTATCTCAAGCACAAAGCATAGATGCCTAAGTCAAGGATGGGAACCGGCATCCTAATTCCATGCCCTAGACAAAAGGCCGGGAGACAGGTGTTAGTAGGATCGTACCCATACGTATCAAGCGACGGTAGGACCGTACCTCATGTAACTCGGAGCCTAAATGTTCACACCAGATATTCACCTAGTATCTAGTGTCATGGACCGTTGCTAGATGGCCACCCATGGTAACGGACTACTTTGGTTATGAAATAACAAGAAGAAGGTCCAAGTCTAGCTGAAAGGTGAACCTAAAGAGTCACACCCGCTACACCATATGAAAGGAAATTAATTTGGAATTAATTCCGGGAGAAGGTTTAATTTAATGGAATTAAATTATACTTCTTGAAGATTCAAGCCTCGATGAATTATTTGGAATAATTGGGCTTGGGTTCATAAATTAGATTTATGAATTTTCTAAAGCATGGGCTTCCCTTTTAATTAGATTAAAAGGATGAATTAATTAATGGGCTTGCTGTATTAAATAGAATTTAATATAAAGTTTATGGGACTATTTAATTGGGAATTAAATGAAGTCCATTCCATTGATCAATTAATGGACTTAGTATATTAAATAGGATTTAATATAAAGTCCATGGGATTATTTAATTTAGACTTAAATAAAGCCCATTCCATAAAGCCCATCAAAATGGATGGACAAGATTTAATCAAAGGGATTAATGAGATGAAGGGCCATGATTAGTTTGACTTAATCAAAGCTTAGTTTGACTAGGATTTGACTAGGACAAAATCCTAGTCAAAGTGTGTCTCTTTAGAAGAGTTTGAGAAGGAATAGGAAATTCCATCTTGTATAAATACTCAAACACACACACACACACACACACACACACACCTACTAATCTCTACAACTCTCATCTCCCAAGATTCTCCAAAGAATTTTTCGTCCACTCCCTCTTCTTCTCTCCAAGAAGTCTACTTTGTTCTTCTTGATTTATTCAAGTTAGAACATAAGAGACATTGATTGCGTTAATTGATAGCGTATATCGGTGTCTCTTCTCCTCAAATAATTTCTTGCTAGCACAAGGATTCTTTGCTTTCCGGTGTAGTGAGTGTCATGATTTAGAGGGTCTCTTTTTTGAAATCTTGGTGCAAAATGGGGAACAATGCATGTAGCCGAACGAAGACAAAACCACAACCGGGTAGGTTCTTTAATTACGTTTTCGGATTAAATTCGATGGCCTCCATGTTGTATTTTATTGAACATGAGATACACCGAACACCCGGGAGAATCAAGGGCACACCCCTTGATCCGGCTATATATGTGATGCATGCTTTAAATTCCATTTAATTATGTTTTGCAATTTTATTATGCAATCTTTCGCGCTTCCGCTACTCGCGTTCATCTCCCGGGACGATCCACATATCCTTTCAGCTTGTACCGATCATGCGAAAGTACCAAGCTAATCTCTATTGAGAGGTCGGTAAGGGAATGCAATTGGCTAAAGCTAAAGGCTATCGGTAGAAAAAAGAAAGGAGATTTTGCCCTTCTCCAACTACGCGATAGGCTAATGGAAAGTTTGCACCTTCTTTGACTTGATCCACTTCGAAAGAGACAGAAAAGTCAAGAATAAATTGCTCTTACATCCTCATCAAGTGAGAGACCGACACGAGTGGAATAACTACTCCAGGAAGAAAGCGAAAGAGGGAAAAAGTGCGCTTCTCTTGGATTTCATAGGGACTTAGAATCAAAAAAGGTCCTTCCTTTTTCTAGTCACATTCATTTATACGTAGTTAAAAGGCCCCCTTTTTGAAAATTGTTCTAATTCAAATCTTTTGTACTTCGTTCGAAGGCCATCATATTTCCATTTTATTATTAGGTTGTTGGGGGTATTAGATAACATAACCAATGAAGAGATTTAATAAGTGAAGTTACCCGGCAAAGTCCTTGCTACGAATTCCGGGTGTGAAGGAATAGATGGAATAAGATAACAATAAACAGGATCGAAGAGCTTAGTGTGAAAGGCTAAGGAAAGACTTTCATTCAGCCCCAATGCGCGGAATCGCAATAAGTCTTTTTTAAGGACCCATGGGGCGGTAACTAGTCTTTACTATTGGGATAACTTTCATATTCATCTTCGCACTCTATGAATTCCTTTTTCAACTGTGAAGAGGAATAACTTTCTATATCCCAAAGGCTATTGAAACTCTATCAAATCAAATAGGATGGTGTTTAAAGGCTTGAGTGAAGGATAGGTCTTGGCTATGGCATCTGAGACTTGGCAGCCATCCAGACTTAGCTTACGAAAGTCATATCTGCAGCTACAATGGTTGTGGTTGATAACATCGGTCACATAGGCTGCTCCTGTCTCCTGTTTAGAAAGATAGCGGATGACTGGATCCATTTCTAAAAGATCAGATTTCATTAACAACTTTCTTGGCCTTCTCTCCCTGCTCTCAGTCAGTCCATTCATATCTATATAGTCAATGATCCTTCTATCGGTCAATTCCTACAAAAATGGATTGATTCTCGAACTCGATTGAATCTAATGGTTTACGTTATGAAAGAAAGGCATGTATATGTGATATTAGATATTGACTAGTTATATATGAACTAAAGATATATTTCATTTGCCCTACTACTGTGTGGGTTTCAATAGAAGTCCTTTCGTATCGTTGTGGCTGTGAATTGACTGAATAAAGAGATGAAATCAAGAAAAGATAGAAGAATTGAAATAACAGTTCGAAACGAAGAAATAGAAGAATGAAAGTTCTATGGATTCACAAAAACTCTAGGGATAGAAACGAAAAAAGAGATATTGAAGTAGTTCTGATGATTCAATAATAGTATTACCTAAATTCGAAGTTCTTAGTTACTTCGACTGGATGAATCCTATCGATGGAATAATTAAGTCATAATTCAATGGTTGATTGTATCATTAACCATTTCTTTTTGTTGGTACGAGGAACGAAGTAACTCCACTGTTAAGGAGAGGAACTTGAAAGAATCCACTGATTTCTGCTGCTTCCGTTATTGCTGCTGGATTAGCCGTAGGGCTTGCTTCTATTGGACCTGGAGTTGGTCAAGGGACTGCTGCAGGTCAAGCCGTAGAGGGTATCGTGAGACAGCCCGAGGTAGAGGCAAAAATACGAGGTACTCTATTGCTTAGTCTAGCTTTTATGGATTGGTTGTAGCATTAGCACTTTTATTTGCGAATCCTTTTGTTTAATCGGAAAAATACATATTTTTTCCTATTTTATTGCTTTGCTTTGGACTTGTCGTTTGCTTTTTTCAAATTAAATCAGGATTTCACTCCTATAATTCCTTATTCGTTGAGAAACAACCTATGGGAAGGGCTGATTTGCAGATGAGGAATTGGCATACCGACTCGCTTTCATCCTTCCCGTTCGTACTCCAAGGGAAACTCTTTTCATGAGGCAACAATCAAGGGGTAGTTCATACTTTATAACTCGAATATTTTTTGACTCGATTTAAAAAAAAGAAAAGAATAAATAAAAAAGAGGGGCAAAGTGATAGAAAAAGAACTCTGATCGATTTTTTAGTCTATCGAGATTATATGAAAAATGTAACCGATTCTTTCATTTCTTTGGGACACTGGCCACCTGCCGGGAGTTTCAGATTTAATACCGATATTTTAGCAACAAATCCAATAAATCTAAGTGTAGTGATTGGTGTATTGATATTTTTTGGAAAGGGAGTATGTGTGAGTTGTTTATTTCAAGAATAGGCTGGATCCAATCAGTTGTACCCTTTTCCGGTATAACTAGGAAAGAAAGGTGCATGATCTCGCAAGTTACTTCTTAAGAAATTATATGTAAGAACCACAACATTTCGTGATTAATTGGCAAATAAACTTTGATTCTCTAGCAACCGTGGTTGTTAAGATGGTTAAAGCAAACCGTTTGAAGTCTAGACACAGCATGGTACTCTTTCTACCACTATGTTAATATAGAAAGGGTTTTAAAAATGAACGGAAAGATAATCTACTTTCATTAAGTGATTTATTCGATAATCGAAAATAGAGGATCTTTCATACTATTTGAAATTCAGAAGAACTGCGTGGGGGCCATTGAACAACTAGAAAAAGCCCGAGCCCCTTTACGGAAAGTGGAAATAGAAGCAGATCAGTTTCGGGTGAATGGATACTCTGAGATAGAGCGAGAACAATGGAATTTGATTAATTCCTTTGGAACAATTAGAAAATTACCAAAATGAAATGATTCAGTTTGAACAGCAAAGGGCGATTAATCAAGTCCGACAACGGGTTTTCCAAGAAGCCTTACAAGGAGCTTTAGAAACTCTGAATAGTTGTTTGAACAACGAGTTACATTTACTTACCATTAGTGCCAATATTGGCATGTTGGGAGCAATGAAAGAAATAACTGATTAGTCTTTCTACTATAGGAATTATTTTTTTTTTTTCCAAAAATAATTAAGAAAAACTCATGGTAACCATTCGAGTCGACAAAATTAGTAATATTATCGGTGAACGTATTGAACAATATAATAGAGAAGTCAAGATTGTAAATATCGGTACCGTCCTTCAAGTTGGCGATGGTATTACTCGTATTCATGGTCTTGATGAAGTAATGGCGGGTGAATTAGTCGAATTTGAAGAAGGTACAATAGGTATTGCTCTGAATTTGGAATCAAATCATGTTGGTGTTGTATTAATGGGTGATGGCTTCATGATACAAGAAGGAAGTTCTGTAAAAGCAACAGGAATAATTGGTCAGATACCAGTGAGTGAGGCTTATTTGGGCCGTGTTATAAATGCCCTGGCTAAACCTATTGATGGCAGAGGTGAAATTTTAGCGTCTGAATCTCGATTAATTGAATCTCCCAGTCCAGGTATTATTTCCCGGCATTCCGTATACGAGCCTCTTCAAACCGGGCTTATTGCTATTGATTCGATGATCCCTATAGGACGTGGTCACCGAGAATTAATTATTAGAGACAGACAGACCGGTAAAACAACAGTAGCAACATATACGATTCTCAACCAACAAGGTTAAAATGTAATATGTGTTTATGTAGCTATTGGGCAAAAAGCATCTTCTGTGGCTCAAGTAGTAACTACTTTACAGGAAAGGGGGCGATGAAATACACTATTGTGGTAGCCTCAACGCTCTTCCAATAAGAAACCTTACCGCACCTTGAAGAGAAGCTCGGGTCAGTCCAACTCTGAGTTCTTCGGCATTCATTCGTCTTTCTTCCTACGAGTCAGAGTCATTCTAGATTAGGTCGTCTGGTTAAGGCACTAAGATCTGGTAGGAGGACTGATATTGGGAACAAATTAGAGGTTAACCCTAAACTTGCTTGAGTTTTTTGCTTAATGGTATATAGGTGAACCTGGTCAAATCTTTTATCTTCTTAAATGGGATAATAGCTTTCTCTTATTGTAATTTCTTTATTTGTCAAATGAGAAAAAAGCTGCGAATTCGAGAGCTTCTAGAGCTGCTTACTCGAGAACAACCTAAATTATCATTGCCTACTTGCTTCTGATCTCTCTGCTCTGGTATCTCCTCCTGGGCGAGGCATAAAGAGATCCTAAACTTCGCATGGGCCTATTTGAACTTGAACAAAGACTTAGACTACTAGTTCTGCTATCTCATATGCTACTACCACTTAGAATGAGCCTGTCACTACTGATTACTAGGCTGCAAAAAGGACTGACTTGGCTTAATAAGAGAGTAGAAAAGCGTTCTTTGCCTGAGTAAACAAATCAAATAGAAAAAGCTGGAATGTAAGAGAAGGAAGAAGCTCCAATCATGCTACTTTAGCTATATGCTTAACACATGCAAGTAAAGAATCTTAGACTGCCACAAGCTGGGCTCGAACCAGCGCTTCCCGGATCCAGTCCGGATTGAAACCTTTCTGATCGTGACTTTGAAAAAAGAGAGAAGAGAAAGAACTAGTGCCAGCTCCTTGTTCGTCGTTCTATTGAAAAACGTTTTACATAAAGAAGCGACTACACCCGGGGGATGGAGGGGCTTGCTCCCCCCTTGATCCGCTGTGGGCACGGAAACCATACCAAGACCTAACGAGATCTCTCTCTCCATCCTGGGTCACCTCTAACTATTCCCATTTCTGCTCTAAAGCGATGGGGGACCCGTTTTGTGCTTATTGTCTGGTTCCCACTTTCATCCTTCCAACTCCCTTTGAATGCCCGTAGGGTGATCTCCCCCCTTAACCACGCGAACCTTCTACTCCCTAAGGGTCCTTTTCTGGTAAACCATTCCCGGTTTCCATTAATTCACCTACCATCTCTTCCTATTCACTAAACCCACCAGGAAGGCTTGTTCCCCCTGCTGACTAAGTTGAATTTAAGGCAGTAGGCCCGAGGCAGTGATTTCTGAAGGTTCAGATTCCCACCCGGAGGTGCCAAACCAGGACGACAAAGTGTCTAGTTTTCGTTCATTTTGTTACTTCTTCTCCCCGACCTTTCACACGGGCTTCAAGTGGAGTCATCCAGAGGCTTTGGGGGTGGTTGCAACTTTTTGATTCCGAGGCTTAACCTATTTGTTCCGACTTTGGTTCCGCACTTAGGGTAGGGCAGGGCTCTCATCTCAGCTTTAGTCCCGACCGGGCTCTATCCAGCCACATATGCACCACTTCCACTTCTTTACAAAGAGATAGGGATAAAAACCTAGCGTGCTTGCAAAATACAAGAGTTACAGGGAACAAGCATAAGGATGAGCGCGGCTAGCGCGAAATCCGTTGCACGTTAGGCTCCGCGCATCCATTTTCTTGCTGGAGCAACGCCTTTTTTTTGCCCGAAGTCTCCTCTAAAGAGAGTGACCCACTTATGCGAGTCTTAAGTGCAATCTTGTGTCACAATTAGACCTTATTCATATGCGGAAAAAAGTGAACAAACTCTACTTATTTTATGAGTATGAGGCGAAGGTCTCGCAATTTCATCCCTGGAGTCGAGGATAACAACTCTTAGGACTGCAGCAACTGGAACTTCCACTGCCTAGAGTCCAACTATAACAGAAACTGGATTAACCTTGCAACTAAAACGAAAAAGGAAGAAGAACTGGAATTGGATCTAAAACAGCCATCGATGCATAAGATTAGACCTTTATCTAGCTCACTAGAGGTATAAAGCCAGGCCGAAGGACAACAACTTTCTAATAAGGTGCATAAGGTAGAGTTGAATAAGAAGAGCTTTATCCTTCATTGCGGAAGAACAACTCTCAATTTCTTCCTACCTTACACGCTTAACAAGAAGGACTTACAACTCACTTCCTCACAGCTTGCATTCTATGCCATCTTCCTTCTACTCAAGAGATGCCCCTACCCTTTCGATCTGAAATCCTTGTAGTCAAGCAAGCTAAGGCTTGTACCGCTATTCATAGAGTAATTGTTCCATCAGAATAGAATGTGATTGTCTGAAAGCGATTCCAGGAGAGCCTAACATAGACTTGGGATGAAATCGCTTACCCCTCATTCTCTGCATGCTAAGGCTCAGCCTTTCTATATATTCTAGTTACCCATTCTTCTCCTCTAGGCTAACTTAACTCACTTTATCACTACCCCCTGGAATGGCCTATTCACTATTCCTCTTTCATGATAAGTGAGAAAAAAATATCATACTCATTCGATCTTAAAGGCCATCCTCAAGGTATGAAACGTCAAGTAAAGCATATCTTTCGTAGCTCTAGGAAGTTTTCTGACTCCCTTACCTTCTTGCCAAAGCGCTTTACCCAAAAGAGAATTAGGAACACCGGATGTCCGTTTTATGAACGCATGTCGTGACTTTCTTCTTCAATACTTCTAGTATAGTGTAAGGTACCCTCATTGACTTGAGTGAAGAAGATGCTTCGGTTACGCTTCCTAATAATCAACATCTGTCTTTGCACCAGAACGAGGGTTGATGTAACTAAGCTCTGACTTCGGGATAGCTGCTTCATAACCAAGATCTTTCAAGGAAGAACCGGGAATGCTTTAAGCAGTCCTTTTTCTTTGACAGCCTAAGCACTCTCTAAGCCAGCTAGGTAATTTCCTCAGTACAGGATGCTTTTTCGAATCGAATTTATGAGGGATGGACTATCAGTTCTACCAATCCCTTGACTATCAAGCATAACGAACCAATAAATAGGGTGTAAGACCTAACTTGGAAGCATTTCTTTGAACAGCAAAAAAGCATTATACCTCGGATGAGGAGTAGTTTAAACAAGAAGTCAAGGTTCGATGAAATTTCTTTCCTTCCAGTTGACTCAGATGCGATTCCATTAGTCTCTTGTTTAGTGAAGAACCATTAACGATGCGAGGAATAGCTAGCTAAAGTAGCCAGGGGAATCCCCCAAGGCTAAGGCATCGGTTGACTTTGTTCACTTTAATAAGTTAACAGGCTTAGAAGAGATTAGCGCTTTGGGAAAGATTGTTTTCACGAGCTTATGTCAGCCTATCATGTAGTGACTCCGGATGAGTGAGACTAGCGCCTGCCTCTGAGACTGAGATGAGTGCCAAAGAGTTAGAATTAGCTGCTTCGGTCCCTATACCAGCGAACTACGTACTTTCCCTTGTGTCACAGGTATGTAACTCGTTCTAGACGAACGTGGGCTTACTTTCAAAGAGTGGTTAGGACTTAGCCTTCTACGGTTACCAACTCGGGGTTGAACCCAATAACTTTTGTTCTGAGTGAGAAGCGAGAACATTCAAGCGGAGAGAGATTGTTCCCAGCCTGGATTCTTTACCAGCAGTTCCACTCGAGCTAGCCTAAGAGCTAAGGGGAGGACTTACTTTGTTTTCTTTCCTACGCAAGTCTGGTTCTGTCTCGGGTAGTTCGAGTAGTAGTAGCGAGCCTGTATATACATATATTCTATTTCATCAGGATAAACACCCTTAGGAAAGGCTGAAAAGAGCCTTGTTGCTTGCTTGTCTAGCTCTGCTGCTCGTGAAGAGCTAGATCCATAACATTAACACCTGGCTACTCGCTCTGTTGCGGATTTAGTTTTAGGGTTCGTTTTGGCTGATTCTTTAGTTGAAGCAACTGATGCCCTAACTTAACCCGTCTTACCTTTGGTGCTTTCTATTTCTATAAGTAATACTTGATCCGAGAAAAAAGGTCAAGGGATAGGCTTGATGCCAAATCCACTTTTAGGGTTGACTCAGCAGTTGAAGAAGGTTGTAATTTGACTAGTTGTTCTCTCTTTCCTGTGCTCGCTAACTTTTTCATCCGTGATAATTGACTAAACTATGTCAGATGCTATCTACGAACAACAAAAGCTTCGGGTATCTTGAGCTTTAGAAGGACAACATCCGATTGGGAGACAGACCCTTCAGCGGCATCTATTACCTATCTTTTTAATTCAGCTTCCGCACCTAGTGAATCGAAAATGCCTAGTTATTTATCTTCGGAGAGAGTATCCAATTTAGCATTTAGTGGCAAAACCCCCTCTCGGGCGATCTTCTTATACGGACTTTATATCCCGTAAATAATATCAGACTTCTCGGCAAAGACCTACTCCAGATAGGTTGAGGAGGCATAAGTCAATGATGATGGTATCAAATGCCTTTTTGAAAGGAAAGAAAAAGCTCTTGTCGCAATTATTGAATCAATAGTTAACCCAGACTAGGCTGATTGAAAAAAAGTTTTAAGCCTTTCGCTCTTCCCTTCCCAACCCCGGCTAACTTTTTTCTTAACTACCTTATTCATGAACCTTTTACCCTTAAACAACGGGAGTTATGTCCTATCCCCCACGGTTATGCCCGATTTCAATTGAGGAGAATGATTGGACCTAACCCTTTATACAGGCTTGCTTCTTTTCCGGTCCGGGCTAGTTCGCAAAACCTAGACTCCCATGGCTCGCTTGGAAAACATTCGTACGTTGCTAACCTCTTATTCTCCTCCTACCCTTGAACTCTTCTTAAATCGAGGAGTTAATGTTAGAATTGGTGACCGTTAAGCCAATTGTTGGCTCACTCTAAATGATATTTTTTCATAAAATGTTAATATTAAGAATTGTTCTTTGTCCATCTTCATCTTATGCTTAATACAATATTTGTATGCATTTGGTTGAAACCCTTAGATCATAGTGCTACAGGGTTGGGTCGCGCATATGATGACGACCATGAAACCAACCTCTATGGTTTGATCTAAAATGTTCCAAGTCGATGAATCGGTCGAGACGGGGCATCGACCATGATTCCTTAGAGACTTGCACTAAGTGATGCGTTCATATGATGATTGTTGTGTTTCATAGACAATGACGTATGATGTCTACGCACTTTAGTGGGTGCTTGATAAAGAGTTACCAAGTTCACTGAACTGGCCCGTAGGAGATGTCATATGGAAGCTTTGTGGGGCATGATCGGCATGACTTGATTCTCCTTTGTTACGATAGTGCATTAAGTGGTCCTTTGACTTGAGGTTCCATGGTAACCTTATGCATAGGATGACTATGACTTGATCATGTCTGACGCAGCTATGATTTCTACTATAGTTGTTAAAAAGCCATGTTTCAGACATAGTCAGAGCATGCATGGAGGTTGGTGAGTCCCAACATAAGATCCATCGGGCATCATGAGATGATGAAGAATCTCTTATGTTCTCTACATTGTGTTCTCCAAAATCCGTGGCCACGGTAGTTGATCAAATAGGAAAGGAGTTTCCTATGTTGATAAATGAGTAGCACAAAGTGTAGAGTAGATACATAGATATCGAAATCCAAGATGAGAACCGATTGCAATTCAATGCCCTAGACTTCAATCGGGAGATTAGCTTGATGGAAGGATTATATTTACATGGAACTCGTAACTTACAGGTTCATGTAGATTCACCTATTCTCTAGTGCCATGGACTACTACTAGGTGGCCACCCATGGTGACGGGTACCCTCCAATTAAGGAGTTAATTGAGGGTGATTAATTATGATATGATCTAATTAATCTAATGCAAATAACTTGCTAATTAAATTGTATATGCGATACAAGCCCAACTCTAGCTGAGTAGTGAACCTAAAGGGTCACACACAAATCCATGATGGAATTCTTGAAAATACATAATTGGATTAATTATGGAGAAGATGAAGAAGCAAAGTTGAACTTGTCTTCTTGAAGAAGCAAAGTTCAATTTGTCTTCTTGTGAAGAAGCAAAGTAGGATTTGTCTTCTTGAAGACGAAGAAGCAAAGTTGAACTTGTCTTCTTGAAGAAGCAAAGTTCAATTTGTCTGCTTGAAGACGAAGATGGAAAGTTGAATTGGTCTTCTTAAAAACGAAGAGGCAAAGTTGGATTTGTCTTCTTGAAAAATGAAGAAGCAAAGTTGGATTTGTCTTCTTGAAAGACGAAGAAGCAAAGTTGGATTTGTCTTCTTGAAGATGAAGAAGTAAAGTCGAACTTGTCTTCATAATATGAAGAAGCAAAGCCGAACTTCTCTTCTTAATATGACAAAACAAGTTTGTCATTTTATAAGAAGAAGAGGCAAAGTTGAACTTCTCTTCTTAATATGACAAAACAAGTTTGTCATTTTGTAAGAAGAAGAATCAAACTTGTCTTTCTTTTTGCAAGATGAAGAAGCAAAGTTGAACTTCTCTTCTTAATATGACAAAACAAGTTTGTCCTTTTGTAAGAAGAAGAATCAAACTTGTCTTCCTCTTTGCAAAAAAAAGAAGACAAGTTGAACTTGGCTTCTTCGATGGAAGGTCTATACATAGGAGACCTTTGCCATTCACAAGTTTGCTTGACAACGCTTTGCAATTTCTTTGCAACATTTGCTCCCTTTGCTCTCTTGCTCTCGTTCAACTCTTGACAAGAAATGAGTTTCTTGTCTTCTCCGTTGATCAATCGTTGAACTACCGAAAATCCTCTAATGCCTACTTGCATAGGGTTATTGGAGATTCCATCATAGGTGGTGTGGACTATCTTTAGAGGGAAGACATATGTGTTCCTACCCTGAACAATGATCAGAAGGATTTTACCATACCAAAGGACTAGTAGCCGTTTTCTACCGATTGCTTAGATGGGAATCGTTCTTGAGAACGTTTACGTCATCTATATCAACCAACAAACACCAAGGTTGGTATTCTAAACAATTCAATTGACTCCTTTATGCATGAGATCCGCGTCGTAATAGCAATTTTGTATTGTAATTTAAACTCTAATTTCCGCTGCGTTTAACGTCTAGAGGTCTATACGAAACTAACAGTTAAAGCTCAGCTAAGGCTGTTCCTCTCTCCGATGGATGAGCGGAGAATAGCATTCTGATATGATTTCTTAAGAAAACCTCAGTGGGGCGTGCCCCAACCATAATCCAAGCGGGCGCAATGAGAAGAGACCCGCCCTCTCACTCTCTTTCTCATTTATTCAGCGAAAAAGCTACATAACGGGGGCCCTTCCGTTCAGAGGTAGCGAATCCACTTTTTTATGTTTTCTGGGGGGATCCCTTGCATGACCAAGTCCAAAGTGGAACATACTTGTATAGTAAATATGCAGAAAATAGTAATGAATTTTCATTCTTTCCAATTCCAATAGGAAATATTATATCGGAGCCTTTTTGCACAACTCGCGGATTTGCCCTGTTCGTTTAAAGCAGAAAACATCCTTTGGAGATCTCCCAAGGAAGACTCCCGATCTGTTTGTCATCCTTGAAAGAATCTCTCGAATGACTTTTGTTAATTCCCATTCATCGTTGTGATAAAGAAATTTCATTTTTGCGATGATTTTATTTTTTAACAAAAAGTGGTTAATAGTTATATCCCTTAATCGTGCTTGCTGCTTAGGGGTTGCTGGTGACGGTGCCGTCCTATTCGGCTTCTGGCTTCAGCCTCAGATTTGTGTTGCCTTTCGTCCTTTGCTTGTATCTAATAGCTTATAGGCTTCTTTCCTTGCTGCACTCATTCACTCTGGAAGTGACTACTTTACTTTCTTATACTAGCTATTTAAAGATCTATCTTATCTTGCTTACCGCGAATACTGAAAGAACTGGCGATTTGCTGTTGCTCTTTGTGCTTATTTACCTTAGGGTCCCCTATGCAAGCATCATAACTGGCATTATAAGGTTGTCTGTAGTGTAGGCGGTAGGATCTCTTTCATTCATTTCTTTTAGTGTCAAGTCAGAACAAGAGAGAAAGTAAGGTTTTTATTCGTCAGCCAGCTAATCTTATGAAAAAATGAAAAAAAATCCAATAGATTTAAAGCTTCTTTCTTGGTAAATCAATTGCGAAATGTTTTTCTAGAATGCCCAATATCTGTTTTACATCTTCTACACAAAAATGTTCAATTTTCATAAGATCTTCTTGACTGTTATTCAAAAGGTCCAATAATGTATATATATTGGACCTTTTGAGGCAATTATAGACCCTAGGAGACAATTCGGATTGATCAATAAAAATCGATTTCAATGCTATTTTGTTTTTGTTTTTTCTGAGTTTACCCAATTTATCGTGAAAAGTAAAAGGGGATAAAGGAACCGTGCGTTGATTGTCATCTAAAGGTAAGTTTTCTTTCTTCCTTATGTAAAAAGGGAATAAATAAATAAATCAAATTTCGGGAGGCTTCATGAAGTGCTTCTTTCGGAGTTAAACTCCCATTTGTCCATATTTCAAGAAACAGTATCTCTTGTTTTTCATTCCCATTCCCATAGGAATGAATACTATGATTCACATTTCGAACAGGCATGAATACAACATCTATAGGATAACTTCCATCTTCAAAGTTATGTGGCATTTTTTATAAGATATCCGCGATTTCTCTGGATTTCTAATCCAATACAAAAATGAATTGGTTCTATCAAGCTAGCTATATGTTGTGTATTGTCAACGATTTCTACATAAGGTGGTAAGATGATATCTTGAGCAGTTATATATCCAGGACCCTTGACACAAATAGATACGTCACAAGTTCCATATAGATTACTTCTCAATACAATTTCTTTCAAATTCATTAAAATTTCATGGACCGATTCTTGAATGCCTGTTATAGTAGAATATTCATGGGGATGTTCTCAGATTTTACACGTGTGATACATGTTCCTTCTATTTCTTCAAGCAAAGCTCTTCGCATGGCAATGCCTATTGTGTCGGCTTGGCCTTTCATAAGTGGAGACAGAATAGAGCGCCCATACTAAACACGTTTACTGTCTGTTCTTGATTCAACACACTTCCACTGTAGTGTCCGAGTAGATACTGTTACTTTCTCTCGAACCATAGTAATATTTTTTTATTTGATTGAATTATTTATTTCTCTTGTTTCTCTGGAAATTTCTTCACTGTTCATTTCTACACACATTTTTTTTTTCAGAGTTCTACAGCCATTATGTGGCATAGGGGTTACATCCCGTACAAAAATTACACTTCTACGAATAACTCGTAATGCTGCTTCTCTTCCGAGACCGGGACCTTTTATCATGACTTCGGCTCGTTGCATATTTGATCTACTACTGTAAGAATAGCATTTGCTGCTGCAATTTGAGCGGCAAAGGGTGTCCCTCTTCTCGTACCCTTGAATCCACAAGTACCGGCCGAGGTCCAGGAAACCACCCGACCCCGGACATCTGTAACTGTGATAATGGTATTATTGAAACTTGCTTGAACATGAATAACTCCCTTTGGTATTCTATGTGCACTCTTACGTGAACCAATACGTATATTCCTACGTGAACCAGTTCTGGGTATAGCTTTGGCCATATTGTATCATCTCATAAGTATGAGTCAGAAATATATGGATATATCCATTTCATGTCAAAAGAGATTCTTTATTTGTACATTGAGCCCTTTAGCGAGTCTGACTATCCTTGTCTTTGTTTATGTCTCAGGTTGGAACAAATTACTATAATGCGCCCCCTCCTACGGATTAGTCAACATTTTTCACAAATTTTACGAACGGAAGCTCTTATTTTCATATTTGTCATTCCTTATCTTAATTCTGAATCTACTTCTTGGTAGAAAATAAGTTTCTTCCAAGAATCAGAAATTAGACTCGAGAATCGATAGATCTCATTTGTGTATAGGGCTGTGGCACGACTCCAAGGGGATTGACAAGTTCTAAACGGAATATTTGAACTTACTTGGAATCCACCACAAAGTATTGCCTAATCGCAGTTTGTCGGAAAAGAGTGGACAAGGAATGAAAATCGACATACTTATGTAGGATTCGTCTGTCTTGTCTTTGAGCGTAGAACTCCAGCTTCGTATAGAGAGTTATCCAATGCCTACTCTTTCCTTTTTTCTATTTCTTCAAGGTCACTCTAATAAATGCATTCTGCTTTTCCCGCTATCTAATATAGACCTTTACAACGACTATCAGGTACGTGCTGCTAACTAGAGAGCACAAGACTGTCTCTCAAGTAGGACACCTATTTTATTTGACACATCAAAAAAAAATAGAATATCATATATCCAAGTACAAGCTTTCTCCCTGAACTCCTGAGCTAAGGATTACATTTATTGCACCTTTGAACATGTCTCATCTAATTGAAGCGCATGATTCATCAAATAGTAGCGGATATTTGATTCAAGTAGCTCGACTTCTTTATCCATTCAAGTTATAGTGACTATCCGTCCTTCTTGTTATTCTCATCCAATAGTAGGAACTTCTTTGCCAGGATCAAAGTCTTCTTTAATCATCAGGAAGTTGATTTGAATAAAAAGTAAACATAGGATTAGGTCTCACCTGCGCTAGGGACTTTGATTGAATCAATCTTGGTATGTCAATCGGAAGCTCAAGAATAGAGAGTATCTTCCTTTCAGTAGCCTCTGGTCCTGCAGTTGGGTTTCCTCGCCCAAAGCCTTCTAATGATTCTGTTAAGAACAATATCCCATAATAAGATATACGAATAAGACGGATCAGACCGAACTGCCAATGCATTCATTCCATCTCCACCGGAATCACCCCTATGCATACCTCCTTCCCTCTTCTATGAAGTTCAAGTGAAGCAAGCAAGCCTCTCGATTGAGGGAGATCGATCTGAGTCTGTTTATCCAGTATTTTAGGAAATGTTCGGGATAGATTCATGTTTTCCTGGTCTTATATATATATATATATATATATATAAATTAGCGCTTTTGTGGGCTACGGGTAGAGGGCTATGAGCTCGTTCACTCAATCCCAGGGAAACAACTCCCTTAGCCTTAGTTGGAAGCTAAACCAAAGTGAAGCTTGTAGGTTCATAGAGAAAGCTATCTTGCAGATATAGCCATAGATCCATGTTCCTAAGCAGTCTCGGAGAATGCCACCAGCACCCGACTTACCAGAATGTCCCGTTGCAGCACCATCCGTATTGAATTTGAACCAGCTAATGGAAGGAAATGAAGGACAAGCGGATCCGCCCGGGAGCACGAGCGGAAGCGAGAAAACCGAAAATTATAAAATTGAATCGCATATAAGGCGAAATTCCAAGGGGTGTACCCTTGGGTGCTCAACCGGGCGTTCGATGTAGGATATGTTAAAGTTAAAAGCATACTTATAACATATAGGGCATAGATGAAAAAGAGAGTTAAGATCTACTAAAGCGTAATAATCGTTACCTTGTAGATTTAACGTGTGCTCGGCTACTAGCGTTGTTCCCTTTTTCCGGAATGCTCACAAATTCAAACGTATGGATCCTTCAAAGGTGATCCACACCACAGCGGAAGAAACTCACGTTCTCCTTGCTAGAAGAGAACGAGTTTAAGAAGGAATCGATTTAAGAGAAGAACACTATGGATTAGTGTTCTCATTGTTGGAATAGGTGACCATATAGCCAATCTTGGCGGACAAAATGTAACCTATGTCTATACAATTTCAGTATTTTGATAAACTATTAATGAATAAAGAAGTGAAATTCATTTTGGCATTACTTTGTTTGCGTTCACTATACTGCTTTATATCTATCTTTTCACTACGCAAACAAAGCCCACAGACTGAAAAACTATTTCGGGGATTGGGACTACGCTTGGAGGTACGTCCATGAAATTAGTCCGGCCGAATCAGTCCAGAAATCTCCAAGTCAAGGAATCTCGAAAATGGGTACCGAGATTCCCCTTGAGACTTGCACTAAGCATCTGCTGTCGTATTTCATCGACGGTTGACGAAGGTCGTCTAAGCAGTGTTAGTGGGTTAGCCTGCTAGGGAGCAGCTGACTGAGGTGACTCGCGGGACCCATCTTACGGAGGACCTTGAGTAGGGTCAGCAAGGTATGACGTGTATTCCCAGTTCCAACGGTACAGGCCAAGTCCTTTGACTTGAGCAACTGCTGAGTTTACCTGTATATCAGGTTTGTATCTTAGATATGGTGAGAGATTGCCAAGAAGCACTTGAGTAGTCATAAGCCATGTCTAGTGCAGCTCTGGTGTACAGAGTGACAGTGGTTTCCAAGAAAGGATCAGTCTCCTGTCAAAAGGCATTGACAGTTGAGTCTCACGTATGCTCTGTGTCTTGTCCCTAAAATCTGTGGCCACAGTAACTGAACAGAAGGGAAGGTTTCCCTTGCGGCGTTTAGTAAGGACATGCCGACACTTAGGTCCAAACTGGGTACCTGCATTTTTCGTGCCCTAGACCCTAAGGTGGTGGACCGTAGACAGAAGGACAAGTGTACTGTTAGAGCCTAAATGTTCATCCCCGAAATTTCACCTAGTCTCTAGTGCCATGGACCGTTGCTAGATGGCCACCCATGGTAACGGACGGATTCTAGGAATTCGACCAAGTCTAGCTGAAAGGTGAACCTAAAGAGTCACACACAATCCACACACATCAAGTATTAAATTTGGAATTAAATATTGGAGAAAAGGAATGATTAAATTGGATTTAATCGGGTCCTTTATTTTTTTGGAGAATTAATTCCTATTATTTGGTAAAAGGAATTAATCTAATAAATTAGATTTATTATAGGATTAATTTAACAGGCCTAGAATAAATATTTATAATTTATTATATTTATTTATTTGGCCTTTGGAATATTTAATAGGATTTAAATATTCCATTAAATTAAATTAATGGTTGAGATTGAAAGGGAGAGATGGATGGCTAGGATTAATTTGACTAGGTCAAATACTACTTTGACTAGGACTTTGACTAGGTTAAAATCCTAGTCAAAATAGACCTCTTTAGAGTTGGAGTTTAGAGAGGATTAAACTCCTCCTCTATATATAGTCCTAGTCTTTCACTATTTGTGAAGTGATGAAAATTCCAACACACACCATTCGGCTCTCTCTCTCTCCCCTCTCGTCCGCCCCCTCTCTCTCACTCTCAAGAAAATACTTCTTGATTCTTTTGTTCTTGGAACCTTATATCCAAGGAGAATTAATACCGTTAATCAATAACGTGTTATTAATTCATCATCTCCAAAATATTACTTGTTCGTTCGCTAGCACGACGTGCAAGATACGGGGGTGGATTGCGTGTTACTATTTGGAGAGTCTCAAACGCGAGACTTGGAGCAAATCGGGGAACAACGCGAGTAGCAGTTAGAAGACGAAAACGACAATCGGTAGGTTCCGATTTATTATTTTCGTCCTTTTTATTTTTCAAATCCTATGGCCTCCATGATTTGTTTATGTTATTTAATTCATGAGATACACCGAACGACTGGGAAACTTCAAGGGTACACCCCTTGAACGAGTTTCTTTAATTTTAATTAAAGCATGTTTAATTTTCGTATTTTAATTTATACCGCGCTTCCGCATTCGCGCTATTTTCCCGGGACGATCCATAATCTTTCACTCTTAAACTTACTTTGTTCTTCTTCTTGATTCAAAATCAAGTGAAGAACACAGGTGAAAAGGGGGGGAGATGGCCGTGTGAGAGATAGAGAGGAGAGGGCCGAATTTCACCTTCTTTTTCTTAGAAAAAGATGAATTATGATTCACATATGCTAGGTGTTGTATATACTCATATATATACATAATTAATGTAATTATTGGAATGTGTCTAGGATCATCCAAGGATGTCTAGATACATTCCAATCAATCACCATTAATTCTTCAATCAAGCCTACCAAATTTTATGGTATGATCAAATCATACCAAAAGGGAAGGGCTTGATTGGAGTTGATTTGTCTCTTTCCAAAAGACACAAGTGAACATACCACCTTGCATGAAACATGGCTGATTTTGCTTCCTCTAAGAGAGCATTTCGGCCATGTCTAATTTTGGGTGGCCGTCTAGCAACGGTGAATGGCACTAGAGACTAGGTGAATTGGCGTGAGCATTTAGGCACCGATTCCGTACGGGTACGGTCATTCCGTCGACCATCTCCCGGCCTTAGTCTAGGGTATGGAATTGGGCGTCGGTTCCTATCCTTGACTAGGCATCTATGCTTAATACTCGAGACTACGTATGCTTCATTGCGTCGACACAGGAAACCCTTCCCTGTTCGACCAACCACTGTAGCCACAGCTTTAAATAGCATGAACGTATCTCCGAGTGCATAGGGGACGGATCCTCTTCTTGAAATCCACCGTCCTCGCTACACATTCCGACTGCACTAGACAAGGCTTATGATGATCATTTTACAGAATGATCATCTCTCGCCAAATCCAAGATATAGCCGTCCTGTGCACGCGACTGCCATGATCCCTCAAGTCTGAGGACTACTCCCGTACTATTGGAACTGGGAAAATCCCATCATACCGACCAAGCCTCCAGGGGAAGCCTGCGCGCAGCCGCCCGACCAGACGCGCAAGGCTGCGCGCAGCCCGCCAGGCGGACGAGCGGCCAGAGTGGCCGCGCGCAGGTGCGTCCATGCGCGCGCGCGCGGATGTGTGTAGCAGAGTCCCCGCGCGCGCGGGCACCAGGCGGCACCGCCAGGCACGCGCGCACGCAGACGACGGCGGGCACGCCTAGTTCGCGTGCGCGCGCGCACTGCGCAGGGCAGATGCGCGGCTGGCGACCAGTAGGCCAGCGCCCGTGCCAGGCATGGGGGCCTGCGCTTGCGACAGCCTGCCGGAACACCAGGCCGCGCGCGCACGCAGGCAAGGGCCTGCGCGCACACCGGCAGGCTGCTGCCGATGGCGGCGGCGGCGGCCGGTGCTGCTAGGGTTTTTACCCTATTTCCTTTTTTATTTATTTTTAAGTTTTAATTTTTTAATTAATTCTGAAAAATTCATTTTTTCAATTTTGCCTATTTTTCTAAGACATTATTTTGGGAAGTAAAATATATTGGATTTGGAATCCCGGGAATATTTTACTTAAAAATAATGAGGAAAGGTTTTCCTAAAACGAGAAAATATTATTACCAACGGTTATGCCATATTTTCACATGCTACGCATTTATTTATTTGTTTTATCTTGGATAACTTTGGTCATCATGTATTATTGGCATATTATTATGTGATTGGATCATATAATTATGTGTGTTGGATGCAAACGGATGATGACGAGCCCTAGACCGAATGTATGGTTTAATTTTATGTTGGGCCTGTGTGCCTATTTTACTACTTTCTCCTTCTCTCTTTCTAGTTGCTTTGGAATAATAAGGCATTCTATCTCCCTCCTTATGTACTCCCCCGGGTTTTCGCTGGGGTTTCTATTTTTAATATGTAATGAGAGTAGAATAGGAGTAAGGTTTTACTTTTATGTAATTGATGGAGAAGAAGAGAGGTCCACATGGAGAGCCCAGACTGGAGGTTCCAAGGCGTTTCCATGAAGTGAAGAAAGAGAAAAGAGACCAAGGCCCATCAGAATGATGATTGGGTTACTATTAATTTAATAGTATAGGACCAACCCTCGATTGATCATAGATCGCCTGGGGGCTCAGTGGATCGCATAGGATTCGGGCTCGTGATCATCCAACAGGGGCATGCTAGGCTTTAATTTTGCATTTGGTTATTATGATGGATGAATGGTGTTTTTATTTATCATATAACTGCTATGGTGCATTTTATTTATTACGCATTGTGGATGAATGTGTAGTAGTATTATATTATGAGATCTCGGTCTTTACGACTCTCACATTGGTTGGACCAATGTCGAAATATTAGACCCTAGTCAAAATGGACATGAACTCTAGGATTTTGTCCATGCCTTCCAATCCATTGAAAGAAAATCCGGTGGATCGTCCCGGGAATTGCGCGAATGCGGAAGCGCGGTAAAAATAAACATATTAAATTTACAAAATAAAAGGCATGCTTTTAATTTAAAGAACACGCTCAAGGGGTGTGCCCTTGAGGTTTCCGGGAGTTTGGTGTATCTCATGATCATTAAACAATTAAATAAATCATGGAGGCCATAGAGTTGAAAAATAAAGAGGAACGAAAATCTTAAACGAGACCTACCCGTTGTCGTTTTCGTCTTCAACTGCTACTCGCGTTGTTCCCCGTTTTGCACCAAGACCTCGTTCTTGTGATCCTCCAAATCGTGACACACGATCCACCCACGTATCTTGCACGTCGTGCTAGCAACGAACAAGTATTATTTTTTGGAGTGGACGAATCAATAACTCGTTATCAATTAACGGTATTGGTTCGTCTAAGTTCTTGATGTTCCAAGAACAAAAAGAACTAAGGAAAAAATATTTTCTTGCTAGAGAAAGAGAGAGGGGCGGACGAGAGGTAGGAGAGGGAGAGTGTGTGTTGTGTGTGTTTTTCAAGAATCATCAATCTCTTAAATGTTGGAAGCTAGGGGTTTATATAGAGGAAGAGTTTAATCCTCTTTAAACTCAAACTCTAAGTAACCTAATTTGACTAGGATTTTGACCTAGTCAAAGTCCTAGTCAAACTAGTGTTTGACCTAGTCAAACGAATCCTAGACTTCCATCTCCCCTTTCCATCTCAATCGTTGATTTTAATTTAATGGAATATTTAAATCCTATTAAATATTCCAAAAGGCTAAAAGAATAAATATAATATAATAAATAAATATTATAATTTATTCTAAGCCCACTAAATCAACCCTTTTAATAAATCCTATTTATTAATTTAATTCCCTTTATCAAATAGAAGGAATTAATTTCTCCAAGAAAATATAGACCCGATTAAATCTAATTTAATCATTCCTTTACTCCAATATTTAATTCTAAATTAAATACTAAGTGTGTGTGTGGATAGTGTGTGACTCTTTAGGTTCACCATTCAGCTAGACTTGGTCGGATTCCTAGAATCCGTCCGTTACCATGGGTGGCCATCTAGCAACGGTCCATGGCACTAGAGACTAGGTGAAATATTCGGGGATGAAAATTTAGGCTCTAACAGTACACTTGTCCTTCTGTTTTCGGTCTCATCACCTAGGGTCTAGGGCACGAAAAATGCAGGTACCCATCTTGGACCTAAGTGTCGGTCTGTCCTCACCAAACGCCGCAAGGGAAACCTTTTTCCCTTCTGTTCAGTCACTGTGGCCACAGATTTCAGGGACAAGACACAGAGCATATATGAGACTCAACTGTCAACACCTTTTGACAGGAGACAGATCCTTTCTTGGAAACTACTGTCACTTTGTGCACCCGAGCTGCACTAGACATGGCTTATGACTACTCAAGAGTATTTTGGCAATCTCTCACCATATCTAAGATACAGACCTGATGCACAGGTAAACTCAGCAGTTCCTCAAGTCAAAGGACTTGGCCTGTACCGTTGGAACCGGGGAATACTTGGCATACCTTGCTGACCATACTCAAGGCCCTCCGTAAGACGGTTCCTGCGAGTCACCTCAGTCAGCTGATTCCTAGCACGCTGACCCACTAACACTGCTTAGACGACCTTCGTCACCCGTCGATGAAATACGACAGTAGATGCTTAGTGCAAGTCTCAAAGGGTACTTAAGGATGCCCTTAACAGCATTCCAATGTGCCTCTCCTGCGCAGGACTGATATCTGCTTGTCACGCTCAAAGCGTACGCAATGTCAGGCCTAGTGCAGTGGACCGCATATTGTATGCTACCTACGGCGGAGGCATAGGGGATGACCTTCATCCTTTCAAGTTCCTCATCAGTCTGTGGGGACTGTTTCTTGGATAACTTGATCCCATGCCTCATTGGAAGGAATCCTCGTTTGGAGTTGTCCATTCGATATCTCTTTAGGACTTTCTCCATATACGAGTTTTGGGTGAGTCCTAACATCCTTTTAGATCTGTCCCTGATAATCTGGATGCCTAGGATATAGGAGGCTTCACCCAAGTCCTTCATGGAAAACTGGGTTGACAACCATGCTTTTGTGTTTCCTAACATTCTGACGTCATTACCAATGAGCAGAATGTCATCCACATAAAGCACTAGGAACACTATTGAGCTCCCACTGACCTTTTTGTATACACAAGGGTCGGATTCGTTTTTGATGAAGTCATAACCCCGTATTACTTCATCAAATCGAATGTTCCAACTTCGGGAGGCTTGTTTGAGGCCGTAGATGGACTTCTGGAGGCGACAGACTTTCTGTTCTTCTCCAGTGACCGTGAAACCCTGCGGCTGATCCATATAGATCTCTTCTTCAACGAAACCGTTGAGGAAGGCCGTTTTCACGTCCATCTGCCATATCTCATAGTCATACCATGCTGCTATGGCGAGCAGAATCCGAATGGACTTAGCCATGGCTACTGGCGAGTAGGTATCCTCAAAATCGACCCCGGGTCGTTGAGTGTATCCCTTAGCTACAAGCCTAGCCTTAAAGGTTGTGACTTCCCCATCAACGCCAAGTTTGCGCTTGTAGACCCACTTACAACCCACTGGCTTAACACTTTTCGGTGGATCTACAAGACTCCAGACTTGGTTCTCGCTCATGGAGTCCATTTCGGCTTTCATGGCCTCAAGCCATTTCCCGGAGTCGATGTCAGACATCGCTTCTCCATAAGTCTTAGGATCGTTATCCAAAAGATCGGTCGCACCTAGAAAGACATATCTCATTGGAGGTCTGGACTCTCTAGTGGACCTACGGAGAACGGGAACGTCAGTGGTGACTGTGGGCGCTGACTGTATCGGAGCCGGTGGTTCAGGAACCGGGGCTGGCTGTTCCTGAGGCTGTCCTTCATGCCTAGCACGTTGGACTTCTCGAGGCTGGTCAGCCCTTCGGCTGTCTATCCTGAATCCTCTAAGTGAAGGTTCCGCGGCTTCTTCTGATGGCTGGATTCCATCACTTGATTCCTCAAGGATCAGCTCATCAGGTTGGATATCCTCCGGGAAGCCTTGCTCCAAGAATACTGCATTTCTTGAAACAAACACCTTTTGTTCCAAGGGGTCATAAAAGTAATAACCCGCAGTTTCTTTAGGGTATCCAACGAACCTGCATAAGCTAGACCTAGATTCTAACTTATCTCCCACTAACCTCTTGACGTATGCGGGGCTACCCCACACTTTCAAGTAGTTGTAGGATGCAGGCTTGCCGTGCCATATCTCATATGGTGTTTGGGTCAATGTGCTAGTAGGCGCCAAATTCAATAATTTGGCCGCCGTTTCTAGTGCATAGCCCCAAAACGATAAGGGCAATTTGGTAAAATTCATCATGGACCGAACCATGTCCAACAGGGTTCGATTCCTCCTTTCAGAGACACCATTTAACTGCGGTGTTCCTGGAGGTGTCCATTCTGATATTATACCATGTTCTTTTAGATAATTTAGGAAGTCCGTACTAAGGTATCCACCGCCTCGATCCGACCGAAGGATTTTAATTTTGCAGTTGGTTTGGTTCTCCACTTCAAGTCTGAATTCTTTAAACCTCTTAAGAGCTTCAGACTTGTACCTCATCAGGTAAACATAACCATACCGTGAATGATCATCGGTGAAGGTTATGAAGTAGGAGAACCCACCTCGGGCCTGCGTCCTTAGTGGTCCACATACGTCTGTATGGACCAAGTCCAACAGACCTGTGGCAAGCCTGCTTTGTCCTACAAAGGGCCTCTTGGTCATTTTCCCTCTTAGACAGGACTCACAAGTTGGTAGATCGCTCAAGTCCCCAACCTCTAGGTTCTTTGAGTCTACCAACCTTTTCATCCTATTTTGGGATATTTGACCTAGCCTAGCGTGCCACAGACGTGCGTTCCCGTTATTATCTAATTTTCGTTTGTGTTGTGCATTGAGGACGAAATTCGTTTGTTGCAAGATATAGAGTCCGTTATGTAATGTACCAAGTAGATGAGCAATTCCACACCTAATTAAATAAAAGCAATTTTTATTGATTCTAAACTCATAACCACTATTGTCCAACAATGGAATGGAAATGATGTTTTTAATCATACTGGGTACAAAAAAAACTTGTTCTAAATCTATGCTAATATTATCACTAATCACTAGAGTGGCGGATCCTACTGCTTCTGCCGAGATGGCCTTGCCATTCCCAAGCTTCAGGATCATGTCCCCGCTACCCAGTTTTCTGCTTCTTTTCAACACCTGCAAGTCATTGCAAATGTGAGCTCCACAGCCAGTATCTAATACCCAAGAGGCAGAACTAGTGACCATATTAACCTCAATCACATATATACCTTGGTTCGAGAAGAGTTTGGGGCACTCTCTCTTCCCATGCCCTTTCTCACGGCAGTTGATACATATGTCATATGCCTTTGACTGTTGCTTGGAGACAACCTTTCCCTTTCCTTTTCCTTTCCCCTTTTTGGCAATGGGAACACTCTTAGTGTTTGTAGCTGCTTTGACGGCCTTTCCCTTCCCTTTCTTCTTCTTCCAACGTCCGGCACCCTTACCTTTCGTATTAGAAGTCGAAGCACTTCCAAACAATACCGAAGGCGTGGACTTCTTAGTCGTTGCCTCGTATTGCACCAACATATTGATCAACTCATGAATGCCCTTCTCAAGTGCGTTCATGTTGTAGTTGACGATAAATTGGTCAAAGGAGGGTGGGAGTGACTGAAGGATCACATCTATGTACGTTTTATTATCGAGACCTGCCTTTAGGTCCTCGAGCTTTTCCACCAGGGTAAGCATTTTAACCCCGTGCTCTTGTACAGAGGATCCTTCTGTCATTTTAGTTCCAAAGAACGCCTTGGTCGCGACATACCTAGTATGCCGGTCCGGGACTGCATAGCAATCCTTTAGGCGAGCCATAATGGAAGGGACATCGTCTAGCCTTTCATACTGCTTCTGAATCTCATTGGTCACCGAAGCAAGTATGATGGTACGGACCTTCCGGTTATCCTTATGCCAAGTCTCGAACGTCTCACGTTCTTCTGGCGTGGATCCTTCCGGTAAGGTCCTAGGGAGAGGCTCGTCCATGACGTAGCCTTGGTTCTCGTAATCTAGGACTATCCTGAGATTTCGCAACCAGTTGTTGTAGTTTGTTCCATTAAATTTGTTTGTCTCAAGAATGGTGGAAAGTGGGTTTTTAGACATTTTAAAATCTACATTTTAGAAAAACAGCGCGCGATCAGCAGAAAATAAAAGACGGTAGTTTGATAAAATAATTAAATGCATGGACTTTAGTCATTTAATCCTCCCACTATTTATACGAAAACACGGTACTCTCAAACGTGATTTTCGGGAAATCCTTTCCAAGTGGGCTTGGGATCCACAGCGATTTTTCCCATACCCGCTTTTACGATTCGTATGGAAAAGATCCTGTGGGAGGTATTCCATACCATTCTCGTTCCACGAGATTCCCAAGATTATTGCCTCACCCTTTCACATGATCCCGAGGACTCCAAGCGAATCATGTTAATTGGGCGTTAGACCCAACCCAATCGACCGAGCCACGGACCCACTGGTACCCCCCACGACTCGTGAGACAGGTAGCAGCAGCCCGCTTTTCGTTCATGACATAATGCAGCTTCCTTTAAGTACAATAACGTGCCACGACTCGTGAGACCACGCTATTGACCTAAAGCAGTTTCCTCACTATGCCATGGATTGGAAGGCATGGACAAACTCCTAGAGTTCATGTCCACTTTGTCTAGGGTCTAATATTTTGACATTGGTCCAACCAATGTGAGAGTAAGTAATGACCGAGATCTCAAATAAATATCTACACATACATCTATAATGCGTAAATAAACCATTCGTAGCAGTTATACGATAAATAAATAATCCATTCATCCATCATCATAACCACATGCAAAATTAAAGCCTAGCACGCCCCTGTTGGATGATCACGAGCCCGTATCCTATGCGATCCACTGAGCCCGCAGTGGATCTATGGTCAATCTAGGGTTGGTCCTATACTATTACATTAATAGTAACCCAATCATCATGCTGATGGGCCTTGGTCTCTTTTTCTCTTTCTTCACTTCATGGAAACACCAAGGGGCCTCCCGTCTGGGCTCTCCATGTGGTCCTTCCTTCTTCTCCACCAATTACAAAAAAAAGGAAACCTCACTCCTAGTCTACTCTCATTACATATTGAAAAATAGAAACCCCAGCGAAAACCCGGGGGAGTACATAAGGAGGGAGGTAGAATGCCTTATTATTCCAAGGCAACTAGAAAGAGAGAAGGAGAAAGCAGTAAAAGAGGCACACAGGACAAACAGAAAATAAACCATACATCCGGTCTTAGGGCTCCCGATCATCCATTTCCATCCAACACACATAATCACATGATCCAATCACATAATTACATAATACCACCAACATATGATTTCCAATCATAAATATCCAAAATAATTAATGAATATGTGCACAACGTGTGAAAAATAAAACACAAATATTGGTAATAATATTTTCTCGTTTTAGGAAAACCTTTCCTCATTATTTTAAGTAAAATAACCCCGGGATTCCGAATCCAATTTATTTTACTCCTAAAATAATGTCTTTAGAAAAATAGACATAATTGAACCAAAAAATGATTTTTCAGAATTAATTCAAAATTAAAACTGAAAATAATTAAAAAATAAAAGAAAAAATACTGCTAGGGTTTTTGAAACCCTAGCAGCAGCAGCTGCCGCCGCCGCCGCCGGCGGCAGCCCGCAGGCACGCGCGCAGGCCCCTTGCCTGCGTGCGCGCGCGCCTGGCCGGCAGCGCGCTGCGCGGCCCGGTATGCCGGCAGGCCGCCGCGCGCGCAGGCTCCCCTGCCTTGCGCGTGCGCTGGCCTGCTGGCTGCCGGCCGTGCCGTGCGCAGTGCGCGCGCAGACGCGCACTGGGCACGCCTGCCGGGCGCGCGCGCGTGGCGGCGCCGCCCAGGGCCTATCCGCGCGCGGACTCGCAGGCGCGCGGCCTTGCGCGCGCGCGCGCGCATGAGCGCGCCTGGAGGCACTGCCCTGCGCGCGTGCCTGCGCGCAGCCTTCCTGGCTGCGCGCTGCCCCCGCGCGGCCGGCTGTGCGGGCGCGCGCAGGCCTCCCTTGTTTAAGCGCGTCTGCCCTGCCGGCAGCGTGCGGCTGCGCGCGGCCAGCCCTCCCGGCTGGCCGGCTGCGTCGTTTCTCGTTTTCCGTTCAATTTTCCACCCCGTTTCCCAAGAAAAACAGAAAATCACCAACATTCATAAATTCACACGAATCAAAAATAAAATCGACATGCTTAAAATGAAGAACAATTAAGATTTAATAAAAACATGCCAATTTCACGTTTCATGCTTATAACGCACATAAATCCTAGGCCTATACACCGAACCGGGCTCTGATACCACTGAAAGAAAATCCGGTGGATCGTCCCGGGAATTGCGCGAATGCGGAAGCGCGGTAAAAATAAACATATTAAATTTACAAAATAAAAGGCATGCTTTTAATTTAAAGAAGACGCTCAAGGGGTGTGCCCTTGAGGTTCCCGGGCGTTCGGTGTATCTCATGATCATAAAACAATTAAATAAATCATGGAGGCCATAGAGTTGAAAAATAAAGAGGGACGAAAATCTTAAACGAGACCTACCCGTTGTCGTTTTCGTCTTCAACTGCTACTCGCGTTGTTCCCCGTTTTGCACCAAGACCTCGTTCTTGAGATCCTCCAAAATCGTGACACACGATCCACCCACGTATCTTACACGTCGTGCTAGCAACAAACAAGTATTATTTTTGGAGTGGACGAATCAATAACTCGTTATCAATTAACGATATTGGTTCGTCTAAGTTCTTGATGTTCCAAGAACAAAAAAAACTAAGGAAAAAAATATTTTCTTGCTAGAGAAAGACAGAGGGGCGGACGAGAGGTAGGAGAGGGAGAGTGTGTGTTTGTGTGTTTTTCAAGAATCATCAATCTCTTAAATGTTGGAAGCTAGGGGTTTATATAGAGGAAGAGTTTAACCCTCTTTAAACTCAAACTCTAACTAACCTAATTTGACTAGGATTTTGACCTAGTCAAAGTCCTAGTCAAACTAGTGTTTGACCTAGTCAAACGAATCCTAGACTTCCATCTCCCCTTTCCATCTCAACCGTTGATTTTAATTTAATGGAATATTTAAATCCTATTAAATATTCCAAAAGGCTAAAAGAATAAATATAATATAATAAATAAATATTATAATTTATTCTAAGCCCACTAAATCAACCCTTTTAATAAATCCTATTTATTAATTTAATTCCCTTTATCAAATAGAAGGAATTAATTTCTCCAAGAAAATATAGGACCCGATTAAATCTAATTTAATCATTCCTTTACTCCAATATTTAATTCTAAATTAAATACTAAGTGTGTGTGTGGATAGTGTGTGACTCTTTAGGTTCACCATTCAGCTAGACTTGGTCGGATTCCTAGAATCCGTCCGTTACCATGGGTGGCCATCTAGCAACGGTCCATGGCACTAGAGACTAGGTGAAATATTCGGGGATGAACATTTAGGCTCTAACAGTACACTTGTCCTTCTGTCTTCGGTCTCATCACTTAGGGTCTAGGGCACGGAAAATGCAGGTACCCATCTTGGACCTAAGTGTCGGTCTGTCCTCACCAAACGCCGCAGGGAAACCTTTTCCCTTCTGTTCAGTCACTGTGGCCACAGATTTCAGGAACAAGACAGAGAGCATATATGAGACTCAACTGTCAACACCTTTTGACAGGAGACAGATCCTTTCATGGAAACTACTGTCACTTTGTGCACCCGAGCTGCACTAGACATGGCTTATGACTACTCAAGAGTATTTTGGCAATCTCTCACCATATCTAAGATACAGACCTGATGCACAGGTAAACTCAGCAGTTCCTCAAGTCAAAGGACTTGGCCTGTACCGTTGGAACCGGGAATACTCGTCATACCTTGCTGACCATACTCAAGGCCCTCCGTAAGACGGTTCCCGCGAGTCACCTCAGTCAGCTGCTTCCTAGCACGCTGACCCACTAACACTGCTTAGACGACCTTCGTCACCCGTCGATGAAATACGACAGCAGATGCTTAGTGCAAGTCTCAAAGGGAATCCCGGTACCCATTTTCGGGAATCCTTGACTTGGAGATTTCCGGACTGATTCGGTAAGACTGATTTCATGGACCTACCTCCAAGCGTAGTCCCAGTCCCCGAAATCGTATCTCAGTCCATGGGCTTTGTTTGCGTAGTGAACAGAAATGTAAATGCAGATAAGTGAACGTAAACAAAGTATTGCCATATGAATTTTCACTTCTTTATTCATAAATATTTTATCAAATACCAAAGAATTGTCTAGACATAGGTTACATATTCCTGCAAAAATTGGCTTACATGGTCACCTATTCTAACATCCATGGCATAGTGAGGAAGCTGATTTAGGTCAATAGCGTGGTCTCACAAGTCGTGGCACATTATTGTACTTAAAAGAAGCTGCATTGTGTCATGAATGAAAAATAGACCACTATTACCTGTCTCACGAGTCGTGATCGTAACAGTGGTCTATGGCTCGGTCGATTGGTCGAGTCTAACGCCCAATTAACATGATTCGCTTGGAGTCCTCGGGATCATGTGAAAGGGTGAGGCAATAGTCTTGGGAATCTCGTGGAACGATAATGGTATGGTATACCTCCCACATGATTTTTTCCATGCGAATCGTAAAAGCGGGGTATGGGAAAAATCGTTGTGGATCCCAAGCCCACTAGGAAAGGGTTTCCCGAAAATCAGGTTTGAGAGTACCGTGTTATCGTATAAATAGTGGGAGCATTAAATAACTAAAGACCATGCATTTAATTCTTTATCAAACCACCGTCTTTTATATTTTGCTGATCGCGAACTCTATTTTAAATGTAGATTTAAAAATGTCTAAGAACCCACTTTCAATCATTCTTGAGAAAACCAAGGCTACGTCGTAATGGGAGAACGATGGGCCTCTCCCTAGGACCTTACCGGAAGGATCCACGCCGGAAGAACGTGAGACGTTCGAGACTTGGCATAAGGATAACTGGAAGGTCCGTAGCGTCATACTTGCTTCAATGACGAATGAGATTCAGAAGCAGTATGAAAGGCTAGACGATGTCCCTTCCATTATAGCTTGCCTTAAGAATTGCTATGCAGTCCCGGACCGGCATACTAGGTATGTCGCGATCAAGGCGTTCTTTGGAACCACAATGACAGAAGGATCCTCTGTACAAGACCACGGGGTTAAAATGCTTACCCTGGTGGAAAAGCTCGAGGATCTAAAGGCAGGTCTCAATAATGAAATGTACATAGATGTGATCCTTCAGTCACTCCTACCCTCCTTTGACCAATTTATTGTCAACTACAACATGAACGCACTTGAGAAGGGCATTCATGAGTTGATTAATATGTTGGTGCAATACGAGGCAACGACTAAGAAGTCCACGCCTTCGGTATTGTTTGGAGGTGCTTCAACTTCCAAAACGAAAGGCAAAGATGCCGGACGTTGGAAAAGGAAGAAAGGGAAGGGAAAGACCATCAAAGCAGCTACGAACACTAAGAGTGTTCCCATTGCCAACGAAGGGCAAGGCAAAGGAAAGGGAAAGGTTGTCTCAAAGCAACAGTCAAAGGCATATGACATATGTATCAATTGCCGTGAGAAAGGGCATTGGAAGAGAGAGTGCCCCAAGCTCTTCTCTAACCAAGGTATATTTGTGATTGAGGTTAATATGGTCACTAATTCTGCCTCTTGGGTATTAGATACCAGCTGTGGAGCTTACATTTGCAATGATTTGCAGGTGCTGAAAAGAAGCAGAAACTGGGTAGGGGGATATGATCCTGAAGCTTGGGAATGGCAAGGCATCTCGGCAGAAGCAATAGGATCTGCCACTCTAGTAGTTAGTGATAGTATTAGCATAGAATTAGAGCAAGTTTATTTTGTACCTAGTATGATTAAAAACATCATTTCCATTCCATTGTTGGACAATAGTGGTTATGACTTTATGATCAATAAAATTGCTTTTATTTGATGAGGTGTGGAATTGCTCATCTACTTGGTACATTAAATAACGGGCTCTATATCTTGCAACAAACGAACTTCTTTCTTAACGCTCAACACAAACATAAAATAGATAATAACGGGAACGAACGACTGTGACACGCTAGGCTAGGTCACATATCCCAAAATAGGATGAAAAGATTTGTAGACTCAAAGAACCTAGAGGTAGGGGACTTGAGTGAGCTACCAACTTGTGAATCCTGTCTAAGAGGGAAAATGACTAACAAGCCCTTTGTAGGACAAAGCAGGCTTGCCACAGGTCTGTTGGACTTGGTCCATATAGACGTTTGTGGACCACTAAGGACGCAGGCCCGAGGTGGGTTCTCCTACTTCATAACCTTCACCGATGATCATTCACGGTATGGTTATGTTTACCTAATGAGGTACAAGTCTGAAGCTCTTGAGAGGTTTAAAGAATTCAAACTTGAAGTGGAGAACTAGACCAACTGCAAAATTAAAGTCCTACGGTCAGACCGAGGCGGTGAATACCTTAGTACCGAGTTTCTTAATTATCTAAAAGAAAATGGTATAAATATCTGAATGGACACCTCCCGGGACACCACAATTGAATGGTGTCTCTGAAAGGAGGAATCGAACCCTGTTGGACATGGTTCGATCCATGATGAGTTTTACCAAATTGCCCTTGTCCTTTTGGGGCTATGCGTTGGAAACAGTGGCTAAGTTGCTAAATTTGGCGCTTACCAGTGTATTGACCCAAACGCCATATGAGATATGGCACGACAAGCCTGCATCCTACAACTACTTGAAAGTGTGGGGTAGCCCCGCATACGTCAAGAGGTTAGTGGGAGATAAGCTAGAATCCAGGTCTAGCTTATTCAGGTTCGTTGGATACCCTAAAGAAACTGCGGGTTATTACTTTTATGACCCCTTGGAACAAAAGGTGTTTGTTTTAAGGAATGCGGTATTCTTGGAACAAGGCTTCCCAGAGGATGTCCAACCTGATGAGCTGATCCTTGAGGAATCAAGTGATGGAATCCAACCATCAGAGGTAGCCGCGGAACCCTCACTTAGAGGATTCAGGATAGACACCGAAGGGCTGACCAACCTCGAGAAGTCCAACATACCAGGCATGAAGGACATCCTTAGGAACAGCCAGCCCCAGTCCCTGAACCGCCGGCTCCGATACAGTCAGCACCCACAATCACCACTGACGTTCCCGTCCTCCGTAGGTCTACTAGAGAGTCCAGACCTCCAGTGAGATATGGCTTTCTAAGTGCGACCGGTCTTTTGGATAACGATCCTAAGACATATGGAGAAGCGATGTCTGACATCGACTCCGGGAAATGGCTTGAGGCCATGAAAACCGAAATGGACTCCATGAGCGAGAACCAAGTCTGGAGACTTGTAGATCCACCGAAAGGTGTTAAGCCAGTTGGCTGTAAGTGGGTCTACAAGCGCAAACTTGGCGTTGATGGGGAAGTCACGACCTTTAAGGCTAAGCTTGTAGCTAAGGGATACACTTAACGACCCGGGGTCGATTTTGAGGATACCTACTCGCCAGTAGCCATGGCTAAGTCCATTCGGATCCTGCTCGCCATAGCAGCATGGTATGACTATGAGATATGGTAGATGGACGTGGAAACGGCCTTCCTCAACGGTTTCGTTGAGGAAGAGATCTATATGGATCAGCCGGAGGGTTTCACAGTCACCGGAGAGGAACAGAAGGTTTGTCGTCTCCAGAAGTCCATCTATGGCCTCAAACAAGCATCCCGAAGTTGGAACATTCGCTTTGATGAAGTAATACGGGGCTATGACTTCATCAAGAACGAATCTGACCCTTGTGTATACAAGAAGGTCAGTGGGAGCTCTATAGTGTTCCTAGTGCTTTATGTGGATGACATTCTACTTATTGGAATGACATTAGAATGTTAGGAGACACAAAAGCATGGTTGTCAACCAAGTTTTCCATGAAGGACTTGGGTGAAGCCTCCTACATCCTAGGCATCCAGATCGTCAGGGACAGATCCAAAAGGATGTTAGGGCTCACCCAAAACTCGTATATGGATAAAGTCCTAAAGAGATATCGAATGGACAACTGCAAACGAGGATTCCTTCCCATGAGGCATGGGATCAAGTTATCCAAGAAACAGTCCCCGCAGACTGATGAGAAACTTGAAAGGATAAAAGTCATCCCCTATGCTTCTGACGTAGGTAGCATCCAATATGCAGTCCACTGCGCCAGGCCTGACATAGCTTACGCTTTGAGCGTAACAAGCAGATATCAGTCCTGTGCAGGAGAGGCACATTGGAATGTTGTTAAGGGCATCCTTAAGTACCTAAGGAGGACTAAGGAAATGTTCTTAGTCTATGGCAATGGAGAACTGATTCTGGAAGGCTTTAGCGACGCTAGCTTCCAGTCTGATGACGATGATGCCGAGTCTCAAACGGGTTACGTATTCAAACTCAATAGAGGAGTAGTGGCTTGGAAAAGTTCAAAGCAAGCAACCACTGCTGACTCCACTACAGAGGCTGAATACATAGCAGCTTCAGAAGCTGCCAAGGAAGCAGTTTGGATGACAAACTACATCCAAGAGTTGGGTGTGGTGCCTAGCATCGCCGAGCCTATTGTCATCTTCTGTGATAACAACGGTGCAATAGCGCAAGCAAAGGAACCGAGATCTCATCACCGTTCAAAACATATTCTTAGATGCTACCATCTTCTAAGAGAAATGGTAGGAGAAGGTGACGTACGGATGGACCGAGTCAACTCAGCAGAACAACACAGCAGATCCGCTGACAAAGCCTATGTCGCAGAGCACTCATACGCAAAATCTTGAGAAGATGGGGATTAGACATATGGGCGATTTGCTTTAAAGGTCAAGTGGGAAATTGTTGGAATAGGTGACCATATAGCCAATCTTGGCGGGCAAAATGTAACCTATGTCTATACAATTTCAGTGTTTTGATAAACTATTAATGAATAAAGAAGTGAAATTCATTTTGGCATTACTTTGTTTGTGTTCACTTTACTGCTTTATATCTATTTGTTCACTACGCAAACAAAGCCCACGGACTGAAAACTATTTCGGGGACTGGGACTACGCTTGGAGGTAGGTCCATGAAATCAGTCCCGCCGAATCAGTCCGAAAATCTCCAAGTCAAGGAATCTCGAAAATGGGTACCGAGATTCCCCTTAAGACTTGCACTAAGCATCTGCTGTCGTATTTCATCGACGGGTGACGAAGGTCGTCTAAGAAGTGTTAGTGGGTTAGCCTGCTAGGGAGCAGCTGACTGAGGTGACTCACGGGAACCGTCTTACGGAGGACCTTGAGTAGGGCCAGCAAGGTATGACGTGTATACCGGTTCCAACGGTACAGGCCAAGTCCTTTGACTTGAGGAACTGCTGAGTTTACCTGTATATCAGGTCTGTATCTTAGATATGGTGAGAGATTGCCAAGAAGCACTTGAGTATTCATAAGCCATGTCTAGTGCAGCTCTGGTGTACAGAGTGACAGTGGTTTCCAAGAAAGAATCTGTCTCCTGTCAAAAGGCATTGACAGTTGAGTCTCACGTATGCTCTGTATCTTGTCCCTAAAATCTGTGGCCACAGTAACTGAACAGAAGGGAAGGTTTCCCTTGCGGCGTTTAGTAAGGACATGCCGACACTTAGGTACAAAATGGGTACCTGCATTTTCCGTGCCCTAGACCCTAAGTGGTGAGACCGTAGACAGAAGGACAAGTGTACTGTTAGAGCCTAAATGTTCATCCCCGAAATTTCACCCAGTCTCTAGTGCCATGGACCGTTGCTAGATGGCCACCCATGGTAACGGACGGATTCTAGGAATTCGACCAAGTCTAGCTGAAAGGTGAACCTAAAGAGTCACACACAATCCACACACATCAATTATTTAATTTAGAATTAAATATTGGAGAAAATGAATGATTAAATTGGATTTAATCGGGTCCTTTATTTTCTTTGAGAATTAATTTCTATTATTTAATAAAAGGAATTAATCTAATAAATTAGATTTATTAGAGGATTAATTTAACAGGCCTAGAATAAATATTTATAATTTATTATATTTATTTATTTGGCCTTTGGAATATTTAATAGGATTTAAATATTCCATTAAATTAAATTAATGGTTGAGATTGAAAGGGAGAGATGGATGGCCAGGATTAATTTGACTAGGTCAAATACTAGAACTTTGACTAGGTCAAAATCCTAGTCAAAATAGACCTCTTTAGAGTTGGAGTTTAAAGAGGATTAAACTCCTCCTCTATATATAGTCCTAGTCTTTCACTATTTGTGAAGTGATGGAAATTCCAACACACACACAACACACACCCATTCGGCTCTCTCTCTCTCCCCTATCGTCCGCCCCCTCTCTCTCACTCTCAAGAAAATACTTTTTAATTCTTTTGTTCTTGGAACATTAGATCTAAGGAGAATTAATACCGTTAATCAATAACGTGTTATTAATTCATCCTCTCCAAAATATTACTTCTTCGTTCGCTAGCACGACGTGCAAGATACTTGGGTGGATTGCGTGTTACTATTTGGAGAGTCTCAAATGCAAGACTTGGAGCAAATTGGGGAACAACACGAGTAGCAGTTAGAAGACGAAAACGACAATCGGTAGGTTCCGATTTATTATTTTCGTCCCTTTTATTTTTCAAATCCTATGGCCTCCATGATTTGTTTATGTTATTTAATTCATGAGATACAACGAACGCCCGGAAAACTTCAAGGGTACACCCCTTGAACGAGTTTCTTTAATTTTAATTAAAGCATGTTTAATTTTCGTATTTTAATTTATACCGCGGTTCCGCATTCGCGTTATTTTCCCGGGACGATCCATAATCTTTCACTCTTAAACTTACTTTGTTCTTCTTCTTGATTCAAAATCAAGTGAAGAACACAAGTGAAAAGGGGGGGAGATGGCCGTGTGAGAGATAGAGAGGAGAGGGCCGAATTTCACCTTCTTTTTCTTAGAAAAAGATGAATTATGATTCACATATGCTAGGTGTTGTATATATTCATATATATACATAATTAATGTAATTATTGGAATGTGTCTAGGATCATCCAAGGATGTCTAGATACATTCCAATCAATCACCATTAATTCTTCAATCAAGCCTACTAAATTTTATGGTATGATCAAATCATACCAAAAGGGAAGGGCTTGATTGGAGTTGATTTGTCTCTTTCCAAAAGAGACAACTGAACATACCACCTTGCATGAAACATGGCTGATTTTGCTTCCTCCAAGGGAGCATTTCGGCCATGTCTACTTTTGGGAAGAACTCTAACTTCTTCCTATTCCAAAATAGGAATGATTTCTCCTCTCGGGTTAAATTTAACGGACTGAGTTTTTATCGTAATCCAATTATGATGAACCCGATATTAAATCCAATTTAATGTCCACTTAAATTATTCCCGTTGATCTTTTAATCCAATTAAAAGATCCAACATCTCAACTTTCCATATTTAATCGAAAATCCAATTTACCGATTAAACGAGGGCCCGATACAATATCGACCCGTCCATCCAATGGACTTTTCCTTAAGTAATCCGATTACTTATTTATCCTTTGAGATTGACTCCAAGTCAATCTCTCAACCTCCTCGGTGATTTGTGTGTGACCCTTTAGGTTCACCCTCAGGTAGACTTGGGCCCGTGTCCCACAAGGACCCGTTACCATGGGTGGTCGTCTAGCAACGGTCCATGGCACTAGAGACCAGGTGAATTGGCGTGAACATTTAGGCACCGATTCCGTACGGGTACGGTCATTCCATCTACCATCTCTTGGCCTTAGTCTAGGGTATGGAATTAGGCATCGGTTCCCGTCCTTGACTAGCCATCTATGCTTAATACTCGAGACTACGTATGCTTCATCGCATCGACTCAGGAAACCCTTCCCTGTTCGACCAACCACTATAGCCACAACTTTAAATAGCATGAACGTGTCTCCGAGTTCATAGGAGATACATCTATGACATACTGACAGGGGACGGATCCTCTTCTTGGAATCCACCGTCCTCGCTACACATTCCGACTGCACTGGACAAGGCTTATGTTGATCATCTTACAGAATGATCACCTCTCGCCAGATCCAAGATATAGCCGTCCTATGCACGTGACTGCCATGATCCCTCAAGTCTGAGGACTACTCTCGTACTATCGGAACCGGAAAAATCCCATCATACCGACCAAGCCTCCAAGGCTTCCATGTGATGATCCCCGTGAGTCAGTCCAGTCGGGTCGATCCGAGTTGACCAACCCATCAAGATCGTGTAGGCGTCCCACGCCTGTCGCCGATGAAACATGATACTCATCCAATGAAGACGATTCTTGATGCAAGTCTCAATAGGATTCTTGATGCCCTGTCTCGAAGTCCTCGACTTGGAACGTTTCAGACCCAACTCTAAATTAGTTGGTTTCATGACCACCATCCAATGCGTGGCCCAACTGCACGAGTTGTTAATCGTCTGTGGGCTTTGTTGCGATATAAGTAAAACACAATTTTAATAAATGTGAAATGAGCGTAACAAAGTAAGCACCAAAAGTGACGAATAGTCATTTTATTCATCACATAATAACATTACATTTACATCGTATTGTATAATAGGTTACAAATCGCCAAACCTATTGGCGTTCTGGTCACCTATTCTAACAATCTCCCATTGACCTAAAGCCAATCACCCATTGACCTCAAACCCATCTTAGCCAGATGCTGAGTATGGGAAACTTGCGACACGGGCTTAGTAAGTGGATCTGCTATGTTTTCTGCGGAGCTGACTCGGTCCATCGAACGTTACCCCTGCTAACCATCTTTCTGAGCAGATGGTAGCGGCTAAGAATATGCTTGGATCGGTGATGAGATCTCGATTCCTTTGCTTGCACTATTGCCCCGTTGTTATCGCAGAAGATAACTACTGGCTCAGTGATGCTAGGTACTACACCCAACTCTTGGATGTAGTTCTTCATCCAAACTGCCTCCTTAGCAGCTTCTGAAGCTGCTATTTATTCAGACTCTGTGGTGGAGTCCGCCGTGGTAGCCTTCTTGGAACTCTTCCAAGCAACCACGCCACCATTAAGTCTGAACACATAACCAGACTGAGCCTTAGCATCATCGTCATCCGACTGAAAGCTAGCGTTGCTATAGCCTTCCAGTATCAACTCTCCACCGCCGTAGATCAAGAACATGTCCTTAGTCCTTTTCAGGTACTTCAGGATAGTCTTGACTGCAGTCCAGTGTGCCTCCCCAGCACACGACTGATATCGACTAGTTACGCTCAAAGCGAAAGCCACATCAGGTCTAGTGCACTGAACAACATACTGTATGTTGCCTACGGCTGAAGCATAGGGGATGTCCAACATCCGTTTAAGCTCCTCATAAGTTTTAGGAGACTGCTTCTTGGATAACTTAATTCCATGCCTCATAGGAAGGAATCTTCGTTTTGAGTTTTCCATCTTGAATCTCTTCAAGACTTTCTCAATATACAAGGACTGGGCCATTCCTAACATCCTTCTAGATCTATCTCTGTAGATCTTGATGCCAAAGATGTAGGATGCCTCGCCCATATCCTTCATGGAAAATTGTGTTGACAACCAAGCTTTAGTGGTACCCAACATCTTAGCATCATTCCCAATGAGCAAGATGTCATCCACATAAATTACCAGAAACGCAACTGAGCTCCCACTAATCTTCTTGTATACACAAGGATCGGACTCGTTCTTGATAAACTCATATCCCCGTATGACTTCATCAAAACGTATGTTCCAGCTTCGGGAAGCTTGTTTGAGGCCGTAGATGGACCTTTGGAGACGGCAGACCTTCTGCTATTCTCCAACAGTTGTGAAACCTTCCGGCTGATCCATATAGATCTCTTACTCTACGAAACCGTTGAGGAAGGCCGTTTTCACGTCCATCTGCCATATTTCATAGTCATACCATACTGCTATGGCAAGCAGTATCCGAATGGACTTAGCCATTGCTACAGGCGAGTAGGTTTCCTCAAAATCGACCCCGGGTCGCTGAGTGTAACCTTTCGCCACAAGCCTGGCTTTGAAGGTTGTAACTTCCCCATCAGCTCCAAGCTTACATTTGTAAACCCATTTACACCCCACGGGTTTTACCCCTTTGGGGGGTCCACTAAGGTCCAAACCTGGTTTGTACCTATCGAGTCCACCTCGGATTTCATGGCCTCAAGCCACTTATCCGAATCGATGTCCGAAATCGCTTCTCCGTACGTCTTTGGATGATTATCCAACTGACCGTTCAGGCCTAGAAATCCATACCTATCAGGTGCATGGGACACTCTGGCTGACCTACGAAGGACTGGAACATTATCAGTGGGAACTACTGGCTCAGATATCACTGGCGCCTCATGGGGTGCCTCACTTGATTCCTCAAGGAATACCTCATCGCATCGACTATCCGATGGAAAACCCTTTTCCAAGAACACTGCATTTCGCGAGACAAAAATCTTTTGCTCGGAGGGATCATAGAAATAATACCCTGCAGTTTCTTTCGGATAGCCAATGAACCTGCATAAACTAGACCTCGAGTCCTGTTTATCTCCCACTAATCTCTTGACATATGCGGGGCAACCCCACTTTCAAGAATTTGTAGGAGGCAGGCTTGCCATGCATTATCTCATATGGTGTCTGGGATACCTTCTTAGATGGCGCCAAGTTCAAAACTTTGGCTGTCGTCTCAAGAGCGTATCCCCAGAAGGAGAGGGGGAGTTCGGTAAAACTCATCATGGATCGGACCATGTCCAACAAGGTCTGATTTCTCCTTTCAGACACACCATTAAGCTGTGGTGTTCCAGAAGGGGTCCACTGAGAGAGAATCCCATTCTCTTTTAGATAATCAGTAAACTTACTACATAAATACTCTCACCTCGGTCTGACCGAAGGGCTTTGATCTTTCGACTGGTTTGGTTCTCTACTTCAAGTCTGTATTCCTTAAACCTTCCAAAGGCTTCAGACTTGTACCTCATCAGCTAAACATAACCATACCGTGAGTGATCATCGGTAAAGGTTATGAAGTACGAGTACCTACCTCTAGCCTGAGTATTTAGTGGGCCACAGACATCCGTACGGATCAAATCCAACAGACCACTGGCTAGCGTACTTTGTCCAACAAATGGTTTCTTGGCCAGCTTTCCCTTCAGACAGGATTCGCAGGTCGGTAGGTTGCCCGAATCGTCTATTTCTAGACTCTTTGAGTCCACCAACCTTCTTATCCTATCTTTAGAGATATGACTTAACCTCGCATGCCATATCTCTGCGTTATTATGATCATCATGTTTTCGTTTGTGTTCTGCAGTCATAATCCAATTAGACTATTGAAGTATGTACAGACCATTGACCAATATCCCAAGCAGATGAGAAATACCATCTTTAATAATGAAAAAGCCATATTTTATTTATGGTAAATTCAAATCCCTCCTTATCAAGGACCGGGATGGAAACAATGTTTTTAATCATGCTAGGTACATAGAAACAGTCGTTCAGTACAATCCTAACATGACTACTAATGGCTAACTCTATTGACCCTACGGCTTCCGCAGCAACGGCCTTGCCATCGCCTAGCCTCAGGATCATCTCATCCTTGGTTAGCCTTCTGCTTCTTTGTAGTACCTGCAAATCATTGTAGATGTGAGCACCACACCCGGTATCCAATACCCATGAAGCAGAATTAGTTATCATATTTACTTCAACCACAAACATACCTGGGTTGGAGAGGAGTTGTGGGCACTCCCTCTTCCAATGCCCCTTCCCTTGGCAATGCATGCAGACATCATTTGCCTTGGACCGCTGAGAACCACTGAGCCTTCCCTTTCCCTTTGCTCGGTCCCACCGGAGCAGCAGGGACGCCCGGAGCGCGAGCAGGGGCTGCAACTGTTTTCCCTTTTCCCTTCTTCCTCTTCCAGCGTCCGACCTTCTTGCCATTCGCTTTGGAGGTCGAAGCCTCTCCTATCAATACCCCCAGCACTGACTTGTGGGTCGTTGCCTCGTATTGGACCAGCATATTGATTAACTCATGAATAGACTTCTCAAGTCTATTCATGTTGTAGTTTACAACAAACGGGTCATAGGACGGAGGAAACGACTGGAGGATCACGTCAATGTACGTGTCATTGTTAAGCCCAACTTTAAGGTCCTCGAGTTTCTCCACTAGGGAGAGCATCTTGACCCCATGACTTTATACAGACGCTCCTTCAGCAAGCTTGGTACCAAAGAATGCTTTTGTGGCGGCATATCTAATATGCCTGTCCGAAACCGCATAAACCTCGTTCATGCGGAGCATTATGGCGGACACGATGTCCAGCCTCTCATACTGCTTCTGGATGTCGTTAGACATCGAAGCCAGTATGATACTGCGTACTTTCCGGTTGTTCTCATGCCATTTCTCGAACGTCAAATATTCTTTTGGCGTGGACCCCTCCGGTAAGTCGCACGGCGGCGGCTCATCCAAGACGTAGCCTTGGTTCTCAAAACCAAGGATAATCCTCAGATTTCTCAGCCAGTCCGAGTAGTTCGTTCCGTTGAATTTATTAGTCTCAAGTACCATGGTTAATGGATTCTTAGACATATCTACATTAATGAAAATGTAAAGTAGAAATTAGCAGATGATGGTAATATTATTGTTCAAGTTGAAGACTTGGTCTTTTAGTCTTTAACCCTCCTACTATTTATACGAAAGTCCGCCACTCTCAAACGGAGTTTCGGGAACCATTTCCTAGTGGGCTCGGGATCCACAAGCGTAATCTCCATGCCCCGCTTTTACGATTCACATGAAGAAGACCTCGTGGGAGATATCCAATATCATTCTCATCCAATGAGATTTCCAAGATATTTTGCCTCACCTATTCGCATGGTTCCGAGGACTCCAAGCGAACCATGTTACTCAGTGTTGGGCCCGACCCATCAACCAAATCATGCCTCAAACTGTCGCGCCCCCACGACTCGTGAGACAGGGAAACAGCGAGCACAGTCTTTTTGTTCATAATAATGGTGCAGCTTTCCCTTAGTCCAAGTGTGCCACGACTTGTGAGACCACACTTGGGTAGTGGTAGCTTCCTCACCACATTGCTGTTGATGGAAGGCTCGGACAGATCAAAATACCATTTTGATCCAAGTTCATTCTGGGCCTAATATTTAATTTGGTCCAACCAAATGAGAGTATGTGTACGACCGAGACCTCATCATTATGGTATTTTAGCATGCATAAATATCCAATATTTAAAGCGATAAATAAATACACCGCATGCAGAAAACGTAGCATACCCCTGTTAGGATGATCACAAGCCCGACCTATGCGACTCCCTGAGCCCGCAGTGAGTCTATGGTCTGTCTAGGGTGGTCCTAAATTATTACAATAATAATATACCCATTGTCATTCCAATGGGCCTTGTAATGCTCTTGTTTCATGCCTTGATGCTCCACCTTGGGGTCTCCGACTCCAAATGCTTGTTAAAATCAAAACCTCACCAATCCAATCTACTCTCATTACAATGGAAAGTAATACACTGGTAATAACAACAAGCCTTAACATCATGAGGCTAAAAATGCGGGAGATGATAGTCCCAAAAACAAGAGGCATACAGGCCCCACCCATCAGAAAAAAAATGATCATACATTCATCCATACACAAGGTCTGGGGCTCTTATGATCATCCCATGTTGATTCCATCAACGCACACAACACAATTATTCCAAATAATCATGCATTAAACCAATGGATATTCCAAATATCCAAGTAATGTCCGACATCATAAAAGCATAAACATATAAACAATTTGCAAAATTCAAATTTCAAATTTAATGGACATTACAAACAATGCATCCAATGCATGTATTAATCCAAAATTAATTAAGCAAATTTAATCTAAGGAATAATCCAATTATTCCAAAATCAAATGTGCAAAATTACTACATTTTCATAATAATGTGTAGAGAATACAGAAAATTAAATTTTCCAGAAAATGTCGAAAAACGGCACAAAACGGCCTGGCCGTTGTGCTTGCCCACCACCCGCGCGCACAGGGCAGGCTGCGCACCCTGCACGCGTGCGCTCTGTGCCGCGCTGGCCTCGGCCGGCAGCGGCTGCCTGCGCACAGTGCGCGTGCGCAGGCACCCACCTGCTGTGCACAGGCGCGAGCGCAGGCACCCAGTTGCGCGCACGGCCGCCCCTGCCAGCAGGCACGCTGGCAGGCACGCCGACTAGGCCTGCGCGTAGGCGTGAGCCCGCGCGCGCCCAGCAGGGGCGGCAGCCAACCGCTGCCGCTGCTGTCCGAAATTAATTTTTTTCATGATTTTCAACATCATTTTTCAGCATAAAACAGTAATAATATTCTGAAAATAAGCATGCAATTTGAGATCCAATCTAATAAAATAAGCATGCCAAAAGTCCATCAAATTCAAACAATTGAATCATCATATTATTCACATATTTATGTAATCTAACATGCTCTTAAAGCCATAAAAGCAAGTAGATCATGCCATGCACGTAGGTCTATGACCCATACATCGAACCGGGCTCTGATACCACTTGAACGACAAGCGGATCCACCCGGGAGCGCGAGCGGAAGCGAGAAAACTTGAAATTATAAAATTGAATCGCATATAAGGCGAAATCCAAGGGGCGTACCTTTGGGTGCTCAACCGGGCGTTCGATGTAGGATATGTTAAAGTTAAAAGCATACTTATAACATATAGGGCATAGATGAAGAAGAGAGTTAAGATCTACTAAAGCGTCATAATCGTTACCTTGTAGATTTAACGTGTACTCGGCTACTAGCATTGTTCCCTTTTTCCAGAATGCTCACAAATCCAAAAGTATGGATTCTCCAAAGGTGATCCACACCACACAGGAAGAAACTCATGTTCTCCTTGCTAGAAGAGAATGAGTTTAAGAAGGAATCGGTTTAAGAGAAGAACACTATGGATTAGTGTTCTCTTAAACTTACATTGTTCTTCTTCTTGATTCAAAATCAAGTGAAGAACACAAGTGAATAGGGGGGGAGATGGCCGTGAGAGAGAGAGAGAGGAGAGGGCCGAATTTCACCTTCTTTTTCTTAGAAAAAGATGAATTATGATTCACATATGCTAGGTGTTGTATATACTCATATATATACATAATTAATGTGATTATTGGAATGTGTCTAGGTTCATCCAAGGATGTCTAGATACATTCCAATCAATCACCATTAATTCTTCAATCAAGCCTACCAAATTTCATGGTATGATCAAATCATACCGAAAGGGAAGGGCTTGATTGCAGTTGATTTGTCTCTTTCCAAAAGAGACAACTGAACATACCACCTTGCATGAAACATGGCTGATTTTGCTTCCTCCAAGGGAGCATTTCGGCCATGTCTAATTTTGGGAAGAACTCCAACTTCTTCCTATTCCAAAATAGGAATGTTTTCTCATCTCGGGTCAAATATAACGGACCGGGTTTTTATCGTAATCCAATTATGATGAACCCGATATTAAATCCAATTTAATGTCCACTTAAATTATTCCCGTGGATCTTTTATTCTAATTAAAAGATCCAACATCTCAACTTTCCATATATAATCGAAAATCCAATTTACCGATTAAACGAGGGCCCGATACAATATCGATCTGTCCATCCAATGGACTTTCCCTTAAGTAATCCGATTACTTATTGATTCTTGACTCCAAGTCAATCTCTCAACCTCCTCGGTGATTTGTGTGTGACCCTTTAGTTTCACCCTCAACTAGACTTGGGCCCGTGTCCCACAAGGACCCGTTACCATGGGTGGCCGTCTAGCAACGGTCCATGGCACTACAGATTAGGTGAATTGGCGTGAATATTTAGGCACCGATTCCGTACGGGTACGGTCCTTCCGTCTACCGTCTCCCGACCTTAGTCTAGGGTATGGAATTGGGCGTCGGTTCCCATCCTTGACTAGGCATCTATGCTTACTACTCGAGACTACATATGCTTCATTGCATCGACACGGTAAAACCATTCCCTGTTCGACCAACCACTGTGGCCACAGTTTTAAATAGCATGAACGTGTCTCCGAGTGAATAGGAGATACCTCTGTCACATACTGACAGGGGACGGATCCTCTTCTTGGAATCCACCGTCCTCGCTACACATTCTGACTGCACTGGACAAGGCTTATGATGATCATCTTACAGAATGATCACCTCTCGCTAGATCCAAGATACAGCCGTCTTGTGCACGCGACTGCCATGATCCCTCAAGTTTGAGGACTACTCCCGTACTATCGGAATCGGGAAAATCCTATCATACCGACCAAGCCTCCAAAGCTTCCATATGATAATCCTCGTGAGTTAGTCCAGTCGGCTCGATCCCAGTCGACCAACCCATCAAGATCGTGTAGGCGTCCCACGCCTGTCGCCGATGAAACGCGGCACTCATCCAATGAAAACGACTCTTGATGCAAGTCTCCACAGGACTCTCGAATGGGGGGAGCTACTCCCATAAGAGAGCTATGATCGGGCAAGTAGATAAAGTAGAGCTCGTGCTTCTTTGATTCGATAGTCGGAACTCTTGGCCTCTGAGTACATCTTAGGTGAGGTCTAACTCAAGAAAGATTAGTATTTGTACTTTAATTTCTCTTTTCCCTGGGGCAGCTAGTCAAAACTAATATGGCCCCTTCTCAAAGAGACTGCCCTTAGGGCTCGATTAAGTTAAGTCATTTAACAGCGGATAGACACAAGTTATGACAACCCTCACACAATGGAGGCTTTCGCTAAGATAATTCGCCCATACAATTGAAAGAATCGGGTACGGCCCGGGAACGCAACGGAAGCGTAAAAAACGTTAATTTAAAGCATAAATTTAAATGGGTTCAAAGGGAACACCCCTTTGAACCCGTTTAAATTTATGCTTTAAATTAACGTTTTTTACGCTTCCGTTGCGTTCCCGGGCCGTACCCGATTCTTTCAGTGGTATCAGAGCCCGGTTCGGTGTTGTGGCTATAGGAATTACATGTTATTATGTGTTAAGCATGAAGAACATGTTTAAATTGCTTTTGGAAAGCATGATTTATGGCTTTAATGCATGATAATATGTGTAGAAAATATGTGTTAATTTTGCTTTTGAAATTATGGATATCCATGCATTTTTGAGAATTGGATTTTCTGTAAATGCATGTTTAATTTCAGTTTTTATAGCAGAAGTTTAAATTAAATAAAAAAAAAAAAAAAAAAAAAGAAAAAAGTGAAAAACGGTGCCGGCCGCCCGGCAGGGGCAGCAGGCGCGCGCGCAGGCAGGGGCGCCTGCGCGCGGGCGTCAGCCCGTGCGCGCTGCTGGGCGTGCGCGCCGCGCGCCTGCTGCTGCACGCGGGCGGCCGCGCGCGCTGCTGAGCGCGCGCGCGCACGGCCGTCTGGGACGGCCGGTCGGCAGCACTGTTTTGTGCCGTTTTTGCCGTTTTTTCCGGAAAATTGGATTTTCCTGATTTCTGCTAGTTTTCTGAAATTATTAATTTTGGCATATTTTAATTTTGGTTAAATTGGATTTTCTAAAATTATTTTTTTTATGCCTTAGATTATTTTGGAAATGGTTTCCAAACAAAAAAAAAAAAAAATTGTACATTGGATGTATAGTTGATATCCATATTTTTAATTGCATTATTAATATGATATTTTCTGCATTTTATTATGTTTATTGTTTTAGATATTGGATATCTATTTATAAATGCATGGGATGTATTTATTTGTTGGCATGTTTATATTTGATATAAATGTGCTTTATTGTTGTTTATTTGATAAACAATAAGGATGATCACTAGCCCATTGACCTATGTATGGTTTATATTTTTGTTGGGTGAGGCCTGCGTGCCTCTTTGTTTTCCTCTTCTCTCTATCGTTTTTAGCCTTGGAATAATAAGGCTTTCTTCCTCTCTTTTAATGTACTCCCCCCGACTTCTGATTGGGGTTTCTTTTAAGTTGTAATGAGAGTAGATTAGACTGTGAGGCTTTATTTTATTAAATGTAAGCTTCCAAGGAGATGAAGGTCCGGTGGACGGAGCCCACGGTGGAAGGTCAAGAAGAACAAAGAAGGATTTACAAGGCCCCATTAGAATGATAATGGGATGTAAAAAATTGTAATAGTGTAGGCTTACCCTAGATTGACCATAGATCCACTGCGGGCTCAGTGGATCACTTAGGAACGGGCTTGTGATTATCCTAACAGGGGCGTGCTAGGCTTGTTTTGCATGTGTTTAATGTTTTAATGCTTTGATGTATGATGTGTTTGGAATGCATTATTTACATTAAATGTTTAAAACTTGAGCATGCAAAGTACTAATAATGATGAGGTCTCGGTCTTAATAAACTATAACTCTCACTTGGATGGTCCAAGTAAATATTAGGCCCAAAAATGGAATTAAAATCAAATGGTTTGATTATTCCAAGCCTTCCATCCATAGCAATGTAGTGAGGAAGCTACTTTCACCCATTCGTGGTCTCACGAGTCGTGGCACGTTTGGAATGAAAGAAAGCTGCACTGTTGTTATGAACGAATGGAATATACTCCTATTTCCCTGTCTCACGAGTCGTGGGGGCGATAGTTGAGATATTCATTTGGTTGATGGGTCGGGCCTAACGCTAAGTAACATGATTCGCTTGGAGTCCTTGGGATCATGTGAAGAGGCGAGGCAAAATATCTTGGGGATCTCATTGGATGAGAATGGTATTGGATACCTCCCACAAAGCCTTTCCCATGTGAATCGTAAAAGCGGGGCATGGAGAATTGCGTTTGTGGACTCCGAGCCCACTAGGAAATGGTTTCCCGAAAACCCTACTTGAGAGTGGTGGGCTTTTTGAAGAAATAGTGGGAGGGGTTAATGACTAAAGACCAAGTCTTAACTTGAATTCTATATTATAATAATCTACTAAATTTCTGCTTTACATTTTTGAATGTAGATGTCTAAGAATCCGCTCGCTGTAATTTTTGAGACTAATAAATTTAACGGAACAAACTATAACGATTGGCTGCGAAATCTGAGGATTGTCCTAGATTTTGAAAACTAGGCTTACGTTCTGGATAAGCCACTTCCTCGGGTCTTGCCGGAGGGGTCCTCGTCAGAAGAGCGTTTGACGTTCAATGAATGACAGGAGGACAACCGCAAGGTCCGCAGCATCATACTGGGATCCATGACTAATGAGATCCAGAAACAGTATGATCGGCTGGATGATGTCAGCTCGATAATGCTCCGCATGAAAGACGTTTATGCGGTACCGGACCAGCATATTAGATATGCTGCGACGAAGGCATTTTTCGGAGCTAAGATGACAGAAGGGTTTTCTGTACACCAGCATGGAGTGATGATGCTATCCCTAGTGGAGAAGCTCAAAGACCTCCGAGCTGATCTTGAAAAAGAAACGTACATCGACGTGATCCTTCAGTCTCTTCCTCCCTCTTTTGACCCGTTTATCGTGAACTATAACATGAATGGGCTTGAAAAAGACCTTCATGAGTTGATAAACATGTTGGTCCAGTACGAGGCAACGATTGAAAAGTCTGCGCCGTCGGTATTGGTTGGGGAGGCTTCGACCTCAAGAGCGAAAGGCAAAGGGGCCGGAACGCTGGAGGAGGAAGAAGGGTAAGACAGAATCAGCCGCTGCAAGCGCACAGAGCGCTCCTGTTGCCATGCTGGGCATGGGCAAAGGAAAGAGGAAGGCGGTTCGGCAGTCAAGGATTGCAAAAGATGTTTGCATATATTGTCGTGAAAAAGGGTATTGGAAGAGGGAGTGTCCTAAACTCCTCTCCAACCAAGGTACATTTGATTTGAGCTTTAACATGATTACTATTCTACTTCTTGGGTATTGGATACCAGTTGTAGAGCTCATATCTGCAAATGGTTTGCAGGAAATGGGAAGGAGTAGAAGGCTAAGACGGAGATGGTTCTAAAGCTAGGCAATGGCTGGGTTGTTGCTGCAATTGCTATGGGACCAATTAGGCTTAGCCAGTGATCATGTTAGGATAGAGTTGATAGGACACAATTATGTAACCTAGCATGATCAAATTATGTTTTTCTATTGTTGGACAATAAGGATTACATGTTTTTGATCAATGAAAGCTTCTTTTATTTGACAAAGAATGAATATTCTTGTCTGCTAGGTTGTTTGCATAATTGTTTCAATACTATCCCATAATTAGATTATGAATGCTCAAAACAAATGATGAAATGGATAATCAAGATAAACTCACAGATTTGGCATGCAAAGCTAGGTCACATTCCTCTAGATAGGATAAGGAGGTTAGTAGATTCAAGGAGTCTAGAAATAGACAATTTGAGCCTGCTAGCTTGCAAGTCCTTCCTGAGCAGGAAGATGGCCAAGAAGCTCTTTGTAGGACAAAGTATGCTTGCTAGTGGTCTGTTGGATTGGATCCAGTCAGACATCTGTGGGTCACTGAGTACACAAGACCAGTAGAGGGTTCACAAGTCTAAGGGCCTTTGGAAGGCTCAGGGAATTAGATTTGAAGTGGGAATCAAACTGGTAGCAAAATTAACCTTCGATTGGATCGAGTGGTGTGTATTTAGTGTGAGCTCTTGATGTATCTAAATGGGAATGGAATTCTCACTCAGTGGAATTCTTCCTGGAACGCCACAATTGAACGGCGTCTCTGATAAAGGAGGAATCGAACCTTGTTGGACATGGTTCGATCGGTGTTTTCACTGAACTACCTTGGCCCATCTGGGCGTGTTCTTAAGACAGTGGCCAAGTTGTAAAACATGGAACTTTCTAAAGATCGTGGCCCAGACGCCATATTGGATATGGCATGGCAAGCCTGTATCTTACAAAGTACTTGAGTATGTAGGATGGTCTTGCATACGTCAAGGGACTAGTGGGAGGCAAACTAGGTCTGCGCAGGTTCATGTGTTGTCCTAAGGGAAATTGGATTTCAAAGGATAACCGGTGTAAGGAGTAGCTCCTTGAGGAATCAAGTAGAGCGACACCTCAGTATGATATAGCAAACATCATTTGTAATCAAGTTTTCCTACTGACTATATTCCAGTCCTCCTAAGGATGACCAGAATATCCTAGATACCTGAGAGGTACAGGTTTCTGGGTCAGTCCTGTCAATTGGATTATAATCCAAAAGACATAAGGAGAAGCAATGTTGGACATTGGATTGAATCAATGGCTTGGAGCCATGGAATTCGACATGGAATTCAAACTAGGTTTGAAACTCTATGTAACTGGAATATTCGTTTTGATGAGTTCATGTGGGGTATGACTCGATCAGTAACGAGCTTTGAGGGTCAGTGGGAGTTTAGTTGTGTTCCTAATGTTTAAGTGTGTAACGTCTTATTCCTTTGGAATGAATTTAAGATGTTAGGAAACACTGAAACACAGACGTTGTTCACGCAATTCTCCATGAAAGGAATTGGATTCCTATATATAGGGTTAAGCTGTCCAAGACTCAGTCAGGTTGACTGATGAGGAAGCTTAGATGTTTGACATCCCCTACGTCTTTGCCGTAGGCAACATGGGTATGTTGTATGGTGCATTGGACCTGATGTTGTGTATGCTTTCGGCATAACGACAGAAATCGGGTGTGTACCGAGGAGGCAGTAGACTGCTGTTGAGAACAGTCTTTTATACCTGAATAAGGATTAAAGAAGTGTTCTTGATGCAAGTTCAATGGAGAGTTGATTCTGGAAGGCTATAGCGATACTAGCTTCCAGGATCATGTGAATCATATCTAGTCTCATTATGAACATATATTCAGGCTTAATGGTAAGGTGGTGGCTTGGAAAGGTTTCAAGCGGGACACCACGACGGACCATGAAAGTTGAATGTATGGCAACTTTAGAAGTTGCTCCGGAGAGTGGTTTGGATGAAAAACTACATCCAATGGTTGGGTGTGGTGCCTAGCACGTGCTAGCCAGTAGTTACCTTGGAGGATAACAACATGGCTGTAGCGCAAGCTATAGGACCGAGATCTCATCATGGATCCAGGAAAATTCTTAGACAGTACCATCTGCTTGGAGCAATGGTATGAAGAGGTGACGTGCGGTTGGACCGCATCATCTTGGCAGAAATAAGGTAGACCCGTGAGACCGAGCCGGATATCGCAGATTACTCATGCTCAGATAAGTCTGAGCAACATGGGTGATTGGCTTTAGGTCAAGTGGGAGATTGTTAGAATAGGTGACCAGAAAGCCAATTGGATTGGCGGTTTTGGGTACTATTTAGCAATCTTTATTGACTTGATGAATATAGTAAGTATTCATCCGTGGCACTATGTGTTTGTTGTGCTTACTGATTACGTTAAACGATGTTTTAACGTCACAACAAATGCCCACAGACCAATTGTATAACCCATGTAGTTGGGCTGCGCATTGGATGGCAGCTATGAAACCAACTTCTGAGGGTTGGTCTGGAATGTTCCAAGTCGAGGACCTCGAGACAGGGCATCGAGGGTCCTACAGAGACTTGCACTAAGGATTGCATTCATTGGATGAGTGCCGTGTTTCATCGGCGACAGACATTGGACGTCTATGCAATATTAGTGGGTTAGTTGACGTGGGTGTTAGCTGACTGAACTGACTCGCGGGAATCGTCATATGGAAGCCTTGGAGGCTTAGTCGGTATGACTGGAATTCTCGGCTCCGATAGTACGAGATTAGTCCTCGGACTTGAGGAATCATGGCAGTCACATGCATATGAAGGTTGTATCTAGGGTCTGGCAAGAGATGCCCGTATCTGGGATACGTTCATCATAAGCCTCATCCAGTGCAGTCGGAATATGTATTGAGGACGGTGGATTCCAAGATAGGATCCGTCACCTGTCAGTATATGACAGTCGAGTCTCCTATGCGCTCTGAGACGGTTTAAGCTCTTTAAGTCTGTGGCCACAGCGATTGGTCGAGTAATGGTTTCCTACGTCGATCAATAGAGCAAACGCGTCTCGAGTTATTGAGCATAGTTGTCTAGTCCAGGATGGGAACCGACGCCAAATTCCATGCCCTAGACTTAGACCGGGAGACGGATGATGGAAGGACCGTACTCGTATGGTAATCGAGAGCCTAAATGTTCACGCCAACATTCACCTAGTCTCTAGTGCCAATTTTTCGATTAATGGTTAATTGGAAAATAGTTAATTAAATTGGATTTAACCAATTGTGTTGGACACAAGCCCAAGTCTAGCTGAGGGTGAACCTAAAGAGTCACACACAAATCACTATGTTGGTAGAATTAATTTGGATAATTCTAGAAGAAGCGAATTCTCTTTAGGATTCACCCTCAGCTAGACTTGGGCTTGTGTCCAACACAATTGGTTAAATCCAATTTAATTAACTATTTTCCAATTAACCATTAATCGAAAATCGCCCGTCACCATGGGTGGCCGTCTAGCAACGGTCCATGGCACTAGAGACTAGGTGAATGTTGGCGTGAACATTTAGGCTCTCGATTACCATACGAGTACGGTCCTTCCATCATCCGTCTCCCGGTCTAAGTCTAGGGCATGGAATTTGGCGTCGGTTCCCATCCTGGACTAGACAACTATGCTCAATAACTCGAGACGCGTTTGCTCTATTGATCGACGTAGGTACCAATGGCGTGGATTCCTATTGCTTTTTTTCCAACTGGGATTAGTGAGACCCGAAAGGTCAAGGCACAAAATCTAAGACACTGTTAGGTGACCTGCCATCTACGACCTGAAATGGTTAAACCCTTTTTCTTTTACTTTGACTACTCTATTCCTACGAAACGAACCAATAAAGAGTGGGGAAGGGACGGATTAGGTCTTTTAATAGCCACTGCTCGCTTTATTAAAGGTGAATAGAAAGATGTTAAGGTATTCTGATTCACTTATGAAAGATCCTGTTATTGGCCTTTCACTCTATCGTAGATGTACGACATCAGCGCTCTCCTCTTCTGGCTAGAATGAAAACAATCTCAAGTCGAGGAGAACCAGTATACCAGCTAATCACTCGTGCGAGTAAGTCAGGATGAAAGAAAGGGGTAAGGGAAGTTCAAAGTCAAATGGTTTCCTAGGGAGGAGAAGGAAAGGAGTGCATTCTATAGTTTCGGTACCAAGCCAATAGCCCACGTTCGTATCCTGTCTTTCATTCAAACCTAAGATCATGAATCTCTTGAGCCCATTCACAAGAACCGGCCCAAAAGAGGCTCTTTCCTCAAACTGGCACTCTTCTCTTGAAATGTCCGTGTTCGAGGGAAACTTTTTGTAAGACCAACAATCCCGAGAAAAGGGAAAGTTGCACAATTCCAATTCAAGTTGACGAGGGATAGGGACGATGAAAGAACTAAACTAGCTGCAAAGGCCTTCCATTGCTTTTGCGAGAGAGGACTAAGGGATAAGGAAAGCAGGGCGCAAGATCGGATTACGCTTTTTCCGGCGAGGGAAAGCAGCTCCTTCCATTCCATGGCTACTACTCGGATGAATTTCGAAGAAAGGGGTCAAACTCGAATATAAAAAAAGAAAACCTTCCCCCTTAGAAACTTCCTTGAACAGCCACCACCCCTGGCATCTCCTCTGTAAACTGGATCTCTTCTCTTAGGTTAAACAATCGAATCTCCTAGCTCTCGATCAAACCCATATCCCAATCGCCCTCTCAGAGGAATGTGCATCTAAAAGATCCTTGATGCTGTGTCCAATCCCAAATCTATACATATGACCAGCAACAAGAAAAATAAATGCAATAGCTAAATGATGATGAGCCATATCAGTCAGCCATAAACTTTGTGTTTGTGGATAGAATCCCCCAAGAAGAGTTAGAATGGCCGTTCCTGCTCCTTGGGAGGTCCCAAATAAATGACTACTTGAATCAGGGTTTTGAGCATAAAGATTCCACTGACCTGTAAAAAGTGGGCCTAACCCTTGGTGATGCGGTAATACATCTAAGAAATTATTCCATCGAACATACTCCCCTCTGGATCCAGGAATAGCCACATGTACTAAATGTCCTGTCCAAGCTAAGGAACTTATGCCAAAGAGTCCTGACAAATGATGATTCAGACGAGATTCGGCATTTTTGAACCACGAAAGGCTCGGTTTCCATTTCGGTTGTAAGTGTAGCCAACCTGCTATTAAGGATATGGCAGAAAGAAATAATAAAAAAAGAGCTCCAGTATACAGATCTTCATTAATGCGTAAACCGATTGTATACCACCACTGATAAACACCAGAATAAGCGATATTCACTAGGCCAAGAGCACCCCCTTGAGTAAAAGCTTCCAAGGCCGGTTTACCAAAATGAAGATCCCAAATTGCATGAGCAATAGGTCTCACATGTAAAGGGTCCTGTACCCATGATTCAAAATTTCCTTGCCAAGCTACATGAAAGAGATTTTCGGAAGTCCACAGAAAAATTATTGCTAATTGACCGAAGTGAGAAGCAAAAATATTCTGATAAAGACGTTCCTCAGTAATATCATCATGACTTTCGAAGTCATGTGCGGTAGCAATACCAAAACAAATACGACGAGTAGTGGGGTCCTGAGCTAACCCTTGGCTAAACCTTGGAAATCTTAATGCCATAATGCCTTTCAAATCCTCCTAGCCATTATCCTACTGCAATAATTCTTGCTAAGAAGAACGCCCATGTTGTGGCAATTCCACCCAGAAGGTAATGGGTTACTCCTACAGCACGTCCTTGTACAATGCTCAAGGCTCTCGGCTGAGTAGCAGGAGCAACTTTTAATTTATTATGAGCCCAAACGATGGATTCAATAAGTTCTTGCCAATAACCACGTCTAATGAATAGAAACATTAAACTGAAAGCCCATACAAAATGAGCACCTAGGAAAAAAAGGCCATATGCAAATAATGACGAACCATAAGACTGAATTACCTGGGATGCCTGTGCCCAGAAGAAATCCCGGAGCCACCCATTAATAGTAATAGAACTCTGCTCAAAGTTTCCTCCTGTGATATGAGTTACTACCCCTTGATCACTTATACTGCCGCAAACATCTGGCTGCATTTTCCAACTGAAATGGAATATTACTATCGAAATAGAATTGTACATCCAGAATAGTCCTAAGAAGATATGATCCCAAGCCGATACTTGACATGTACCCCCTCTTCCAGGTCTATCACAAGGAAAACGAAAACCAAGATTTGCTTTATCCAGTATCAAACGGGAGCTACGAGCAAATAGAACACCTTTCAGGAGTATCAATACCGTTACATGAATCGTAAATGCATGGATATGATGTACAAAAAAATCCGCGGTTCCTAACGGAATAGGTAACAAAGCCACTTTGCCGCTCACTCCTACTAAATCACCACCCCCCAGGTTAAACTGGTGCTTGCCGTTGCACTAGGAGCCGTTGCACCGGGTGCTAAAACGTGGGTGTTTTGTATCCATTGAGCAAAAACGGGTTGTAATTGTATAGCGGTATCTTAAAACATATCTTGAGGATGTCCTAAGGCGCTCATAGTATCATTATGAATATACAAACCAAAACTGTGAAAGCCCAGAAATATACATGCCCAGTTGAGATGTGATATGATTGCATCACGATGTCTAAGGACACGAACAAATAGATCGTTGTATCGAGTAGTTGGATCATAGCCTCTTACCATAAAAATGGTTGCATGCGCAGCAGCACCAAATATGAGAAATCCACCAATCCACATGTGATGTGTGAACAATGGCAGTTGTGTACCATAGTCAGTAGCTAGTGTTAGAATAGGTGACCATGTAAGCCAATTTTGGCAGGAATATGTAACCTATGTCTAGAAAATTCTTTGGTATTTGATAAAATATTTATGAATAAAGAAGTGAAAATTCATATGGCAATACTTTGTTTACGTTCACTTATCTGCATTTACATTTCTGTTCACTACGCAAACAAAGCCCACGGACTGAGATACGATTTCGGGGACTGGGACTACGCTTGGAGGTAGGTCCATGAAATCAGTCTTACCGAATCAGTCCGGAAATCTCCAAGACAAGGAATCCCGAAAATGGGTACCGGGATTCCCTTTGAGACTTGCACTAAGCATCTGCTGTCGTATTTCATCGACGGGTGACGAAGGTCGTCTAAGCAGTGTTAGTGGGTCAGCGTGCTAGGAAGCAGCTGACGGAGGTGACTCGCGGGAACCGTCTTACGGAGGGCCTTGAGTATGGTCAGCAAGGTATGACGAGTATTCCCGGTTCCAATGGTACAGGCCAAGTCCTTTGACTTGAGGAACTGTTGAGTTTACCTGTGCATCAGGTCTGTATCTTAGATATGGTGAGAGATTGCCAAAATACTCTTGAGTAGTCATAAGCCATGTCTAGTGCAGCTCGGGTGAACAAAGTGACAGTAGTTTCCAAGAAAGGATCTGTCTCCTGTCAAAAGGTGTTGACAGTTGAGTCTCATATATGCTCTGTGTCTTGTCCCTGAAATCTGTGGCCACAGTGACTGAACAGAAGGGAAAAAGGTTTCCCTTGCGGCGTTTGGTGAGGACAGACCGACACTTAGGTCCAAGATGGGTACCTGCATTTTCCGTGCCCTAGACCCTAAGTGATGAGACCGAAGACAGAAGGACAAGTGTACTGTTAGAGCCTAAATGTTCATCCCCGAATATTTCACCTAGTCTCTAGTGTCATGGACCGTTGCTAGATGGCCACCTATGGTAACGGACAGATTCTAGGAATCTGACCAAGTCTAGCTGAATGGTGAACCTAAAGAGTCACACACTATCCACACAGACACTTAGTATTTAATTTAGAATTAAATATTGGAGTAAAGGAATGATTAAATTAGATTTAATCGGGTCCTATATTTTCTTGAAGAAATTAATTCCTTCTATTTGATAAAGGGAATTAAATTAATAAATAGGATTTATTAAAAGGGTTGATTTAGTGGGCTTAGAATAAATTATAATATTTATTTATTATATTATATTTATTCTTTTAGCCTTTTGGAATATTTAATAGGATTTAAATATTCCATTAAATTAAAATCAACGGTTGAGATGGAAAGGGGAGATGGAAGGCTAGGATTCGTTTGACTAGGTCAAACACTAGTTTGACTAGGACTTTGACTAGGTCAAAATCCTAGTCAAATTAGGTTACTTAGAGTTTGAGTTTAAAGAGGATTAAACTCTTCCTCTATATAAACCCCTAGCTTCCAACATTTAAGAGATTGATGATTCTTGAAAAACACACACAACACACACTCTCCCTCTCCTACCTCTCGTCCGCCCCTCTCTCTTTCTCTAGCAAGAAAATATTTTTTTTCCTTAGTTCTTTTTGTTCTTGGAACATCAAGAACTTAGACGAACCAATACCGTTAATTGATAACGAGTTATTGATTCGTCCACTCAAAAAATAATACTTGTTCGTTGCTAGCACGACGTGCAAGATACGTGGGTGGATCGTGTGCCACGATTTGGAGGATCTCAAGAACGAGGTCTTGGTGCAAAACGGGGAACAACGCGAGTAGCAGTTGAAGACGAAAACGACAACGGGTAGGTCTCGTTTAAGATTTTTGTCCCTCTTTATTTTTCAACTCTATGGCCTCCATGATTTATTTAATTGTTTTATGATCATGAGATACACCGAACGCCCGGGAAACTCAAGGGCACACCCCTTGAGCGTGTTCTTTAAATTAAAAGCATGCCTTTTATTTTGTAAATTTAATATGTTTATTTTCACCGCGCTTCCGCATTCGCGCAATTCCCGGGACGATCCATCGGATTTTCTTTCAGTGGTATCAGAGCCCGGTTCGGTGTATAGGCCTAGGGTTTATGTGCGTTATAAGCATGAAACGTGAAATTGGCATGTTTTTATTAAATCTTGATTGTTCTTGATTTTAAGCATGTCGATTTTATTTTTTGATTCGTGTGAATTTATGAATGTTGGTGATTTTCTATTTTTCTTGGGAAACGGGGTGGAAAATTGAACGGAAAACGAGAAACGACGCAGCCGGCCAGCCGGGAGGGCTGGCCGCACGCTGCCGGCAGGGCAGACGCGCGCAGGCAAGGGAGGCCTGCGCGCGCCCACCCAGCCGGCCGCGCGGGGGCAGCACGCAGCCAGGAAGGCTGCGCGCAGGCGCGCACGCACGCAGACAAGGGTGTCTGCGCGCGCGCGCGCGCAAGGCCGCGCGCCTGCGAGTCCGCGCGCGGACGGGCCCTGGGCGGCGCCGCCAGGCTCGCGCGCACGCAAACGAAGGAGTCTGCGCACGCGTGCCCAGTACGCGTCTGCGCGCGCACTGCGCACGGCACGGCCGGCAGCCAGTAGGCCAGCGCGCGCAAGGCAGGGGAGCCTGCGCGCGCGCGGCCTGCCGGCCTGTCGGGCCGCGCAGCGCGCTGCCGGCCAGGCGCGCGTGCCGGCGGCGGCGGCGGCAGCTGCTGCTGCTAGGGTTTCAAAACCCTAGCAGTATTTTTCTTTTATTTTTTAATTATTTTCAGTTTTAATTTTGAATTAATTCTGAAAAATCATTTTTTGGTTCAATTATGCCTATTTTTTTTAAAGACATTATTTTAGGAGTAAAATAAATTGGATTTGGAATCCCGGGGTTATTTAACTTAAAATAATGAGGAAAGGTTTTCCTAAAACGAGAAAATATTATTACCAATATTTGTGTTTTATTTTTCACACGTTGTGCACATATTCATTAATTATTTTGGATATTTATGATTGGAAATCATATGTTGGTGGTATTATGTAATTATGTGATTGGATCATGTGATTATGTGTGTTGGATGGAAATGGATGATCGCGAGCCCTAAGACCGGATGTATGGTTTATTTTCTGTTGGGCCTGTGTGCCTCTTTTACTGCTTTCTCCTTCTCTCTTTCTAGTTGCCTTGGAATAATAAGGCATTCTACCTCCCTCCTTATGTACTCCCCCCGGGTTTTCGCTGGGGTTTCTATTTTTCAATATGTAATGAGAGTAGACTAGGAGTGAGGTTTCCTTTTTTTTTTGTAATTGGTGGAGAAGAAGGAAGGACCACATGGAGAGCCCAGACGGGAGGCCCCTTGGTGTTTTCCATGAAGTGAAGAAAGAGAAAAAGAGACCAAGGCCCATCAGCATGATGATTGGGTTACTATTAATGTAATAGTATAGGACCAACCCTAGATTGACCATAGATCCACTGCGGGCTCAGTGGATCGCATAGGATACGGGCTCGCGATCATCCAACAGGGGCGTGCTAGGCTTTAATTTTGCATGTGGTTATGATGATGGATGAATGGATTATTTATTTATCGTATAACTGCTATGAATGGTTTATTTACGCATTATGGATGTATGTGTAGATATTTATTTGAGATCTCGGTCATTACTTACTCTCACATTGGTTGGACCAATGTCAAAATATTAGACCCTAGACAAAGTGGACATGAACTCTAGGAGTTTGTCCATGCCTTCCAATCCATGGCATAGTGAGGAAGCTGCTTTAGGTCAATAGCGTGGTCTCACGAGTCGTGGCACGTTATTGTACTTAAAGGAAGCTGCATTATGTCATGAACGAAAAGCGGGCTGCTGCTACCTGTCTCACGAGTCGTGGGGGTACCAGTGGGTCCGTGGCTCGATCGATTGGGTTGGGTCTAACACCCAATTAACATGATTCGCTTGGAGTCTTCGGGATCATGTGAAAGGGTGAGGCAATAATCTTGGGAATCTCGTGGAACGAGACTGGTATGGAATACCTCCCACAGGATCTTTTCCATGCGAATCGTAAAAGCGGGGTATGGGAAAAATCGCTGTGGATCCAAGCCCACTTGGAAAGGATTTTCCGAAAATCACGTTTGAGAGTACCGTGTTTTCGTATAAATAGTGGGAGGATTAAATGACTAAAGTCCATGCATTTAATTATTTTATCAAACCACCGTCTTTTATTTTCTGCTGATCGCGCGCTGTTTTCTAAAATGTAGATTTTAAAATGTCTAAGAACCCACTTTCCACCATTCTTGAGACAAACAAATTCAATGGAACAAACTACAACGACTGGTTGCGAAATCTCAGGATAGTCCTAGATTACGAGAACCAAGGCTACATCATGGACGAGCCTCTCCCTAGGACCTTACCGGAAGGATCCACGCCAGAAGAACGTGAGACGTTCAAGACTTGGCATAAGGATAACAGGAAGGTCCGTAGCATCATACTTGCTTCGATGACCAATGAGATTCAGAAGCAGTATGAAAGGCTAGACGATGTCCCTTCCATTATGGCTCGCCTAAAGGATTGCTATGCAGTCCCGGACCGGCATACTAGGTATGTCGCGACCAAGGCGTTCTATGGAACTAAAATGACAGAAGGATCCTCTGTACAAGAGCACGGGGTTAAAATGCTTACCCTGGTGGAAAAGCTCGAGGACCTAAAGGCAGGTCTCGATAATGAAACGTACATAGATGTGATCCTTCAGTCACTCCCACCCTCCTTTGACCAATTTATCGTCAACTACAACATGAACGCACTTGAGAAGGGCATTCATGAGTTGATCAATATGTTGGTGCAATACGAGGCAACGACTAAGAAGTCCACGCCTTCGGTATTGTTTGGAGATGCTTCGACTTCTAATACGAAAGGCAAGGGTGCCGGACGTTGGAAGAAGAAGAAAGGGAAGGGAAAGGCCGTCAAAGCAGCTACGAACACTAAGAGTGTTCCCATTGCCAAAGAGGGGAAAGGCAAAGGAAAGGGAAAGGTTGTCTCCAAGCAACAGTCAAAGGCATATGACATATGTATCAACTGCCGTGAGAAAGGGCATTGGAAGAGAGAGTGCCCCAAACTCTTCTCGAACCAAGGTATATATGTGATTGAGGTTAATATGGTCACTAGTTCTGCCTCTTGGGTATTAGATACCGGCTGTGGAGCTCACATTTGCAATGACTTGCAGGTGTTGAAAAGAAGCAGAAAACTGGGTAGCGGGGACATGATCCTGAAGCTTGGGAATGGCAAGGCCATCTCGGCAGAAGCAGTAGGATCCGCCACTCTAGTGATTAGTGATAATATTAGCATAGATTTAGAACAAGTTTATTTTGTACCCAGTATGATTAAAAACATCATTTCCATTCCATTGTTGGACAATAGTGGTTATGAGTTTAGAATCAATAAAAATTGCTTTTATTTGATGAGGTGTGGAATTGCTCATCTACTTGGTACATTACATAACGGACTCTATATCTTGCAACAAACGAATTTCGTCCTCAATACACAACACAAACGAAAATTAGATAATAACGGGAACACACGTCTGTGGCACGCTAGGCTAGGTCACATATCCCAAGATAGGATGAAAAGGTTGGTAGACTCAAAGAACCTAGAGGTTGGGGACTTGAGCGATCTACCAACTTGTGAGTCCTGTCTAAGAGGGAAAATGACCAAGAGGCCCTTTGTAGGACAAAGCAGGCTTGCCACAGGTCTGTTGGACTTGGTCCATACAGACGTATGTGGACCACTAAGGACGCAGGCCCGAGGTGGGTTCTCCTACTTCATAACCTTCACCGATGATCATTCACGGTATGGTTATGTTTACCTGATGAGGTACAAGTCTGAAGCTCTTGAGAGGTTTAAAGAATTCAGACTTGAAGTGGAGAACCCAACCAACTGCAAAATTAAAATCCTTCGTCGGATCGAGGCGGTGAATACCTTAGTACGGACTTCCTAAATTATCTAAAAGAACATGGTATAATATCAGAATGGACACCTCCAGGAACACCGCAGTTAAATGGTGTCTCTGAAAGGAGGAATCGAACCCTGTTGGACATGGTTCGGTCCATGATGAATTTTACCAAATTGCCCTTATCGTTTTGGGGCTATGCACTAGAAACAGCGGCCAAATTATTGAATTTGGCGCCTACTAGCACATTGACCCAAACACCATATGAGATATGGCACGGCAAGCCTGCATCCTACAACTACTTGAAAGTGTGGGGTAGCCCCGCATACGTCAAGAGGTTAGTGGGTGATAAGTTAGAATCTAGGTCTAGCTTATGCAGGTTCGTTGGATACCCTAAAGAAACTGCGGGTTATTACTTTTATGACCCCTTGGAACAAAAGGTGTTTGTTTCAAGAAATGCAGTATTCTTGGAGCAAGGCTTCCCGGAGGATATCCAACCTGATGAGCTGATCCTTGAGGAATCAAGTGATGGAATCCAGCCATCAGAAGAAGCCGTGGAACCCTTACTTAGAGGATTCAGGATAGACAGCCGAAGGGCTGACCAGCCTCGAGAAGTCCAACGTGCTAGGCATGAAGGACAACCTCAGGAACAGCCAGCCCCGGTTCCTGAACCACCGGCTCCGATACAGTCAGCGCCCACAGTCACCACTGACGTTCCCGTTCTCCGTAGGTCCACTAGAGAGTCCAGACCTCCAATGAGATATGGCTTTCTAGGTGCGACCGATCTTTTGGATAACGATCCTAAGACTTATGGAGAAGCGATGTCTGACATCGACTCCGGGAAATGGTTTGAGGCCATGAAAGCCGAAATGGACTCCATGAGCGAGAACCAAGTCTGGAGTCTTGTAGATCCACCGAAAAGTGTTAAGCCAGTGGGCTGTAAGTGGGTCTACAAGCGCAAACTTGGCTTTGATGGGGAAGTCACAACCTTTAAGGCTAGGCTTGTAGCTAAGGGATACACTCAACGACCCGGGGTCGATTTTAAGGATACCTACTCGCCAGTAGCCATGGCTAAGTCCATTCGGATTCTGCTCGCCATAGCAGCATGGTATGACTATGAGATATGGCAGATGGACGTGAAAACGGCCTTCCTCAACGGTTTCGTTGAAGAAGAGATCTATATGGATCAGCCGCAGGGTTTCACGGTCACTGGAGAAGAACAGAAAGTCTGTCGCCTCCAGAAGTCCATCTATGGCCTCAAACAAGCCTCCCGAAGTTGGAACATTCGATTTGATGAAGTAATACGGGGTTATCACTTCATCAAAAACGAATCCGACCCTTGTGTATACAAAAAGGTCAGTGGGAGCTCAATAGTGTTCCTAGTGCTTTATGTGGATGACATTCTGCTCATTGGTAATGACGTCAGAATGTTAGGAAACACAAAAGCATGGTTGTCAACCCAGTTTTCCATGAAGGACTTGGGTGAAGCCTCCTACATCCTAGGCATCCAGATTGTCAGGGACAGATCTAAAAGGATGTTAGGACTCACCCAAAACTCGTATATGGAGAAAGTCCTAAAGAGATATCGAATGGACAACTCCAAACGAGGATTCCTTCCAATGAGGCATGGGATCAAGTTATCTAAGAAACAGTCCCCACAGACTGATGAGGAACTTGAAAGGATGAAGGTCATCCCCTATGCCTCCGCCGTACGTAGCATACAATATGCGGTCCACTGCACTAAGCCTGACATTGCGTACGCTTTGAGCGTGACAAGCAGATATCAGTCCTGCGCAGGAGAGGCACATTGGAATGCTGTTAAGGGCATCCTTAAGTACCTAAGAAGGACTAAGGAAATGTTCCTAGTCTATGGCAATGGAGAACTAATTCTGGAAGGCTTTAGCGACGCTAGCTTCCAGTCTGATGACGATGATGCCAAGTTTCAATCGGGGTACGTATTCAAACTCAATGGAGGAGTAGTAGCTTGGAAAAGTTCCAAGCAAGCAACCATTGCTGACTCCACCACAGAGGCTGAATACATAGCAGCTTCAGAAGCTGCTAAGGAAGCGGTTTGGATGAGAAACTACATCCAAGAGTTGGGTGTGGTGCCTAGCATCGCCGAGCCCGTTGTCATCTTCTGTGATAACAACGGCGCAATAGCGCAAGCAAAGGAACCGAGATCTCATCACCGTTCCAAACACATTCTTAGACGCTACCATCTTCGTAGAGAAATGGTAGGAAGAGGTGACGTCCGGATGGACCGAGTCAACTCGGCAGACAACACAGCAGAGCCGCTGACAAAGCCTATGTCGCAGAGCGCTCATACGCAACATCTTGAGAAGATGGGGATTAAGCATATGGGCAATTGGCTTTAAAGGTCAAGTGGGAGATTGTTAGAATAGGTGACCATGTAAGCCAATTTTGGCAGGAATATGTAACCTATGTCTAGACAATTCTTTGGTATTTGATAAAATATTTAGGAATAAAGAAGTGAAAATTCATATGGCAATACTTTGTTTACGTTCACTTATCTGCATTTACATTTCTGTTCACTACGCAAACAAAGCCCACGGACTGAGATACGATTTCGGGGACTGGGACTACGCTTGGAGGTAGGTCCATGAAATCAGTCTTACCGAATCAGTCTGGAAATCTCCAAGTCAAGGAATCCCGAAAATGGGTACCGGGATTCCCTTTGAGACTTGCACTAAGCATCTGCTGTCGTATTTCATCGACGGGTGACGAAGGTCGTCTAAGCAGTGTTAGTGGGTCAGCGTGCTAGGAAGCAGCTGACGGAGGTGACTCGCGGGAACCGTCTTACGGAGGGCCTTGAGTATGGTCAGCAAGGTATGACGAGTATTCTCGGTTCCAACGGTACAGGCCAAGTCCTTTGACTTGAGGAACTGCTGAGTTTACCTGTGCATCAGGTCTGTATCTTAGATATGGTGAGAGATTGCCAAAATACTCTTGAGTAGTCATAAGCCATGTCTAGTGCAGCTCGGGTGCACAAAGTGACAGTAGTTTCCAAGAAAGGATCTGTCTCCTGTCAAAAGGTGTTGATAGTTGAGTCTCATATATGCTCTGTGTCTTGTCCCTGAAATCTGTGGCCACAGTGACTGAACAGAAGGGAAAAAGGTTTCCCTTGCGGCGTTTGGTGAGGACAGACCGACACTTAGGTCCAAGATGGGTACCTGCATTTTCCGTGCCCTAGACCCTAAGTGATGAGACCGAAGACAGAAGGACAAGTGTACTGTTAGAGCCTAAATGTTCATCCCCGAATATTTCACCTAGTCTCTAGTGCCATGGACCGTTGCTAGATGGCCACCCATGGTAACGGACGGATTCTAGGAATCCGACCAAGTCTAGCTGAATGGTGAACCTAAAGAGTCACACACTATCCACACACACACACTTAGTATTTAATTTAGAATTAAATATTGGAGTAAAGGAATGATTAAATTAGATTTAATCGGGTCCTATATTTTCTTGGAGAAATTAATTCCTTCTATTTGATAAAGGGAATTAAATTAATAAATAGGATTTATTAAAAGGGTTGATTTAGTGGGCTTAGAATAAATTATAATATTTATTTATTATATTATATTTATTCTTTTAGCCTTTTGGAATATTTAATAGGATTTAAATATTCCATTAAATTAAAATCAACGGTTGAGATGGAAAAGGGAGATGGAAGGCTAGGATTCGTTTGACTAGGTCAAACACTAGTTTGACTAGGACTTTGACTAGGTCAAAATCCTAGTCAAATTAGGTTACTTAGAGTTTGAGTTTAAAGAGGATTAAACTCTTCCTCTATATAAACCCCTAGCTTCCAATATTTAAGAGATTGATGATTCTTGAAAAACACACACAACACACACTCTCCCTCTCCTACCTCTTGTCCGCCCCTCTCTCTTTCTCTAGCAAGAAAATATTTTTTTTCCTTAGTTCTTTTTGTTCTTGGAACATCAAGAACTTAGACGAACCAATACCGTTAATTGATAACGAGTTATTGATTCGTCAACTCCACAAATAATACTTGTTCGTTGCTAGCACGACGTGCAAGATACGTGGGTGGATCGTGTGTCACGATTTGGAGGATCTCAAGAACGAGGTCTTGGTGCAAAACGGGGAACAACGCGAGTAGCAGTTGAAGACGAAAACGACAACGGGTAGGTCTCGTTTAAGATTTTCGTCCCTCTTTATTTTTCAACTCTATGGCCTCCATGATTTATTTAATTGTTTTATGATCATGAGATACACCAAACGCCCGGGAACCTCAAGGGCACACCCCTTGAGCGTGTTCTTTAAATTAAAAGCATGCCTTTTATTTTGTAAATTTAATATGTTTATTTTTACCGCGCTTCCGCATTCGCGCAATTCCCGGGACAATCCACCGGATTTTCTTTCAGCTAGATATGGATAAGGGGGCATGGAATACGTATGGTGAGCTACAACAATGGTTAAAGAGCCTAACATGGCTAGGTTAAGAGATAATTGAGCATGCCATGATGTTGTTAGGATCTTGTATAGGACTTTATGGACCTGACCTGTAAATGGACCCTTATGAGCTTCTAAAATATCTTTTAGGCCATGACCAATGCCCCAGTTGGTCCTATAAATGTGACCCGCTATCAGGAACAGAATAGCAATAGCTAAATGATGGTGTGCAATGTTAGTCAACCATAGACCCCCAGTTACTGGATCTAATCCTCCACGAAAAGTACGAAAAGTCCGCATATTTTGACCAATTCAAGGTGAAAAATGGGGTTGCTCCTTCTGCAAAACTTGGATAAAGTTGAGCCAAAAGATCACGATTCAAGATAAATTCATGAGGAAGCGGTATCTCTTTAGGATCCACTCCAGCATTTAGAAATTGATTAATCGGTAAAGATACATGTACTTGATGCCCCGCCCAAGAGAGAGACCCAAGTCCTAGTAGCCCCGCTAAATGGTGATTCAACATATATTCTACATCTTCAAACCAAGCCAATTTTGGGGCCGCTTTATGATAATGAAACCTACCAGAAAAAAGCATTAACGCTACAAAGACCAATGCACCGATTGCAGTACAATAGAGTTGTAATTCACTAGTTATTCCAGATGCTTGCCAAATCTGAAAAAAAACCAGAGGTTATTTGTATTCCTCGGAAACCCCCACCCACATCACCATTCAATATTTCTTGGCCCACTATTGGCCAAACCACCTGGGCACTTGGCCCAATGTGAGTTGGATCACTTAGCCACGCTTCATAAATGGAAAAACGAGCACCGTGGAAATACATGCCACCCAGCCAAAGAAAGATGATGGAGAGTTGGCACTAAATACTTTTCGAGATATCTCCTCCAAATCACTGGTATGGCTATCGAAATCATAATCTTTTTGCATAAAAGGCGATATTAATCGTTCACACTCGTAGATCAGCTTCCAGGTCTGCTTCGGGCTATGGTCATTGATGGATAACAATTGTACTAGCACTAACTGTTCTGCTCATTTTTATTAATCTATTGAAGTAGCCTTTGCTTGAACCTACGGTTAGTGAGAAGGGTATTATAGGTCTCTAAACTCACCGACCTCTAAGCTGTGGGGGTTTGGGAAGTTGTCAAAGCTCCCCAATTATTCAACCTAGGCTCTATAAGAAAATATCTAGGGAAGGCCCGGTCCTTCTTTACTACTTGAGAAGAAAGACCCCCTCCTTTTCGATCTTATATTGAGAAGATCTGGGCAGTACTCGTAATGCATGCTTTTCTCTCTCGGGCTAGGTTCCGAGCTCTTTTTGAGCTAGAAAAAGGGATCCTCTAAAAAGGAATTTCTTCTGTATGGAAAGGAAACTACAAGGGAAAAGGTTATCAATCTAAGTAAAGACTACCTTCATCTATTCTGTCTGTAAGAGATAGAAAGAAAAGAGACGTGTAGTGAAGGGTCGAGTCGAGATAGTCTTTCATTCAATTCAATGGGATGGACTAGTTGGAAAAGAGCTTTTACAAATGGATCAACAGTGATCTCTACGGAGTTTTCCTCAAACTGAAGATTGTCTGCCTTTAAGCCGGCCAAACGAATGAGACTTTTTCACCAACGAAAAGAAAATTGAGAGTGCTAACCCGAAGCACCGTCCCCATACTATCTATCATATATCAAATTGACGACTTTCCTGCTACTCCTATTAGGAGAAGGACAAAGAACAGAGGAAAGAGACATAGGATAGACGAAAGATGGAGAGAAAGAGTATATTCCATTTTTAACCCCTCGCAACAACTTCAGTTTGAAACCGTATTCCTTCTTTACTGCAGTAGCCGTAGTAGTAGCAGTAGCAATAGTCGTCAAATACACTGAGTTAGTCTTAGTGTCGTAGTCGGATTACCTTCCTCACCTTCCCTTTATCCCTTAACTGTTGACAGCAAGCATTCCTTCTGCAAGTAATCTGCCAAAGAATAGAAAAGAGAATCGTTGTCTTTATGAGTTCGTGATGAGACTCCGATCTCAATCAAGGGCTCTGAAAGCAACTCTTGAACCCCATCCGAAGTAACTCAATAGGTAGAGGCTATAGAACCGTTAGGCTAGGCCAATTCGACTTCATTTGTCTGCTTCGGTTTACCTTCTTTCAGTGGTAGCTTTTGTGGCTAGCTCGTTATCTTTGTCAAAATAAAACTCTTTCTTTAGTAGTAGTGGCCAAGCTAAATCGCTCAAAGAGGAATCGCCCGACAGAGTGAAAATCTGGCTTTTTTTTAATAGAACGAACTCGAAACCGTCGATTGGTGCATGGGTTGACTTTCTTTAAACGAGTTAGCAGGGCTGTAAGCCTCCTTTAGATTCAAAGTACCAGTAGGAGGGCATGTGTAAGCCGTTCTAGGAGTAAGGGGCCTAGCGAGCCAAAAGGTCTCTAGGTTGACAGTTAACTGATTGCCCATTTCCCAAAACCACTAGGCATAGAATGCGCTCTTAGCCTTTCCTTCATCTAGTAAGATGAGATCCGACCCGAGGCAGGACTCTTTCATAAGATTCATTGGCCTTTGAAGTCAAGCAGGAATGAGAGCCGATTCGATATTCCCTTGAAGGGGAACTAGTCTGCACAGATAGTACATTAAACAACCTTCGGCGGCACCTCCCCTTAATAATAAGAACCATTTGAATCATGACAGCACAATACTCATCATCCATTAGGAAAGATCTTCGAATTACACTACTAAGTGATTCTTTGGTGAAGGCAAAAGCCCCTACCCTAGGAGAATAGCCATGTTCATATACAATTCTCAAGGATGAAATAACAACCAGAGAACCAAACTTTAGCATTCTCCGCATTTCAAGTTCTTGGAAACAAACTCCTTTAATGAATTAGGTACGGGGGGGCAAAAACCATAAGAATGGGGTTGGGTGTTTCGGCTTAACGCTTGCCGCTGGGGGCGAGGGAGGAATGTAATGACTCTAAACCTTCCATCATTCGGGTCGCCCGTCACGATGCTTACTCCTTCTCGTGACCTTACTCTTTCACTGTTCCGAAAGAGCCGGTCTTTAAGTATTGAATATATGGATGTGGACATGTCACGGAGTCGGGTAGATCCTCCTGGTCGTTCCGGTAGATCCGGTTGGTGGGGTTGGAAGATTTTTACTTTTTGGGACTCTGCTCAATCAAAACCTGGCAACCATTAAGATAAGATCTAGATGAATTAGCCAGATAGCGGGCACCCAAGGGAAATATTAGTGTTGATCGACAGATTTATCCGAAAGCGAAAAGAACAAAGAACGAGAAAGCTCGAGTCCCTATGACGCTACCTCCTCATTACCCTCTCACATGCAGAGAGGTGAAATCTGAGACAAGAGCAAAACATAATCTTGCCTTTATTATTGATCTTGATAATACATATTGCAGTTCAGTTCCTCTAGCATCTGATTGTGGGCATCTTTCAACTAGTCCCCTGCTCGTACATTAACAAAGGAAGTTGTCCTTCAAAGAACCAAGTCAGTATACTTGCCTTCTTTCACAACCGGGTCTGTAACAGCTGATTCTCTTCCTCCAAGCAGTAAAGTAGCAAAGGCTAAGAGTCAGAGCCAACAGAGAGAGCTTTTAACAGCCTATATTCTTGTCAAAAAAAGCCCTTCCTTCTGGCTTCATTCTTACCTATGATATCCCCAATAGCTCCTCCTCTAAGACGTTGGGCATTTGTCCTTCCACCAGCAAGAGACATTAATGCCGCATCAACAGGAAAGCGCTAACAGCTCGCATCAATCCCTTGCTTGACTCTGTCCTCTAAGAGTGGGAATGCCTACATCTATCCCATATGTCACTAAGTTCAGCGGTAGCATGAATAAAGTGAGCGCTCATCTGGAGAGCGTGAAAAAAGAAGTACCACTAAGAGGGCATTCGACACCTAGTCTTCAATCGATGGTGGTCAATCTTCCTTAGATGTCGCCTGGCCTGGTGATGTCCCAATAAAGGCTCTTGAGGGCAGAATGGTTAAAAATGCTTACTTTCTCTCCTGGTCCGAATGAAGATATATCGGCTGGCCCAGACTATCCACCCACCGGGGGAATGAAAACAAATAAATGTTTTAGATTTCCAGAGCACCCAGAAAGATAGAATGTCGAACCAGAGGGTCCTTCAGTTATGGTCGATCCTGAAGTCTTAGCCCTTTCGACCTACGCATCCACGAAAGCAGGTTTGGAATTGGTTGGTTAAACTGCCCTCAGCTTAAGCCGAAAAAAGCTGCAACTGGGGACCTATCCACACTAAACATTTCCTACTCTAATAGCAAAGGTTCTTCGGAGCCCAATGACCTCTATTTTTGGAAGGCTTATAATATATAAATTCAAAATTAGTAATCAAAGTTGATATATATGGTCTTAAATAAAAGATAAAATTTCTCATTAAACTTACCACCGGAGGTATTTAGAACGTCCCCGCTTGGGTAGGTTAACTTGGGTCCGTGGCTTTTGGAGCAGCTTGAAAGGGAAGATAGAAATTCGAAGCTTTATAGTAACAGGGGTCTTTCTTCGTTGTTGAGGTTGAGGTAAGGGATTTAAAATTCAAATTCTTAGTTTAAGGTGAGAAAGATTAAATCAGCTGAGGCCATCTTTAACGTTCAGCGGCTTCCCTGCTCGGAAGCTAATAAAAGTGGGTGGTTGAAACCTCCTGCACGGTAACATTAAGCTGTTATCAAAAAAGAAAATGTGAAAGTGCCTGAGCTCCCCTTATTCAATCTAGGTTTTACAGTAAGGGAATTCCTTTCCACGTAGGCATATATATCCAACGAAGTCCGTCCCCATTAACTTTTTATTAAATAGAGCATCGACTCAGGAAGAATCTAAGTTCGCCTCGGGCTAGCCCTGTACTCTATTACTTACGCGAGGTTTGGAACCCCCCTACTAAAGAAAGATACGAACCTTGCTGACCTTTCGGAACAAGGAAAATCCTACATAAGCACGTGACACCCTTGAACAGGTAATCCAATTCTAGTTCGTTGAGGTTCGGCTTTCATGATAAAGAGGTGGACGCATCAGACCAAATAGAGTGATTCTTTGTGTTCAGCTAATCCAGAAGAAAATCATGCATAAGAACCGCCCACCCTCAAATAGGCAAATTAGATTCCTCTAATCGGACACGGAAACAAGAAGCAGCTACAAAAGTAGCGGACTTCCTATAAAGATATAAGGCTTTTTTGACTTGCTTCTTTGACCAAGGGAACGGATACAGCTTTAGAAAGCACTCCCCACGCAAGGGCGGATTTCTATTACGCCTTCCCATTGGACTCACCTCTTGAAACAGGATATCCTTGTTAGATATTCCCTGTTAAATAGTAGTCTTTAGTCAGGATCAGATCCACGTCTAACAGCGTCTGCGGATCAAGCAACTTTTTCGGATGTCTAGGCTCAAAACCAATTAACTAATCTGAAGCGGATGTAAAGTCCAGGGAGAGATTGGAAATCTTCGATTCATAGACGCTGAACGGCAAATTGAGAACAGAGCTCCCGGCTGGCTATTCCGGCTAACAGATCAAGAACTTAAACTTTAAAAGTTTACTAATTCTGCCCAAAGGGCATACTAGTAATCCTAATGTGGGAAAGGGGACTCGCACTCTTAATGTGAGATTCCCCTCTTCCCCTGGATTGGTTCTCCCTGCTTCTGCTATAAGGAGCTGGTTCGGTTTCCTTGGCTTAGTTTTTATCTGTTGAAAGAGGGTTCGGGAATATATATAGATACCAGAAAGGCATTTCATATTTCCCTATCTATACATAAAGAGCAACGAATAAGTATATCTTTTTTCTCTATATGTATAAGGGAAAAGTCAATGTGTCAGTCTCAAATGATAGATCTTAAAAAGAAGCCCTTGCTTGGTCTGTAGCGGCAGGGGCTCTGCCCTTGCTGTTTGCTTTCTAGTGAGGGGTCCGGCGCGGGTTGGTTCAAGGGCTTGTCATTGGCTTCGGAAGGGCTGGCCAGTCGGTCCCTAATCTCTTTATTAAGAGTGGCCCAGGAGAGATTATAAATCTGGCTTCCGGAGGGCTACCAAGAAAACGAAAGACTATCATTCCAACAGATTCAAGTTAAAAAGAAGAATTCTCCCCTACCTAGGCTAGGGCGTGGAATTCCCACGAGCAACGAGCGAGCAAGCAATGCCGTTGGAAATTACAAGATCCCTTGAGAAGAATAAAATCTCTAAAGCATGCCTTCGTAAACACTTTCAAATTCTTTCAGGTGATGAACACGGCTTAGGATGGATCCCCTCCCGGGAAACTCCACAAGAGAAGCGAGGGCAGAACCCTTCACGTACCCGTCGGTCTCTAGGTACTCAAAGGAGGCGACTCCACTTTCTTTTACGGCGGAGCTCGTATACTTCATTTCGGATTTCTCTTAAACTCTCTTCTTCTTCTCTTCTTCGGCTTTAGCTTCTGGCTAGACTGAGCGAGCGTAATATGATATGTATGGCCATCCGAGCGCCTCTTTCCACCCTTGCCTCAAAGATTTCTCCTTAGTAAGGAGGGGCCTCACGAAATAGCGTCAATATAGAATAGTAGTTCCACTGAGAACTCAAGTCGAGATGGTCCTTACGATTCTGGTACTTAAGTTAATTACATTACCTTGTCCTATCAGCGGTTGATGGTCTTCTTGAAATAGATGGTCTTACATAATCTGCTCGTTGAAAATCCGGGCAGGCTAATCTGACTGTTTTAGAGGGCATCATCCTCTTTCTAACTAGGAGTAGGAGCTCACCCAGAAGGATGTAATCCTTCTTCTTCTTTAGTTTCGCTAACTCTTCAATCATCCTCTGGATCGAATCCCATGGTTCTTCTTACAGACTAAGCTGCAAGTGAGAGTGATAGAATTAGAAGAAGCTCAGCTGTGAATGCTGCCGATGCCGATACCTGAGTAGATAAAGGAAGCAGTAGCATTAGAAGGAGCAGTAGGACTAGGGAACGAGCCTTTCTGTTAATTTAATTAAATAGATCTTTCACCTGCGAGGAAAGAGAACAACGCATATTCCAAACAATACCAATCTCGTATGAGAGCAGTAGCTACGGCCTTCAACACCGGTTATTTCCCACAGCTTCTTCTATTCCTTCTATTCTTCATTTCAAAAGAGTCCCCACTGAGATGTAGTATGTCCTGGCCCGCCCTTGCTTGGGCATAGTTTTGTGCTGAACAAGTCAATGACTACTTCCTTTCGCCTTTTCATTACTTTGGTTGCGTAAATGACTTAGAAAACAAGACAAAGCATGGGTGGGGTAGATTGGCCTGTCCTTGACTTGACTGAATGAAGAAGAAAAGCCAGCTCTGAAAGACCCTTTTCAAACCATATATGTTGGAATAGGTGACCAGAAAGCCAATAGGTTTGGCAATTCTAATCTGTATTCCCGCGAGTTTCGGACCGACAACTTGATGTAAATGTAATATTATTATGTGATGAATAAGATGAGTGTTCGTCACCAATGGTACCTTCTTTGTTGCGCTCATCTTACATTTGTTAAAATGGTGTTTAAACTTATATCGCAACAAAGCCCACAGACCATGGATAACAACTCGTGCAGTTGGGCCACGCATTGGATGGTGGTCATTAAACCAACTGTTTAAAGAGTTGGGTCTGAAACGTTCCAAGTCGAGGACCTCGAGACAGGGCATCGAGAGTCCTATTGAGACTTGCGTCAAGAGGCGTGTTCATTGGATGAGTGTCATGTTTCATCGGCGACAGGCGTGGGATGCCTACACGATCTTGATGGGTTGGTCGACTGGGGTCGAGCCGACTGGACTGACTCGCGGGGATCATCATATGGAAGCCTTGGAGGTTTGGTCGGTATGATTGGTTTTCCCCGGTTCTGATAGTACGGGAGTAATCCTCAGACTTGAGGGATCATGGCAGTCGCGTGCACAGGACGGCTGTATCTTGGATCTGGCGAGAGGTAATCATTCTGTAAGATGATTATCATAAGCCTTGTCCAGTGCAGTCAGAATGTGTAGCGAGGACGGTGGATTCCAAGAAGAGGATCCGTCCCCTGTCAGTATGTGACAGAGGTATCTCCTATGCACTCGGAGACACGTTCATGCTGTTTGAAGCTGTGGCCACAGTGGTTGGTCGAACAGGGAATGGTTTCCTGTGTCGATGCAATGAAGCATACGTGGTCTTGAGTATTAAGCATAGATGCCTAGTCAAGGATGGGAACCGACGCCCAATTCCATACCCTAGACTAAGGCCGGGAGACGGTAGACGGTAGACGGAAGGATCGTACCCGTAAGGAATCGGCGCCTAAATGTTCACGCCAATTCACTTAGTCTCTAGTGCCATGGACCGTTGCTAGACGGCCACCCATGGTAACGGGCCCTTTGTGGGACACGGGCCCAAGTCTAGCTGAGGGTGAACCTAAAGGGTCACACACAAATCACCGAGGAGGTTGAGAGATCGACTTGGAGTCAATCTCGAAGGATAAAATAAGTAATTAGATTACTTAAGGGAAAGTCCATTGGATGGACGGGCCGATATTGTCTCGGGCTTTCATTTTATCGGTAAATTGGATTTTCGATTAAATATGGAAAGTTGAGATGTTAAGACGTTGGATCTTTTAATTGGATTAAAAGATCAACGGGAATAATTTAAGTGGACATTAAATTGGATTTAATATTGGGTTCGTCGTAATTGGATTACGATAAAACCCGGTCCGTTAAATTATACCCGAGAGGAGAAATAATTCCTAATTTGGAATAGGAAGAAGTTGGACTTCTTCCCTTAATTAAACATGGGCCGACATGCTCCCTTGGAGGAAGCAAAATCAGCCATGTTGCATGCTAGGTGGTATGTTGACTTGTCTCTTTTGGAAAGAGACAAATCAACTCCAATCAAGCTCTTCCCTTTTGGTATGATTTGATCATACCATAAATTTTGGTAGGCTTGATTGAAGAATTGATGGTGATTGATTGGAATGAATCTAGACATCCTTGATGAACCTAGACACATTCCAATAATCACATTAATTATGTATATATTTTAGAATATACAACACCAAGCATAAGTGATTCATTATTCATCTTTTTCTAGGAAAAAGAGAAGACAAAAATCCTCTCCTCTCTCTCAATTTTCGTGCTCTCTCCCTCTCTTACACTCCTGTTCTTCACTTGATTTTCAATCAAAAAGAAGAACAAAGTAAGTTTAAGAGAACACTAATTCATAGTGTTCTTCTCTTAAACTGATTCCTTCCTAAACCCGTTCTTTTCTAGCAAGAAGAACGTGTGTTTCTTCCGGTGTGGTGTGGATCACCTTTGGAGAATCCATACGTTTGGATTTCGTGAGCATTCCGGAGAAGGAACACCGATAGTAGCCGGGAGCATACGCTAAACAATCAAAGGTAACGGTTTATTATGCTTTGATTGATTTCATTTATATATCTATGCCCTATGTGTTTAAATATATGTTTTCAATATTTACACATCCTACATCGAATGCCCGGTTTAGCACCCAAGGGTACACCCCTTGGAATTCGCATATTTAAATTAGATTTAAATTTGTGCACGATTTCTCGCTTTCTCGCTTCCGCTCGCGCTCCCGGGCGGATCCGCTTGTCCTTCAATATAGAGGTGTGGTTTTTCCTTCAATGACCGAGACTGGATTTGATTATAGGGCTCGTGTCAACCAACCTCCAAAAGACATCGTACCAGCAGACTAGGCGAGATCCCTTTCGCCTAAGCTGCTTCTCTTTCTTAAAAGAATTTATAGCTTTTGTGAAAGAGAAATTCTTAAATAAAGTATTCTGGCTCAGGTTCATTCATCAACTACTAGGATTTAGCTACTTTGCTATGGTGACAGATTCATTCATGTAGGAATAGAGAATACTATGTCTTAAAAGTAGACGTAATCAAGCAAATCGACTACTTCCTCGTCGGTGAATCTACAACCTATACCATACTTCTAGACCTGGGACCTTTTTAGGAGATTGGCTTTGCTCAACTAGCCATTGTATTAGTAGCAGTTCTAAAAGAACCTCGCTAGGTAGTAGCTCTTTAACTACATGAGTTTTTGTTATGCCATTGGCCTTACCCTTACAGGTTGTTCATGAATGGGAGTAGTGGGACCCTTTTGGAAGAGCTATTGGGTATGTCACACAGGTTAGTTACCTAAAAGTCCTTCTTTTCTGGCTAGGAAGCATATGCAGATGCTAAAACCTGTTGTTGTTACGACTAGTTCGAGTTGCTCGTCTCTTTGGTTAGCTCACGGTGTATTTCATGATATTAGAATGCCTAGGCCAATAAGCCGAGTCAGAAGCTTTGAAAGGCTAGTACCTGAGTTAGAGGAGTAGGAGCGGAAGGCGAGACGAGTAAGGAGAGGTCTTAGTTGCTTATCTGGTCTTAGCCCCTAGAGAGTTTCTAGTTCAGGAAAGGTATGATTTTAATTCCAACTAAGAAAACCTATGGAAAAGACAACTAAAAGTCAATGACAAGGAAAGCAGCGAGAGCGAACTATGGTTCTCAATAAAAGTCAATGACAAGGAAAGGAGAGTGAACATTGCGCGAACCATACTAACTAAGTCGTGAGTAGCAGCTTAGCCACGCAGTAAGGAATTGAAGTTAAGCGTTAAAGGGAAAGCAGAGTTATAACGGAAAGTAGGTTAAGCGTACCTGTCTCGAATCGATCTATAGCTTTTTCTTTTTCTTTGGAATATTCTATTAGTAAGGAAGGAGCGAGAAAGCCATTGGCTATGGCTTACGAACGATATAACATCTTATACGAGATAGATAAGGGAATCCAGGAAAAGCTGTCAAGAAGAAAGGCCAGTAACGGCTTGGAAGGAGAAGCACAAATAAGACCCTCCAAGCATACCTTCAAGACCGGGAAGCGAAGACTTTGAATAAAGAAAAGACGCACTAGTTACAATGACTCTTCTGACAAGCAAGAGGAAGGAGTTGTCCATCCCATGGACTACGAAGTGGATCGATCAAACACATTCATACCGCAGCCGGTATTTTACCTATTAGCAAGCCCTTCTGCTCTACTTGGAAAGTAAAGTCCATGGAAAACAAGGAAAGACCGTAGATATTAGAAATGTCTATCACCTCATCTCCTGGAATTCTTTCTTTTGACGATCAGAAAGGGCTCCATCCGCGGCCTAGCTACTCACTTAGCAGAGTCAAGCCTACATTGTATTAGAAGGGCATCGCCACTTGGTGGTTGAGTCCTTTTTTGCTCTCGCTACTTATTATTAATAGTCGGGTACTTTCACCTTGATAGAGAACTTAAGGCTCCCGGGACGCATAGCTTCGATAGCTGCTAGCCGTTCTTCAGGGCAGAGCTAGGATAGGACTACTTCTGCTGCTCTCATGACCGAGAAGATTGGATACATACGGCAGAACCTTGCGCCTCAAGGCTACTCGCTTCGCCTTTGGCGTTAGTAGAGATGTGGAATTAGAGGCTCTACTTTAGTATGAGAGGGAGCTCTTAGAAAGAAGAAAAGACTGGCCTGGACCTCTTATACCGCTTTTGACTCGAACCCTCTCTGAACGAGCTGCTTTAAGCCCTACCCTTCTTTTCCCCCCTCCGCTTGCTTGGAAAAAAAATTAGCACAACTTAGAATCCCCTGAATCCAATCCTTTCTGTCTTCCATGCGATAAATCTCAATTGGTTGTTTTCTGTATTCACCAACGGCAGGTATATTACATTACTTGTATGGTCCGCTCTTCCTCTTCCGTAAGCTTTGCTATTTCATCAGCCTAATCTAATTAGAGGTATAGGTTTCGGCTTACTCGCCTTTCAAAGACATTCATTGGCGCAACAACTTTGATGTAAAAAGATGGAATCATTGCTGGATCTCCCCCGTATACCATAGACCAGCCTTGCTTTGAAACGCTTCCTTTTATGCAGAAAGAAGATGAAGGAAGGGAGGAAAGGAGATTTGGGCGGTTCATTACTGGTGGGTGGGTAAAGAAAGTGTCTAGTCGGGGCTTCCTCATACAAATAAGTAGGATGAGCTTTGTCTTTGGACGACCTAACTAAGCATTGCATTCATATTGGACGAAACTCAAGATTAAGCCGCTAGGGCTTCTTTTATACTTTCTTGCTTTGTTTTTACGACTGATCCGCCGATCGGTGATCTATGAACCTTCTTTCTCCGGCCGTGGAAGCATATTCTTTCGGTAAGAAGCACTCGCCGGCCTTTATAGGACTAGGGGAAGATTAATTAAATGAAAAGCAAGGTTAAGAAGTAAGTGGTTTAGTGGTATGAATCAAGGGTGGACGTTTAATTCCATCAAACCTGTCTTTCATGCCCCTACCAATGGAATCCTTTCATCCATGTTGAGTAGGATCGTTTATAAGATAAGTTCTGCTTTTTGGAGTGATCCTTCCGGTATTGGTACAAATCACACATCTCTACTTACCTATCAATGAGGCACCAAAGGGGGAAAAGCAGGGCTGTTCCGAGCTAAATCCTAATCCTGGCAGGGAAGCGAGAAGACCGCTTAGCCCAACTTCACTTCATTAGGCACCCACAACAGAACATATTGGATTCAATCTTTCTTTGTAGCCTCGAGGGTGGGAATTTGCCAACTGACCTTCAGAGATGGGAATCAACTTGCCTTTTTCTCTGTGTTTGAATTAGGGCACGAAACATAATTTTTTTTATTACAGGCACAGAAGAAGACGAGGGCCTAAAGAGCGTTCTTAAAAGAGTTTCCTGAGAGAGCAAAGAATTCTCACCCAGGAAGGGATACGGGATACACTGGAAGGAAGTTTCATGGGTTTGCTGCATAAAACCGGTTCTATTAAGGTGGAAACCCCGGATATCCCGACATTAAGAGGTTGGTAGTGGGGGGGCCTAAAGGCAAGAGCATGGTCCATCCATTGATCATGGGTCAACGACGGAACAAAGAAGTCAAGTAGGTTGTTCCTCCGTGTCCTACTAATTGCGTAAGTCAGAGTGTCGCTCTTCCTTCTTTCAGACAAGGAGGTCTCTCGAGCCTGCAGGTTGCTGCTAGCCCCCGAGCAATAGACAATGAAGAAGCTTCCCTTTCTCCTATGAGCTAGTGTGTCAGTCTTAGTAGGATGACTGCTCTTAGAGTATCGGCCTTTTGTTACAATAAATAGGATCTAGACGGAAACAGAAGGAATATTCTGTGGATTTATTTCCAATGAGAACTAGACAAGCGCCCATATACCCATGTGCTTTGGGATACCGTTGTTTGGTTTGATCCGGGTGGCCGGAAACCAACCCAGATCAATCGGCTATATAGCTTTCGGTGAAATATTGATAGGGCAGTGATACGGCTGGGGAAAAATGGTAATTGTTTATTTAGTTTTATGTTCTAAAAGTGCTCATTAAATCGGAGATTGGAAATGTTTTTAATAAATTCAGTTATCAATATCTGTTTGTTTCTTTTAGACATAAAAAGGCTATGGAAATCCAAAAAGTCTAACGCATGTCATGCTCATAACTTAGGAAGTAGACTAAACAAATGGGAGAAGGCTCGATGTAATTGAGGCTATCTCGTCTGTCAATTAACGATAAATAAGTGGCCACTCCCCAGAAGGGAGAGGCAATCCCTCCATCTCCAATCATGTGGGGGATGTCCAGACCAAAGGATCGACACAAACGTGATATGGATATAAATAAAGGAAGCTAGCAGCACGTCAGAAAGAAACTTATCTGAATAGCTACCTGTTGAAAGGAATACAGACAAGCATTGAACCGTAAAGTGGTTCGACTGATGTGGGAGAAAGAGACATTCATCTGTATTGTCAGAACAGATCAACGAAGGTATACCGTGCCACCGGGGGTGACGAGAGCGCGCCGTACTGTGTGGAGGAAGGCAAGATTCCTCTACCCATGCCATCTAATCGAGCCCCAACCCTCAACCCGCACTCAAGAATGCTCATATATAGGAAGCACCCATGTTTTTCTTTGGCTATACAGACAGTAGTTATAAGCAACTACACGTAAGCCGATTTCGCACATCACATAACCGAAAGAGGTCAGAATTCATGTAACTCAGGAAATGGGACAAAACCATTTTGGAATGAAGTGGGACTTCCTTCTGTTTGAAAGAACTTCGTTATTGTTAGAATAGGGTGACCGGAAAGCCAATTATATTGCTCTTGATGTAATCTATTTCTGACAATGTCATTGTAATTGTAATATTCTTATATGAATAAAGTGAGTATTCATGTTTGGCAGTTCCATTTGTTGTGCTCGCTATTTATGTTTATTCCATTTAACATCACAACAAACCCCACAGGCCAAACGAACAACCCATGTAGTTGGGCTGCGCATTGGATGGCAGCTACGAAACTAACTTCTAAGGGTTAGGTCTGAAACGTTCCAAGTCGAGGACCTTGAGACAGGGCATCAAGAGTCCTATATAGACTTGCACTAATGATTGCATTCATTAGATGAGTGTCGTGTTTCATCGGCAACAGACGTTGGACGTCTATGCAATATTAAAGGGTTAGTTGAAAAGGATGTCAACTGACTGAACTGACTCGCGGGAATCGTGACATGGAAGCCTTGGAGGCTTCGTCGGTATGATTGGCATTCCCAGCTCCGATAGTACGAGATTAGTCCTTGGACTTGAGGAATCATGCAGTCACATGCATATGATGGCTGTATCTAGCATCTGGCAAGAGATGTCAGTATCTGGGATACGTTCATCATAAGCCTTATACAGTGCAGTCGGAATATGTATTGAGGACGGTGGATTCCAAGATAGGGTCCCTCACCTGTCAGTATATGACAGTCGAGTCTCCTATGCGCTCTGAGACAGTTTAAACTCTTATAAGTCTGTGGCCACAGCGATTGATCGAGTAGGGAATGGTTTCCTACGTCGATCGATAGAGTAAACGTGCCTCGAGTTACTGAGCATAGTTGTCTAGTCCAGGATGGGAACCAACGCCCAATTCCATACCCTAGACTTAGACCGGGAGACGGATGATGGAAGGACCGTACTCGTATGGAACTCGGGAGCCTAAATGTTCACGCCAACATTCACCTAGTCTCTAGTGCCATGGACCGTTGCTAGACGGCCACCCATGGTGACGGGCGTTTTTCTGATTAATGGTTAATCGGAAAAAACAATTAATTAAATTGGATTTAATTGATCAATTGTGTTGGACACAAGCCCAAGTCTAGCTGAGGGTGAACCTAATGAGTCACACACAAATCACTTTGGATTTGGCGGAGTTAATTTGGAATTAATTCTAGAAGAAGCGAATAAATTTAATCGGATTAAATTTATTCAAGAGAGAAAATAAATGATTGGATCATTTATTTAGAAATTCATTTGATGGATGGTCCAAGAATTAATTAATTGGATTAGTTAATTTTTTGGAATAAGGACCTTTAAATTAATTGGATTAATTTATTGGGTTTTGGCTAGAATAGTTGATTGGATCAATTATTCTTAATTTGGACTTATGTTTATTTAATTGGATTAAATAAATAATTGTGATTCAATTGGATTGAAATTAATGAGATTAATTAATGCCCAATGGATACATGTTTGGACTTTATTTAATTTGATTAAATACAAGTCCAAAAAAAACCATGAAGGTCCAAGTCCATTTTTCTATGCGAGTTGAAGCTAGTTAAGGAGGAGTTTCAACTCTTCCACATATTTACATGATGAGCACGAAAATTTGCTGATTTGTGGGTGGTTTTCTCTTGCTATCATATGTAGTAGAAGTGTGTGTATGTGGAAGTTGCCTTGGAGGTTATTTATGTAGGTGGTTTTTGAACACTACATTCTATATACACAAAACTACTTTGCTAGACACAGTTCACTTAACTTGCTTCACTTTTTGCTGTAGTTTTTTAGCCAAATACTCTCTGAAAATTCTCTCTTTTAGTGTTCATACTTCTTAGAGAAGATTGAACAAAAACATTCCAATGTACACTAATCGATAGTGCTTTCTTTGGAATTGTTTCTTCTTCTTTGTTTCTAATTTATATCTAGCAATAGAGTAGAAATAAATCCATAGTGTGGTGTGGAATGCATTAGAGGAGTTCTACGTTGAGCTCTCAAGTGGACGAATGAAGAAAGAAAAGAAAGGAACAACGCACGAACCCGTTCTACATAAACGAACAAAGGTTGGTTTCCTTTTTACATTTTTGTATAACTTTCTTCTTCTCCTTTTAAGCCACATGTCCAGCATGTTTTATAAACTAACGCCCGGAAACTTCAAAGGGAACACCCCTTTGAATACGGTTTAAATTATGTCTTAAATTTACGTTTTTTATGCTTCCATTGCGTTCCCGGGCCGTACCCGATTCTTTCAGTTATGTCTTATGTTAACAAAGTGGGAGCCGAGTGCTTCGTTTGATGGAAGCACGAGGTGAGCTGCAATACTTTATTCTCTTCCTCTATAAACCGAAAACCAATTTGACGATAGGAATATCGGTTAGGAGTAGTTGAGTATACTAGGATCTTTCTTACAGAGCTAAGAGTCCAATGGGGAAGGGTTAACTAATTGTGTATATAAGCAGTCAAAGAAGATCGGATGGAATCTAGCCTGACAAGCAGGGAACATGATAAATAACCCTCGATCTATTCTATATTCTATGCTGCGTAAAGCGTCTTTTTTGCTCGGTGATCAGTCAATGAAGTCATTCTGGATCTTTGACTCGTCTCAGGCCTCTTTGGCATTGGGTCAAATCTGTCTGGGCATCGTCCCTTCTCTTCGGTTACAACCTGATAGTGAGTATGGAGGGGCAAAGATGGCTTTCGGTTGAGACTATTGATCTGGTATGGCAAAGCCCTTTTCGAAAGGGCAGCTAGGGTCCCAGTCCGGCTATATACAAAATACTTAATAGCTAACGGCTGCATGGCATCTATCTATCCATGTTGAAGTTTTTGAGACTGAGGGGTTGGATCTAGGTCCCAGGCCGAGAAAACGTTAGCTTTGCCGCCGGAAAGTGAAAGTTCCCCTTTTTTTGTCGAGATAAAGATAGAAAGAGTTCCTTTCTAACCTTGAAAAGAAAGGAAGCTTTCCTGAGTGAGTACAGAGACATCTTCTCCTGGTCGGCCGATGAGATGCCGGAGCCACTTACCAGAGACTAGTGAACAAGTTTTTCAAGCAGCAGATCGGTAAAAACATGGAAGTGTATGTGGATGGTATGTTAGTAAAAAGCCGAACTACCCAACAGCTTGCTTTTGATCTTCGGGAGGTGTTAGAGATATTGAGACAGAGTCAAATGAGACTAAACGGGTCAGATCAGGAAAATTCCTAGGATACATGGTATCCAAAAATGGGATGGAGGCAAATCCAGATAAAGTCAAAGCAATTCTTGATATATCTCCACCTAAGACTATCGAAGAAGTGCAGCGACTTACTGGAAGGACGGCAACTTTGAATCGATTTTTATCTAAGTCAGCTGAGCGAGGTTTGCCATTCTTTAATGTGTTAAATAAAAATTAAGATTTTCAGTGGAATGATCGATTTCAGCAAGCTTTTGATGCGCTCAAAGGTTATCTCCATTCCCTTCCACCTTAGTTTCTCCCAAACTGGGGGAAACTTTATATTTATATTTGTCAGTATGTGGGGAGGCAATTAGTGTTGTGCTTGTGCAACAAGATGGAAATACACAAACAAAGGCCAGTGTACTATGTAAGTAGAGCGCTACACGGAGCCGAACAAAAATAGACTAGTGCAGTGAAACTGGTTTTGGCCCTAGTCCATGTAGCTCGGAAGTTGAGGCCTTACTTTTTGTGTTCTTGCTGATCAAGCACTTAGACAAATTTTGTCTAAGCCTGAGGCTTTAGGTCAGATGACCAAGTGGGCAATAGAACTAGGAGAACACGATATATCATTCCAGCCTAGAACTGCAATCAAAGCTAAAGCTCTGGCAGACTTCATTGCAGAAGAAGTTAGTTTACAAAGCGAAGCACAACATGATGAAAATGCAATGCAGGTAGATGGAACTGATATTACTCAATCTGTCGAAAATCAAGAGAATTCCAGGTTGGTTCTCTATGTAGATGGAGCTTCAAATAAAGAGGGCAGTAGGGCAGATCTAGTTCTCACTAGTCCAGAAATGAAAAAGGTGAGTATAAGGTAAAAGATGAGATGATGAAAGCATATTTATCTGCTACTCGGACTTTGGTTTCAACTGTTCAGTCTTTTCAAGTTGAAAGGATACCACGATCTCAGAATAAAACAGGCAGATGCTTTATCAAAATTAGCCTCATCTTCCTTTTCTCATTTGGGATGATTCGACTCTTCTTTACATCAAATGCAGTCTACCTACGTAGCGGTACACTGATTACAATACAAAATCTCTACTTTGACCTCGAATAGGTCTTCGGCTTGAATACGGGCCATTCGTATGACCTCTAGGGGGGTCCGATTCGATCGACCAGCTTCCTCCACCCCGGGAGGTCAGATTGAAGTCATGAGGAGTTACTTTCTTGATAGTACCCCTTTACACTCACGGGCTAGATAGAGGCAGGAAGCCTGCCCTTTCATACTTCGATACAACTCTAAGTAATGCAGTTAACAAACCGCTTATACGAGGAACCTATTGGCAAGGTTGAGAGATTGGGTAAGCTGCGAGACATTGTTCACCACGCTCGCCATAGCGAGGGCCTGTTTTCTTATGCTACTACTAGACATCCTGTGACTCTTCCTTCCTTTCAGTAAGCTCAGTCCTCGAGGGAGGATCCGAGAATCAACTCCATTCCTTAGTTTATCTTTCTGTATTGGCTTTATCTAGATGTCTATACGACGAGCTTCGCATAGAACAGTCAATCTACAAGGGGTGGAGGAAAAATAGTCAAAGAAAGGGAAGGAGACGCATAAGGAAGGATCTCTCTTTCCTTTCCTACGGGATGCGCACATGAATCACTCTTATATAAGGAATCTTGGGAAACTTCATAATTTGGATTTTCCACCACTTGACCAACAGGATTTGCTGCAGTCGAGCTTGATGCTCCCGAAGGGGCCATCATCATCTTACCATCTTCCATCTCTGAAGTGAGGATGAACCTCACAACACAAGAAAAACCAATGGCCAAAGCCACACCGACGGAGCATCCACTATATATTATATAAAAAAAGGAAGAGAGGGCGCGGCCCCCCAGAGAGACGAGTGCGGCTTTCCAATATCCAATATGATGAGATAGAAGTCCGACTGATACCAAAAAAGCTATGTGCGATATGAGACCTATTCTTTGGCTTGATAAGGTGATGGATCGCGAAATTGACGATGCTATTATGCTGACCCATTCCGCTAATACGAGAAAGCGAGGCAATATTTTTCCAACCCGAAGACCAGTCCCTGGCTTTGGAAAACTAATGGACAGCATTCTCCTTACCACAATTAAAAAGCACTACAGCAATGGCGCTAAACCTGCACTCTCATTTATCTCCTCTGAACGAAGAGGCTCTTTTCGCTCTCTACAATCGGGCCCGGCTACGAACCGGCTTTACAGAACGATTCCTTTACGTACTTCTTACTTAACAAAGAAGCAGACTCTTAGGAAGAAGACATTACATAAGGTATAATGGAAAGCGATAGGATATAAACTGGAAGATCGAGAGACCAGATCGAAAGCTTAAGCGCTACAGGAAAGGAGAAAGATTACCTCGCTTAGAAAGACATAGCACAATTGATTAAAGAGCTTAAAGAAAAGAGCTGTATAATCTAATTAGATATCGGTAATACGATTCAAAAAAGAAGGCAATTACTAGAGGACTGAGTCACAAGGCACATTCCCCCGCTTTCACTTACATTAGTCCGAGTCGAGGAAAAGAAAAGAAGATTACTGCGGGTCAGCCGGTAAAGAGTCTCAAGGAAAGAAAAAGGCATTGTCCCCTTAGCCTTAGCCGACTTCAAAGACTCCAAGGAAGACTTCGACTAAGTCCTCTTGACGACTAAGAGACAACAATCCCAGGGTTTCTCAAAGTTTTTTGATTTCAATCTTAGTTGTTTAGCATAGGTCCATCAATCAATCTCTCATAAACCCCTAAGTGGAATTTATTAAGTTGAATCCATATGGGGCCCGAAAAAAATTCCTTGTAACGCTCTAAGAGGGTAGTGAGGCTTAGATTCCATAGAGTTCAACCTGCATTGGGCTTTAGTTACGCCTACATCCATTTTTGTAGAAAAGGATTTTTATGTAGCCCAACTCATAGAGAGTTCTGTCACTTGGTCTAAACCCATTTCTTCTATTCCTATGATTGTTCAGTGATGGGTTTTCCCCTTTTAGCATTAGGTTTATACCCCATATCGTGTTGTGCTAAGCTCATTTCTCTTATTAGGTCAGAAAATTCTAGGGCGAGCACGGTGCTGCCGAGCCAACCAATAATAATATGCCATGTGGAAATTAAAGTTTTTAATTAAAATAATCAAATATTTTAACTCTACCTAACTATGGTTAAATCTTTTAACCAATAATAAAGGAAAAAGTCCCCCAATCTTCCAGAAAAGCCACGATTAGATTTTCCTCTCAAAACCCACCTCCAACCTTGCAATTCATACGCCTCTTCATACCACCGCCGCCGCCGCCCGACACAACCCATTTCTCCGCCGCCGCTGCTGCCTCCGACAATGAGGAGCCAATGGCTATTTGTCTGAACTACGTCCGTCAACTTCAAGCCAGGTTTCATGAAGGTGACGGCCAGACCACCGGCGATTCCATTCGGAGATACGGTGTATGTAACCACCGTCAACTAATTTAAAAGATGCTTGCGACCAAGTAATTTCTGGACTGCCAATGACCTTGAAATGATCATTTAATGTCAGAATTTTGTTGGGTTTGTGGTCTGATTCTCTGATCATCCTTTGATTTTGTTTCATTTGGTGGATGGGGATGAGATAGTCATCCATACCTTATTATGTTTGAAGAATACTTACGGCCCCAAAAATTATGTACAACAGTTCAACATAAACTCTATTCAACTTTTAAGTAATCGACTCTTATTTCTGCATCAGATATTCTGCTCATACAAGTGTTCCGTTGCACTTTACAATACACTTCATAGGAAGCATCTCATATGCTTTTGATAGTTTCCACTTTCAAACATAGATCATTCTAAGCATCAGCCGTTCAAGCTACAAAACTCCCAGAACCGCATAAACTTCATTTAAACTTAATTTACAGCTGAATCAACCACAACAGGTTCCAGCTTCTCTGTTTCGCCATTTCTTTTAGGAATGATAAGCCCATAGCCCCCAGCTTTCCTCCTGTACACTATGTTAACCTCACCTGCAAGATGATACACAATAATATAGCCATTTCTGGGAGATTCTGCAATTGGTTCATTTCGATCGGTTCAGAAGTCATGAAGAAATTAATGGTTATATACTATAGAATAATGAGTCTATAGAACTAGTAAAACAATGTAGCTTAAAGTTAAGTCACTCAATTGAACAATGTGAGCAAGCATCACATATGAAATAGAATAAGAATAATATGAGCCTATAGAACTAGTAAAACAATATAGCCTAAAGTTGAGTCTAAAGAATAGTTCTTGCTTTTGCATTATACATTTGACCTCCAAATAGGACTCAATGGATCCTGCAAAAAATGAATAGAATAATTATTAAGACAACATCATAGTGTAAAATAAATTAAATAAAAAACAGTTGTAGGTAAGAAATAATTACCTGTGTTGAATTATTAATTTTGTTAAACTCTTCCATCATACTTGTAAATGATTGGGGATTGTGCATGCCACTAGTAAAAACTGGGACACTAAATAAAGCAACAAAGTAAGAAATTTTTTACAAGTTATGATGTAAAAGAATAACTAGAACATTGTAATCACTTTAACCTGGCGATGAATTTCTGGAACAAAACCAAATGTCCCATATGACCCTTGCACATGAGTACCTGAAAAATATGCTTCAAATTTTTACTAACCTATTTTGATGAGATCCTCATGGTACTATAATTTATTAAACAAAAATACCTTTAGATAAATTCAACATTTAACACTTACCGACAACTTGGTTGCTTGGAGCCAAAATATTATATGAATTTTGGGTTTGTGCCATGTGATTTGCAACAGAATTCCAACTGAGATGCACAAACTTTTTTATACAAAAAAAAAAAAAAAAAAAAACCAACTTAACAAATTAGAGTAGAGAAAACAGGAGTAACCTACTCAAATCAAAAGAAACATAAATATCAATATTTTTCTAGAACTTTCAAATACTACTTCAAATTAATAAATTTAGTATTTAATCAACTAGTATTTTCAAAAGACATACGAAAATAACTAGATACGCAAGTTGTCAATATAATGAAGTTACCAATATAGCTACAACTTACCGATTGATTATTTGAAGTTGGGATGGCTACAATTGATGTCGGTGAAGCAGGAACACGAATATCTTGAGATGTAGATCTAACTTGCTTCTTAGCTTTTCCTTTTCAGAAACACATTCTTTAAATTAGAATTATATACATAAAAAGTATAAATTGTAAAACAAAAAAAAATAAAAATTAATTTAATACCTAACAGCTCTAACTATGTAAACAATTATAATTAGTTGAGAACACATATACCACAAAATAACGGGAAGGTGAATATAAATTGGTTCAGAAGATAGTTAATACCTGTAATTGTTGTTTTTCGGCTTTCTCTCTTTCAAAATGATTCTTGATTCTAGCATTTTTAGTTCCTTTTGGTTTTGCTCGAAGAGGATTCAATATCGGTCTAACCTCAGGTACCTCGACAAAGTCATCTCTAACCTGCTTACCCTTCATTGCTAAAGTTGAATCTGAATTTTTCTTCTTAAGAAACTCATCTAGAAGTGTGCTTCCATCTGCAAAAGCTGTCAAGATAATATTTCTTGCTTCCTTACAATTTTCACTTCTCGTCACAAGATCATAAGCTAATCTCATTGCCCTATTAGTGTACATGACTCTTGCCTCCTTGTCATCCATTCTTGTAAGCTCACCTTCATCCAACATATAAACATGCTTTTTCACATCTTTAGTCCATCGAGTGTGAATATAATGTTGAGGAATTTCATGAACATTTTTTCGATGAAGAGCTACTAAAGCATGTGAACAAAGCATTCCCATCCAAGTATATTTCTTGCAACTGCACTCAACTTTCAAAGTATTTATATCAAGAAATACAGTGTATACCCGTTTGTTCTTGCTCTCGGGATTGGTTAACTCGAATTCATACACCGTATCTCCGAATGGAATTTCTTTACATGACAGAGCACCAGTTCCAGTTAGATAATCTTTCTCGAACTCCTTGTACATAGTGTTTGTGTAAATTTTGACTACATGCTTCAGGATCTTACTATCTTGGACAGCAATTGTTGGACTACTTTGGCTAGAAAAAAAGTCGGCATCGGCTTCATTTCTACGCTATTTTCCAAGTAAATCCTTTTCATATTTAAGGACAAACTCATATAAAAATATGGTTTTGGTGGAGATCTCATTCAATGCATGATTTGTACTCTCGCTTCTAGATGTTGATCTAACTCCACCATGAAAGAAATCAGAATTGAAAGCAGGGAACCATTTACCTCTAATCTTATATAGATTGTTCAACCAACGATGATCTTGAGCATTAAACTTATTAACGATTTCCTCCCATGTCTTCTCAAACTCTTCCTTTGTCTCGCAATGATATAAGCATTTATTGAAAAAACTATGAAACTCTCGGCTAGAGTTAAAACTATTCAAGTGCGATGGAGCATTTTTTGATATATGCCACAAGCAAAGACGGTGACGAGCATTAGGAAACACTCCTGCAATTGCGTTAGCCATGGCTTGGTCTTGGTCAGTAAATATTGACGAAGGAGCTTTACTTCCCATTGATTCTAAAAATGTGTTAAAGAGCCAATAGAATGATTTCGTAGTTTCATCTGATAAAAAAGCACATCCAAACATTATGTTTTGCCAGTGATGATTAACACCAACAAAGGGAGCACAAACCAAATCATATCTATTTGTCCTGTAAGTTGTATCGAAAATCACCAAATCCCCAAAGCAATCATATTCAATTCTTGATTGATTATCTCTCCAGAATACATTGGCTATCCGACCTTCTTGATTGAATTGAATGTCAAAGTAAAAGCCCAGCTCCGTGTTTGCTTTATCTTTGAAAATGCCTAACCAGGTTTTGAGCATCACCGGGTTCAATCAATGTAGTTTTCAACATGTTTATGAAATTATAGCAATCCTTTTTTGAGAAGCCCACATGTTGAACACCATTACATTCTTCGAACATGTAGTTAAAGCAATCAATCGGACGCAATCTGGCCTTTTGCATTGACTCAATAGTAGCTCCTTTTTCAGTAGATATAGATCTTGCAGACCTTAAAAGATGCTTCCCATTCGATGGAGCAAATTCGTGGTTATGTTCTTTTACAAATTTTGCAACTCTCCACAGGCCATCCTTATCAATATTAAACGCTATCATTGCTTTGCATTCAGTTCTGGTAGTATTTCTTTTTCTAGTCCATTTGGAACGTGGTCTTTCATCCTTGATTCCTTCTTTCGAACATAAATAAGATTTCCACCTAAGAATATTGGTCCCACTGATATAATATTGCTTTCCTTTGCGAACACCGAAACCAACCAAATTAGCATAGTCTTGATACAATTCATACGCCTCATTCTCGGTCTGCACAACCTGTACTAATAGTCTTCTTTCAACTTCTGCAATATAAGCATTCATTGTTGACTTATTCCCATGAGATTCTTCAATGGAATGAAGGCGGTCGTCATCTTCTTGGTCACTATCTAAACGTACTATCTCCTCAATCCCTCCACTTTCATGACTAGAATTCGGCATGTCTGCTAACAAAAAAAAAAAAAAAGTCTTAGTATATAAATTAATGCTAGTATAATAATACACAATAAATTAATTTTTTATGACTTCTGAACAAATCAAAGTAAACCACTCACAACACACTAAAATCACACGGATTACTCTACTGAATTGTGCCACACTTTTTATTATACTAAAGAACATATCAGAAACCAATTTGTCATCTCATATTATTCTTGCACAATTGACTATCAAGAAACATGGAATATGTGCATAATTGATTATACTGAATCGTCAAGTGAGTGTTCGAACATTAAATTCCTAATAGAACATATATCTAGATGCAATTCAAAAACTGGTAAATAAGTTACTTTAGACCCATAGACTAATTTACTGAATTCTTACAATTAAACATCATGACTTTACTGAATTAAACAATTCAAAAACTGTTGAACATATTTTTGAACATTAAAGAATTCTTACAATTAAACAATAGACTAAACTGTTGAACATATTTCGAACATTAAAGAATTCTTACAATTAAACAATTCAAAAACTGTTGAACATATCAGAAATTAAACATATTTCGAACACTCTAGTTCGCCAATTCAAGATTTCTGATAGTTCGAACATATTCCTTCATACAATCATGAAGAATTAAAAAATAGAAAAATATGTCATTGAACTTTACACAAAAATAAAATCAATATCAACTTACTTGATTCAATATCTGCAAATTAACTGTAAATGTTTGGTTATCTTCAAATCGTTGAATTAATGAAGAAGACGATGAATAACTGAAAAAGAAGAAAGAAAATAGTTTAGTTAGAAGATGAAATTCTATGGAGATTTTTATTCCATATAGGACTCCACCTAAAATATTATTATTTTTCAATTATAGATTTAACCATGGATTAGTTTAATTAAAAAACTAATTTTTCTAAAAGCAATAATATTTTTTCCACATGGCATGTTATTATTGGTTGACTCGGCCGCACCGGGCTCGCCCTAGAATTTTCCT